>JAAIXI010000220.1:1615002-1709894 GCA_013403645.1 Heliconius nattereri
TCGCAAAAATCATGTATATTTAAACTTAATAAACAAAATTATGAATACATACGATACTTACCTTACTATGCCGGACTCCATTAATTAAATTAAATTAATTATCTTTAGTTCAGTTTAGTTGTTATTTTATGGCGTTTCAAGTTATGCCTAATAATTTATACACGAAAATGGGTTAGGAATAAAGTATCTTAAAACTAACAATTAATTATTATATTATAAAAACATATGCTTCAAAATGACATGTTCGAGTTCCATTGTACGCACCTAAGCATATTGCATTAAGTTTTAAAAAGTGTTTTAATATTATTAATTTTTATTCTTTTTTAGTATTTTGGGACTTAAAGATTTATTATTTTATTAAAAATAGTTTTTATAGGACTTTTATAAGTAATAATAATTAATTTTAAATTTAATTGAGCATATATATTAGAATTTTGTTAATTTAAAAAAGATACGTAAAACGAAACTATCGTTACTGCAGGGAGGGCCCTGCAACCCACTGTTGACGATAAGTTGACATTACCCGGATTGGTTATTGGCATGCAGGTTAGAGATTGGATAGACATGTCGAAAAATCCAAGATTGACATTAACTGGAGATAGGAGATACATTATTAACATCGGCCGTTACATCATACTATCTTATAATATCAAATATGATCTTATAATATAAATATGAAATAAAAAAAATATTATATATGTTTATAAAATTGAATTTAAATTTTATTTAATTTTAATTGAAAAGAAACATTTTATTTTTAGTAGTTTTTTATTTAAATTCAATTAAAAAAGGTATAAATTTACATGTGTGGGACCCAACACGGAAAAACATGGCATGGCATGTCTGGGACACAAAAAAGTTTGGGGAACTCTGTTCTAGTCGAATAAGGCTTGTCGTTTTTATTATTTCATTATGGCGCTAAAATATATTTTGGTTAAAAGAGTTCTGTTTTTTTATTAGTAAAAAAACAATACTTCTATAAATGAAAACAATTAAAGCTAAATTTAGACAAAATTCAATAAGAGTTGTTTCTTATCTTTTAACATCAATAGTTAATTATTTATATTAATAGTAATATTATGTAGTGCAGGTGATATGGCATGATATTTCAAAATTCAATTTTATTTCAGCTATAAAAGTTAAGTTATAATTTTTACTAATTCCGGTCGCGACCCTGGGGGGTGTAAGTTCGATTTCAACCTGAGGAATTGACATATTTAATATTTATTTCCTCGGTCTAGTGTCAAGGCAAAACTCAGCTGAAAAGTGGGAATGGCATTTCTGTTCTATACTTAATTGGAGCGGAGTTTAAACTAGGTTCCTTAGGTTCCCTTTGCCTACCCTTATACAGTATAAACCTATTAATTTTGAACAAGTCACTGTGTTTTACAACAAAATCCACCAAAATCATTGACGTAAAACTTGACAATATTTGCTAATTTAAATTTAAAAAAGGAGATATAACAAAAAGGACTTTCTTTAATAAACAAGAGCCAAGAAACTTTACATTTACGATATTATACTACGAAATCCAATATTGTTATTGATCAACTTTTGTAATAAAGCAAATTACAGTTTTAATTTTCTACTCGAGCTGCCTGTTTTAATTTTTTTTTTTGTATTCTTTTAATATCCGTTACAAGAAGATGCTGAGCACAAAGGCTGAAGATTTATCATTTGAACTACTAATACATTAAAAATACAAAAGTTTGCTTAGAAATTAAATAATATAATATACATATATAGTATAGTAAATAATAACAATTCATTATAGAATTAAATTATAATATTCATACTTTTTCTTTTGACATCCCGCACGTAGCAGGGTGAGTAGAGGGAACCTTGTGTTAAGACTCTCCGCGACTTTCCGCTATTTTTTAATGCCTTGCGTATTAAGCGGAGCGCAGAAATGAAAACATTAAATAATTCATTTCCTCCAATTGGAATCGAACCTACAACCTGTCCAGTTTTTATTCATTTGCTGAGCGGAGTGTTATAATACCTACACCGCTTCTCACTTTCCTCTAACCCTCCCTCCTTCCTCTACTTAACCTGCTACATGCGGGATACAGCGTGAAGCTAATAAAAAAGGTTGGTTTGAAAAGCCTAACTAACTTACATTATGAGCTAACAGAGCGTGAGAAGCTGCTGATCTCGTTGAAGTGATATACCCATACATGAGTGCGAAGTATAGAAGTCCAATAATTTGTAGCGCCATCGTCAACCACACGTCTATGGTGTTGGATACTATTACTGGAGTACATCCACACCCTGCCATGAAAATAAAAAAAATATATATATTATATTTATTTATTTTCTTAGCATCACGCTGTATCCCTCAAATAGTAGGGTAATCAGAGGGAACGTAGTGTTAAGACTCTCCGTTCACTCCTTAGACTAAAAACCAATGAGTTGAGATTTTTACAATTTCGAAAATTCAGTTGTGTTGTCTCTTCTACTATTTTAAATTAAATGAAGGTTAGTTTTGTATAATTTTTATAATTTCGAATGGTATAGAAATGTACATAACGAAGAAACAAAAATTTGATCAAACAGGTTTAAATTTTAAGGCTATGATGTAATATTTGTATTTATTTAAGTTATTATATTATTAAAAATATAGATGCTTACCGACAAATATTTCGAATACCCAATAAAATACATGAACGTACTCCACGAGAGCAGCTAGAAGCAAAAACAAACTAACTAGGTATCTTATTTATAAAAAAATGTTAATTATTCACTTTCGAATTATTTAAAGTTGGTAATTGGTAGTGGGTTTGAAGCCAAATTGCCTAGAAGTTATTTTTTCTAACATTTTGTGTAAGCTTGTATACTTAGATTAATCGAAGAATTGACTTATTTGATATAGAGATGTACGTCTTTCAGGCCAATGGCTGCGCAGACGCACACGTTGGATTCTCACTCGAGGAAATGAAATATTTAATACTTTCATTTCTTCGCTTCTGGTGTCGAGGCAAAACGCGACGATGAGTTTTGACACTCAACACGCAATTTCTCCAGGATTCAGCGGAAAGTGGGGAGCGGAATTTCTTAACACTAGACTCTAGGCCTACCCTACTATATATACTATATATTTAATTGATTGAAGTAAAGTATTTTTTCTTACGTTTAGATTTAAATTTTCCACCAGTAAATGCGAGTATCCTCGAACAATTAACCATAATATTATAAGTTTCAGGTACCATGAAGGAGTTACAAGAGTTCATAAAAACAAACGCTGAGGCAAAGTTGACTATCGTCAAAGCTATCGGGAGGAACTTTAGAAGAACGACCAGTTGATTCACTTCCATTATATCGCCTTCCCAATATTTAAATGTTCCAGTTATACGGAATATCTAGGCAATAAAAGAAAATAATAAATGTGATAATGTGCGAGGATCGATATTCGCTTTGCCTCGTTACCAAGGCGAGAAATTTAAAATATTTAAATAAAACTTCAAATTTAATTAATATTTCATTTCCTCGAGTGGAAATCGAACCCACAAACTATCGCGTTAACAATCACACGCTTGTATTCCTTCATTACTACCGGCCTCAATAATAACGTTACAGGACTTTTTTTCACATTAATAGCATTTATTTAGGTTTTCGATTATTGGCTAGTTAAAAGAGACAAAACTTATTTTGCAAAAATATTCGTATATTCTCCGCTTCAAGCTATGTTTAGAATTTTTTCAATAAACTTATTCAATTAAAATATGAAAGAATCAGTGTTATAATGTAATTTCAAATAAAATAATGGTAAATTCTGAATGAAAAGGCCTTAATTAACCCTAAGCCTAAATGAGCTCACTTATTAGAATATTTTATAATTAACTAGCGACCCCCTCGCGGCTTCGCCTGCTTTAACTACTAAATTATTCATATAATGTATGTTTGCAAAGCACTTAAGATAATGTGAAAATAATTAAACCCTAATGCAACCCGCATTTTCGTAGTTCCAATAAGGATTTTCCAATTGTTTTAAAATAAACACAAATAAATAACACAAACAACAGAAAACTTAAACAAAAGAAATTATAAACAACAGACTACCTACTATTCTCTTACCCAAAAATACTTAAACGAAAGATGTAACCAACTATGTCGCGTGGAAATACATTATAATTATTGGATAACTCCAAAGTACGTGCAATCACTTCTAAATTTACTTTGCCAGTAGTAGCTCCGAACGACATCAGGGCCTTGGTTCTCTGACGGTTAATGCTGTTAGCCCTATTGGCTTTTACAGCGACACCGGTTGGGTAGGGAAGAGGGTACTCTGTCCCTGATGAAAAGCAAGCACTACGTGGCTGCCTGTGAGGAAAATTAAATAGAATGCATCGGCCGGGAATCGAACCCGGGCCGCCCGCGTGGCAGGCGAGCATTCTACCACTGAACCACCGATGCGTGTAAGGTAGGCGGGCGCGGCGGACGCAAAACGTCGCGGGGGGCGGAGGGACGAATGGCGAGTGGCGAGCCGTTTCGCAGCAAGGATTTTTTGATATTGTAACAACTTCTAAAGTACTTATTAAAATGAAAAACAGTAAAAGACAGTTTTGATCTACATTAAATGGCCAACGTAACTAATATACTTATTTATATGCTGAGAGTAAGGGATAAGTGAAACTTGAGTAACATACAGCTGATGTGTCAACGGCGGGATGTGTCAACAATTAAATGCGTTTTTCTCTAAAACTATTCGCAATTTCGAAATAGTGTAAAAAGCAAATTTTATCTTCGTTTAACGTAGAAAATTAATAAAGTATTTTAAAGGATAAGGATTAATACCATTATGGAAAAATATCCCTCACAATAAAAAATATATTGAAATTACTATTTTTAGACAGAACTACGATCACTACACGTTATCCTTAAAAGATACGAATATGCTGTCGCGGACTTTTTTGTAGATCGTTTTAAGAGGAACAATACTCCAGTACATTATTTTCATGTAGTACTTACCATTAAAGCAGCGCATTCGCGAAAGTGTATGAACGGGTAGGACTTTATACACATTTATCTTATTTATGTTAACTTACATAAGAATGTACAAATAAGAAACTATTTATAAACCTTCCCTGAGAAATACTCGACCTAATGGTGAAAATCGCATCAAAATCCGTTGGGTGGTTTAGATGAAGAAGAGTTAGAAAATTCAGACAGACAGGAAAAGCGACTTTGTTTTATAAGATATAGGATTATACTGTCCTAGAAGCCTATTAAATAAATAGTATCCATTACGTGTACGTTCCAATGGTTTAATACGTACGTTCTTTAGAAAAGAAAATAATTTTAAAAAATTGGTAAATATTAAAAATGAAATCAACTTATTTAGAGTGAAATACAACATCATTAAGCAAAATGTATGATAACTGAGCAAATTGTTATTAACATAAGGACTTATATTTATATCTTGTAGGTTATATAAGTCATTTTAAATAAATATATGAATAATAAACATAGTAAATTATGTCAGTATATATGACAATATAGTTAGAAACAATATGGCAATGATATATATAAAAAGACTAAAATTCCTATAACAAAATATACACATAAAATACTCACCAATAATATTCGATTTATCCTATAAATGTCTGTGTCGACATCATCATTTATTATTTTTATCTGAAAAATAGTTTATATAACATACTAGTGGATCCGAACGCGGCTATGCCCGCTTGAACTATACGAATATTTATTAAATATATTTATGAAATTATTTTCAGTTTTCAATAGAGAGATGCGTTATGCAAGCTTATTTTGGGTGACGTTTTCTTACAACAAACTTTGCAAATCGTTGCTTAGCAACGGTCGCATAGCGACGGTTGTTATTAACATGGAATAAATTGCATGTAAATTAATATATTAGTATATATCGAAAATATTTCAAATATGAGAAAAAAATATCCTATGTTCATCCCGAGACCTTCAAGTATCTCTTATATGAGTATTTTATCACAATGGAATTAGCGGTTTGGCCCTGATTGCGTAAAAGACAGACAGACAGACAGACAGACAGACAGACAAACAGACAAACAGACAGACAGACCGACAGACAGAGTTACTTTCGAATTTAGGTATGGGCAAGTTACAAAGAAGTCCTAAGTCACCTGATGTTGAATTGTTATTTATATTATTTTATAAAGTTTACTAAGAGTTTAATAAAGAATCAATTAAAATAATTTTGAGGCCAGTCGTGGCGCAGTAGGGGTATTAGCGAGCGTGGTATTGTAAGCGTGATAGGTTGTTGGCTCGATTATCCAGCAGGGTAGGCAGAGGGAGTCTAGTGTTAAAACACTCCGTTCTCCATTTTCCGCCCAGTTCTTCAGGCATTGCGTGTTGAGTAGCGGTACTCAACGCCACGCTTGCCTTGACATCAGAGGCTAGAAATCAAATCCAAAATCCATCGCATTTACATTTGCGCCCTGCATCACAACTGGTTGAGTTTGATTGGACTCGGTCAATAATGTTAATAACATACAAAATCCTCACCAATTCTTCAAAAGGAAATATACTAATAATATCCAATAAAAATGCATGTTTTATATATTTTGTCAACGTATATAAAGGGTGTGTCACTAGCAGGGATCTCTCGTCGTAGTACGCAACGTAAGACATCAGCACGATGTCTATATATAAAATTATATCCGGCCAGTTGTAGTTCCCTCCATTCTGACTTTGCCTGGTCTAAGAAATTATTATTTATAGAAAATTAATAAAGGTGGAACTGGTGGTGATCTGAAGATTACAAAGAAGAATTTGGCAGAAATTTTGGCACTAATGTTTTTTAATCGGGAATGGAGTGTTCGAACACTAGGTGCTCAGGTTCCCTCTGCCTACCCTGCTATATAAGTACTCCTGTTTTGTCCTTTCCGTCATGGAACCTACATGCAAAATTTCTGCTTTCTACGCTAAGTAATTCTGCAGTTATATATATTTATAGCTGTATATATTGTATATACAAAATTTACATAATTTATATATTAGAAATATTTTAGAACAAATTGTCTATATTCAAAGAATAGGTCCACTATTTCATGGACATACGTGTACGCGGGGCTCCATAATCGTTAACAATTTGCATACGTTTAATAACACATGCTACAAAGTCCTGTGCCAAGAATATTGATATAGATTCTCCTCTACAGTTTATCTTTAGGCATTTTCTGGACAATTGAGGCTCAGGGGCACAAGCGACTGTAAACGCGACAGGTCGTTGGTTCGATTCCCATTCGAGGAAATGAAACATTTAATATTTTCATATCCTTGCTCTGGTGACGAGGTAAAGCGTGGCGTTGAGTTCTGCCAATCAACACACAATGCCTCCAGATTTTGACGAAAACGGAAGTATTTTAATGGGAACCTAATTTTATTAATTTAATTTATATTTTTAAAATAATTTTAATTTCCTTTTTAACTTACTGCAATATCATAAGGCACGATCAACACGTAATATATTGCCGTTATAAATCTCACGCTGCACCAGAATTTCAGGAATAGCCCATGTGGAGTTATGCAGCCGGGTAGGAAGAAATACCTTATATACCTACAAATATTACATTTATTTATATATAAAAATATAATAATATGTGAATAGTTAAATCAGTCTATTTTTCAATATTTTCCTTGTAATATGGTTGAAAAATATATATTTTTTCTGTTTTTTCTAGCACATTATATGCTTAAAAATAAAACAAAAATAAGCACTTTTTTTTGTTTTCTTTGTATTCATATAAAAATAATCCATTTTTATATGGTATGTTAACATAATCAAATATAACAAACCTTATAACACCTAGTTTATTGAAAACTTCCATAAAATATTCCTTTTCCCGCTTTCCATTCACTACTACGAAACTTTCTTTTATTTCTTGCTAAAATCATTAATAAAAATAAATAAAAAGTACTTTAATATTTTTTTTATAAAGCTTTAAACTAACTTACTGCAATTCTGTTAGTCTTCTCATCTATTTTTCCAATTAGAGGTTTGCTGTCTATAAATTTCGCGGCTTGTTTTTTGATTTTTGGGTGTTTTATTACCTGTATATTAATCGTATTTTTTTTATTATATAAAATAGTAAATTAAAGGTGCAAGATATTTTAAAATATACGAGTATATTTAATACAAGTATTTTAAATCATATTTCAAAAATGTCCGTGAAAAATAGTTTAAAGTTAAGAATGAAGTAATATACATACGTGAGAATTACTTAGTTTAAAACCCTTTGTCTTGCAGAAAATATACAAAAAATAAATGAAATGAAAAAAAAAAACACTTTTTACTTAAAACACTTAACCAAAAAATTTTTTTTCAGCTATTATACATACAGGTTAGGCTAACGGGACCTAATGTTAAGATATCTCAACATTCCACACTTACCGTTGAATGATTTCATTCCGCGTTGAGTGGCGGTACTGAACGCTGCGCTTTGCCTTGTTAACAGAGCGAAGAAACGTAATTAGTAAATAAAACTTAACGTACAAAATTAATTACACCCCAACTAATTTCCCAAATTCCAACCTAAAACGGGTCTAGAATGCATATTACCTAACCCTAAGAATCCTACCTTGACAATGGGGTGACTGATGTCCGGGAACGAGCTCCAGGACTGCACGAGCGCGCTGTACTCAACATGCAGCAATATGCAGTTTGTCGTTGTCAGCACTGTGTGTACCTGAGTTAACAGCTTTAGATTGTAAGGATATGTATATAATTGTAAATTTGTTTATATTATGTAAATAGTGCAGTGTGGGTTGCAATGAAATACAAATTACGAGAATGTCGTAAAAAATACATATTAGAAGTCATTATAGTGTAGTTCAAGCGGGCAAAGCCGCGGGCGGGCCGCCAGTGTTGAATATTTTCATTTCCTTGCTGTGGTAACAAGACAAGCTGTGGCATTGAGTTCTGCTACTAAACAAGAATGTCTCGAAAGTTCTGTTTAAAGTGGAGAACGGGGTGTCTTGATACTAAATTTTCTCTGTCTATTCCCTCTCCACTAGATTGATACAAACAAGTTTAAAAAATAAACTTATTTATACAAATGTAGTGAACGAAAATGATACCTATTTAATTTATTTGGATATACAAATAAATTTGGATTTTAAGCCGTGTGATCCCGGCCTAGAATAGGATCACCCTAGTACTGATGGTGTCGTAAGAGGCGATTAAAGTACGTGTGGTAGAGTCACGTCGCCAGCAATGGCAACACGCATGGGCAGGCTCGACCGGATCACTACCACCCCCGGCATTTAAAACCGGCGTTAAGTAGTGGCTTTATGCCACTGCGCACCAGATAATGCCGGGCTCCGGAGCCCAACCCCCATCCCTCCCTAGAATATGAAAGCGGCATTTAAAAAGAAACTACCCCAGGAGCATCTCCGGTGCTCGGACTCGGACGATCGTACCCGAGTCTACGCATACCTTTACAGGTCCCACAGTGGCAATGCGGAAACGGATCGGCTCATGGAGCACATACAATCGGCCATCGACGATATGCTCCCACAGATTCCGTCTGCAGAGGTCGTGATACTTGGCGATTTTAACGCGCACAATACCAGTTGGCTTGGATCACGCACCACCGACCACGCAGGGAGGGCCGTTTTTGATCTTGCTGTGGTGAATAGATTGCTCCAATTGGTTGAGTCGCCCACGCGACTCCCGGACGTGGACAACCACAATGCCTCCTTATTGGACCTTCTGCTGACTTCACATCCGGAACAGTACCAGGTTGTCGTCGATGCTTCTTTGGGGTCTTCTGACCACTGCCTGTTCGGTGAGTCGCAGAACACTCGCAACTCGTCGCGTCGGGCACTACAAGTCAGCAGATTGCGATGGGATGCGTACATATTACTCATCTTATCCCTGGGGACCGGTTTGTTTGTTGTTGCCGACGTGGTTCTGCAGGACATGGAACTTTATATTCCTAGCACTGTAGTGCCAATCGGTGGCAAGTCACAGCCTTGGTTTGATACGTCTTGCAAACTTGCTGCCCTTAGCAAACGCGAGGCATATCAAATCTGGGCCGAGGCACTGGTTACTAAGGATCCGAAGGTGAACACCTCAAAAAGAGAGTATAACAGGGCCCCTAGGTTCTTTGAGCGGCAAATTGCCAAGGCAAGGTCCAAGCATATCGCCAAAATCGGCGAGAAGCTTGAGAGCTACCCGTCCGGAACTCACCAATTTTGGGCGCTCTCAAAGGCGGCACTCGGCAACTTCAGCCAGCCTTCGCTTCCGCCTTTACGCAAGGAGAATGACGTCTTGGTCCATACGGCGAAAGAGAAAGCCGATCTCCTGGGAGCTCTCTTTGCCTCGAACTCGACTTTGGATGACAAAGGATCAACGCCGCCGACCATTCCGCCGTGCCAGAGCTCAATGCCTGAGGTTAAGTTCAACCAAAAAGCTGTAAGGCGAGCTCTGTCCTCTATGGACATCCACAAGTCGTGTGGGCCAAATGGCATCTCTCCCTTAGTGCTCCGCTCTTGTGCTCTTGAGTTGAGACCGGTGCTAACGCGTTTGTTTCGGCACTCTTAACTCAGTCGGCGTAGTCCCAGATTCATGGAAGAGCGCTCTTATCGGCCTGATCCCGAAGAAGGGCAATGGTTCCGATCCATTTAACTACAGGCCTATTGCCATCACCTCCCTACTCTCAAAAGTCATGGAGAGCCTCATCAATTCAAAATTCAAATTCAAAATATTCTTTATTCAAATAGGCAATTATTATAAGCACTTTTGAATCGTCGAATGAACATATGAACAAAAAAGCTACCACCGGTTCGGAAGGCAGTTCTGCTGAGAAGAGCCGGCAATAGCCAGCTCTTGGTTTATCTAGAGGATCACCGATTGATTAATGACCGTCAATATGGCTTCCGCCATGGTCGCTCAACCGATGATCTTCTGGTTTACCTAACCCACCATTGGGCTGCAGCTATCGAAAGCAAGGGAGAGGCTTAGACATGGCGAAGGCCTTTCATCGAGTGTGGCATGGGGCGCTCCTTGCTAAACTTCCATCCTATGGGCTTTCAGAGGATTTATGCAGGTGGATCGCCAGCTTTCTCACTGGGCGCAGCATCAAGGTCGCTGTTGACGGATTTTGCTCCAATCATATGCCCGTGAACGCAGGCATTCCCCAAGGCAGCGTGCTGTCCCCCACGCTGTTTCTTCTGCATATCAATGACATGCTCGAGGATTCTAGCCTTCATGGCTATGCAGATGATAGCACGGTGGATACTGTTTACTCCGGCCGCACAAGTTTCTCTCGGGAAAACGCTGAACAGTGCCAAAATAAACTTGTATCTTCTGTTGAGGCATCCCTCGAGAATGTCTCTTCATGGGGTGAAAAGAACCTGGTCCAATTTAACGCCCTGAAGACAAAAGTTTGCGCGTTAACCACAAAAAATCCCCATTTATCGTATCGCCAGTCTTTCAGCCGCGCCCAGTATCAGCATATTGGGCCTTAATGTTTTGTGTGACTGCCAGTATCGCGATCATCGGGAAAGCAAGGCCAAGTTGGCCTCGAAGATACTGGGCGTCATCAATAGAGCGAGACGGTACTTCACGCCAAAACACCGATTGGCCCTATATAGGGCCCAGGTTCGACCACACATGGAGTACTGTTCTCATCTATGGGCTGGTGCACCCCAGTATCAGCTTGACCCATTTGATCGCATACAACGTAGAGCTCGAATTCGATTTATTTGAATCATTAAGGACCCAGTAAGCTGTGGAAGGCTTGACACTTTGGCTCTGCGTAGAGACGTCTCCTCGCTGTACGTTCTCTATCACATTTATCATGGTGAGTGTTCTGAAGAATTCTTTGACCTGTTGCCTGCCGCCGAATTTTCTAACCGCACAGCACGTCACAAACTTAAATATCATCCACACCATCTGGATATGTGGCACTCCACTACTGTGCGGTTTCGTAGAAATTTCCTTCCACGCGCCACCGAACTGTGGAACGGTCTACTCGCGGCAGTGTTTCCAAGTCAGTACGATATGGGTATCGTCAAAAAGCGCGTCTATCTCCACCTCAAAGGCCGATAACGCACCTGTAGCTCTTCTGGTGTTGCACGGGGTCGTGAGCGGCGGTGATCACCATCAGGTGACCCGAACGCTCGTTTGCCTTGTCCTTTTACCAAAAAAAAAACATATAGGGAAAAAAAATGCCTATTAAGGCTTAAAGTAGGTGGCTTAAAAAATGCTGTATAAAACAAAGAAAAGAGGTGAAAGATGAGATATTTTTAACTCGTATCTCAAGGTAAGCTTATTATTTAAAATATTATTAAAATAAGCATGAAACTTACTTTAGGCAAACCATACAACATTTCTACAACACCAATGTCTTTTCCCGGTCCAATAGACGAATCTATCTTGCCTAAGTTATTAAGTATATTACAATGACCCTGCAATAAAAAAAAAACATTAAATAATATTGTTTTATTTTTTATTAGCTTCACGCTGTATCCCGCACATAGCATGGTAGGCAGAGGGAACCACATGTTAAGACACTCCGTTCCCCACTTTCTGCCGAATCCCGAGTGCGAGTTGAGTGGCGGAACTCAAAGTCGCGCTTTGCATTGGTAGTGAAGAAATAAAAAAAATAATAAACAATAATTCATTCCCCGTAATGGGAATCGAAGCCGCTACCGTCGCGCTTACAGTACGCGCCTGCTTATAAAATATTTTAATAAATAATAACCATCTTTAAAATATACATGTCCCTGCCTATATCGGCTGCGTGTTGGACGATCTCGTTGTCCGGCAGTACTATTGTTTTAGAATTTGCTGCTACAGTTTGAAGGAAGTCTCGAGAACAATCCTAAAGAAAAATGCAGTTTAATATATATTTAACTAGCGGACGCGCGCAGCTTCACTTGCCTATTTAGGGGTGAATTCTTATAAACCACGCAACATGTGTTCAATGAAATATTTTTAAGAGTTTAAATTTCAAATTTAAAACACCGTTATTTGCACCCTTAGTGAGTGAATTCTAGAAAACCATGGAACACATGTTCAATTAAATATTTTTAAGAGTCTACATTTCAAATTTTATAATAATCAGTGGCATTTTAAAGATTTTTTCATACAAACTTTCAACACCTCATTTGCACCCTTAGAGGAAAAATTCGAGAAAACCATAAAACGCGTGTTCAATTAAATACTTTTAAAAGCCTGAATTTCATACTGTATAAAAATTGGTGCCGATTTAAAAAAAAATCTATACAAACTTTCAACCCCTTATTTGCACCTTAAGGAGGAGAATTCTAGAAAACAATGAAACACTTGTTCAATCAAATACTTTTAAAAATCTAAATTTCAAATGTTATAAAAATAAATTTAAAAAAAAAAAATGAAATNAAAATAAAATAAAATAAAATAAAATAAAATAAAATAAAATAAAATAAAATAAAATAAAATAAAATAAAATAAAATAAAATAAAATAAAATAAAATAAAATAAAATAAAATAAAATAAAATAAAATAAAATAAAATAAAATAAAATAAAATAAAATAAAATAAAATAAAATAAAATAAAATAAAATAAAATAAAATAAAATAAAATAAAATAAAATAAAATAAAATAAAATAAAATAAAATAAAATAAAATAAAATAAAATAAAATAAAATAAAATAAAATAAAATAAAATAAAATAAAATAAAATAAAATAAAATAAAATAAAATAAAATAAAATAAAATAAAATAAAATAAAATAAAATAAAATAAAATAAAATAAAATAAAATAAAATAAAATAAAATAAAATAAAATAAAATAAAATAAAATAAAATAAAATAAAATAAAATAAAATAAAATAAAATAAAATAAAATAAAATAAAATAAAATAAAATAAAATAAAATAAAATAAAATAAAATAAAATAAAATAAAATAAAATAAAATAAAATAAAATAAAATAAAATAAAATAAAATAAAATAAAATAAAATAAAATAAAATAAAATAAAATAAAATAAAATAAAATAAAATAAAATAAAATAAAATAAAATAAAATAAAATAAAATAAAATAAAATAAAATAAAATAAAATAAAATAAAATAAAATAAAATAAAATAAAATAAAATAAAATAAAATAAAATAAAATAAAATAAAATAAAATAAAATAAAATAAAATAAAATAAAATAAAATAAAATAAAATAAAATAAAATAAAATAAAATAAAATAAAATAAAATAAAATAAAATAAAATAAAATAAAATAAAATAAAATAAAATAAAATAAAATAAAATAAAATAAAATAAAATAAAATAAAATAAAATAAAATAAAATAAAATAAAATAAAATAAAATAAAATAAAATAAAATAAAATAAAATAAAATAAAATAAAATAAAATAAAATAAAATAAAATAAAATAAAATAAAATAAAATAAAATAAAATAAAATAAAATAAAATAAAATAAAATAAAATAAAATAAAATAAAATAAAATAAAATAAAATAATTTCTTACTAAATTACAGTCTTGAAAAATAAAATTGGAGAAGTATACAACAGGTATAATGTATATGTAACTTAAATATTATAAATACTTCCTATATACATTTTTTGTCGTATATCTTTAATTGATTTTATATTTTTATACATATATTATTATTATTATTTTATTGATTTACTTAATATTACTTTTTATATTATATTCCTAGTTTTTTTTTATCCTTTTCCTTTCATCTTGCCTCTTGATGAGTTTGTAGATTGTAAGAACCCCTCTCAACGGAAGGTAAAAGCCTCCTCCAGAGATGACCATTGATCTCTGTCCTTTGCTAGTCGCATCCAGTGAGTACCTGCTATTTTAGACAAGTCATCTGCCCAGCGCACATAATGTCTGCCCCTTTTTCTTTGACCCGATGGTCCTAACCAAGATGTAGTCTGTACGGTCCAGCGATTATCTGTTAGTCTGGCTTCATGCCCAGCCCATCGCCATTTTAATTTATGTGAGTGGCTAAGAGCGTTTATAACTTTGGTTTTTCGTCTTATAACGGTATGGCGGATTTTAATTATTTTCTTAATCTTCAGAATACTTCTTTCCATACTTCTTTGACTTGTTATAATCTTGTTTTTAGTTTTCCTAGTAAATTTCCATATTTGACAGGCGTATGTTAGAGTAGGGAATATGCAGGTGTTCATAACTTTACTTTCCAACCTTGTGGGCATGTCGCTTTTAAAAATTTCTTTGAGGCTCCAGAACTTTTTCCATGTGAGGTTGACTCTTCTCTCTGCATCCAGTTCGTTATTATGATGGTCAAATGAAATTTGTTTACCCAGGTAAATGTAAGTATCTACATAGGTTAATGGCACATTTTGGAGATAAACAGGTAAATTGGTGTGGTTCGTCATGATATTTGTTTTATTTAGGTTTATTTCCAAGCCTACTTTTTTATTTTCTTCATATAGAGAGTCAACCATCAGTTGCAGTTGGTTTGTGTTTTCTGATAACAGGACTATATCGTCCGCAAACGTAAGGTGACTCAGGTAGTAACCATTAATGTTTATGCCGACTTTCTCCCAGTTCAGTTTGCGGATGATTGACTCTAGTACCGCTATGAAGATTGTTGGCGGGATCGTATCTCCTTGCCTTACGCCTCTATTTATTTGTATGACTGGACCGGTGCTCTCCAACTTTACTCTGCTAGTATTGTTATCGTAGATATTTTTATGACTTTTATGTAATCCAATGCCACTTCTTGAGGAAGTAGAGTTTCCCAAATGGATGAATGAAGTACAGTGTCGAAGGCTGTTTGATAGTCAATAAAAATAACATATAGTGGTCTGTTGAACTCTTGGAATTTTTCTATTATCATTTCTAGCGAGTGTATGTGGTCAACAGTGGAAAAACCTCGCCTGAAACCTGCTTGTTCTTTGGGTTGGAACTTTTCTGTAGTTTCTTTTATTTTTTTCTCTATTATAGAGGAAAAAAGTTTGTATAAAGAAGGTAGGCTTATCGATCTATAATTACTAATATTGTTTGGATCTCCTTTTTTATAAAGCAAAATGATTTCCGAGTCTGACCATTGGCGTGGAGTGTATTTGCTGTTCAGTATCATGTTGAACAGTTGGGTCAGTGGTTTAGCTAAATACATTGATCCTATTTTTATTGCTTCGTTAGTAATCATGTCGGGTCCTGGGCTTTTATCAGTTTTTAGTAATTTAATTGCTTTGGCTACTTCGTCTTCATTTTTTATTATTTTCAGTTTATATTATTTTCCTATATTTATTTATCTTCTCACGGTATCCCATTTTTTAGTAGGCCAGGCATAGGGCCCATAATGTTAAGACACTCCTTTCTCCACTTTTCCCCCAATTTTCGAAACGTTCCTTGTGTGTGTGTGTCAAAACTCAAGTGTCAAAACTCGACGCCTGTCTTCATTTTGTTACCAAAGCGGGGAAATGAAAAAAGTGGCAGGGCATAAGGGTGTGACGATAAACATGACGGTGTTGTGGGTTTCATTCTCACTCGAGGAAATGAAATATTTAATATTTTCATTTCTTCGCATTGGTAACGAGGCAAGGCGCAACGTTCAGAGAATGGGGAACGGAAGCGTCTTAATGGACACGGCGTATCTTAGGTTTATTAAACCTAGGTTCCCTGATTCTTTCTATCCCGCAATATTCGGAATACAGTGTGAAACAAAAAACTGTTCTTATATATTTTAGCACTACATAAATTATAATAATATTTTTTATCAGATTACTTGAAATAAAGGACAGCTGAGGAGAGTTTCAATCATTTCTAACGACAAAATTTCTTGTTGTACATTATTTGACATATCTTTGAATATTTCTTCACTTGATACTGCGTTGTTATAGTACCTAGAGTAAGATAATAATTATTTAATCAATTACTTATATATTCCATAAGAACCTTCAACATATATATATATGTGTGTATAATATTCTAAATATATAACACTTATTGACAGTTATTATTTTCTGGGTAACGGAGTGTAACACTGTGGTCCCTCTGCCTATCCTGCTGTCTGCGGGATATAGCGTGAAGTTGATTTTATAAAAATTATATTCTCGCTTTTTACTTACTTTTGTGAAGTGTGTGAAGTGAAGTGGGCTTGTAAAACAAATTTTATTATTAATCAGTAATTTTCCACCTAATCTATAGAAACATACATCCAACAATTTCTCTACAAATATTGGGAGTAGAATATGAACCTACAACCTTCATATACATAAATTAAATTCATATATTTCATGACGGAAGTTTATGATTAAAACTTACCAGATTTCGATTAATATTTCAAATGAAAATACAGCTGAAATCAAAGTCAGTCAGGTCAATACTAATAAATTTTCTACTCAAATACTTTGGTCCCTATTTGAATAAGAGTTATATATTAAATCGACCGTTTGTGGAAGTCGAAGTTTAGTAAAGCGAAGCTAACCACTGAACGCAAAAGAACTTTTTCACTCGAGCTTTGATTTTGCCGCTCACGTGGTTCACAGAGAGGAAGTAGAATAGTTTTCTCATCGATCCCTATTACAGAATTAGTTGAGGATAAACTAAATAATATACTTGACGTATTTAAATAAAGTTGTTAACAAATACTTAGAATATTTAATGTAAAGGCTATGGGTTCGATCCCCGCTCGAGAAAGTTCTTTGAGTAATGCCTGTGCCTGCTGTGCCTCTATATTAGAGCAAAGAAATAAAAATAATTATTTAGCTTTACCTTACAAATATGCAAAACAATATTTATTATTGCTACGTATACGTATATATACTACTAATTAAACTCTCTCATTTCATTGTATAATTAATTTAATAAATATTTCTGACGCTATAGTAAAAGAAATAATTCAATTGCTTCTACTGGAGTGTGTATTTTATAATACTTTGATTGTAATGCGGCTTCACAATTACCGCACTCGGTCTGTATCAGACCGCGACAAGGATTCGCATCGATACAATTTACAACGTTCACCCTTACTTCATTTTTTCCATTTCTTTTCAGCTTCACGCTGTATCCCGCACACAGCAAGATAGGCAGAGGGAACCTAGTGTTAAGACACTCCGTTCCCCACTTTCTGCCGAATTCTGGAGGCATTGCGTGTTGAGTGGCAGAACTCAACGCCGCGCTTTGCCTCGACTTGACTCGACTTTGCAGCGAAGAAATGAAAATATAAATGAAAATAAATATTTCACTTCCTCGAATGGGGATCGAACCCATAACCGTCGCGTTAAAACCAAAATGTGAATTAAATGAAGTAGAGAATTACTAATTGTTATAAGTTTTGGCTTTTTAAAATACTGGTCCTTACCTTAAACTTTAATTTTCTTTGCGTTGACAAAACGTAAATAGAGCATATCTTGGCAATGTAGAAGCAAGACAAATAAGCGCCACATATAAAGAGAATTATGATCTAAAATATGGAAAAAAATGTATATTTAAGTAGTTTTTTCTTTATGGTACACTTATAAGTAAATGTGCATATTTATATTTACTTAAATTTTCTATTTTTTTATATAACTTGTATAATATATTTTTCGTCGTAATGATTTATGACTTATTTTCATGAATCAAAACTCTCCCTTCTCCCTTTTACCTCACTAAATCGTCTTAGCAGACAGAAAATGAAAATAACTTACAATACTATAATTATTCCTCCGAGTAAGATGACCCTCACGCTATCCAACAGTAGGAAGATCATAAATGAAGAAACTTCTCTATAATGAAATATAACTAAAGAATATAAAAAAATATTATTATTCATATCACCAATAGTAAGTCATCGGGTCCAGGTGACACATCAGAGGTGCCGCTACCAGTAAAAACAGAAGTTCCAAACGAAAACGAAGACGTCACAGGTCTCTCGTGCTGAGCGTCAGATATTACGAACACTTTCGTCTCCCAATAAATTAATAGGCCCATCCAGGAACTCTATTTTTATAATAGACAATATAAATTATGTTTAAATGGTAATATAAAAAAACAGTCAAATTAAAAAAATCTGATTCACGCTGTATCCCGCACACGGCAGGGTAGGTAGAGGGGCCTAGTGTTAAGACACTTCGCCCCTCACTTTCCGCTAAATTCTGAAGGCACTGTGTGTTGTGTAGCGGAACTCAACGCCGCGTTTTAACTCGACATCAGAGCGTAGAAACAACAATAAGAAATATTTCATTTCCTCATATGAGAATTGATCCCACAGCCTATAGCGTTTACAATCACATGCTTGACCTCTGGCCCCACAGCTGGCCTCTTTCTCTTTATTTTATTTATTTTGTATAATATTTTTTTCTTTAGTATAAATAAATTACCTCTCGACATAGGCCTTTTGGACAAGACGTTATATACAATAGGCATCCAGACCAATAGCAGAATATTAGGAATAATATACAATATTTTGTAACACATAGAAACTGAAAAATTACATATTTTTCCATTTTATACATATTATGTTAATTAACGTAAAGTTTATAAGAATGTCATTTTCAATTTTTTTTTCAACTTCACATTTTCCCCTCAAAATTTTTGCCTAACTTTCTTTTCTGGTGGACAAAATTTATAATGACATATCTTGTATTAGCCCAATATCTCAGGGCCCCCAAATCTACGTCATTTAACAAAGCTGAAATTTTGAGGACTATTATCGATGCGAAATACAGAATGAAATTAACTTTTTAAAAAATAATAAAAATAATAATATATTTTCCTAGAGATAGAGTCAACATTAAGACATTTCTATGCCTTTTAATACTACCTACATTATATAAATTCTTCAAACAAGCAACTAAGTTCTAAAAATAAAGACATCAAAAATAAACCATCAAAGAATGAAAGAAATAAAAAGAAATAATATCCATTACCTCCGCATTACTATTAAAGTTTTTCTGCCATTTATTGAGATAGTCCCAAATGTGCCATACTTGTAGAATCGGGCACAGGACGGTTATTTGTGATACAATCGACTCGTTGCCAGGGTCTAATGTATCAGTAAATATATAAATGGGGAAAACGGAGAGGACGTCTAAATAAAAGCCAACAGTGGCCATTTTCTCCTCCACAATCTCCCGTACTGTCTCTTTTCTGACATTCTGCAATTTAAATTACTGAATAACCGATACTGTGACAAAGAATTTATTTGCATATTAAAAAGGAATAAAATTGGATAGATAATTTAATGCAGTTTTTTGCAATATTGTGTGGCGCTATTGTTATTTTGTATTTATATTAGCTATTAAAGTGAATTGAGGTCAGTGACGCAGGCACTGGAGTGTTACTGTAAGCGCGACAGGGTGTGGGTTCGATTCTTACTCGAGGAAATACTTAGAATATAAAATAACTTATAAAATATATCATCATAAATGAATATGTAGCGTTAACACACTCCGTTCCCCGCTTTCCGTCGAATTCTGGAGACATTGTGTGTTGAGTGGCGGAACTCAACGCCGCGAATTATTGATATAAGTATAGTACAATATTCTTACTTTTTCCACAACAGCTGTAGTAATCTGTATATAGATATTGAGTAAGAAGCCAGCGGTGACGATTGTATTGAGAACTTTCTCCCAGTCAGGTTGGTAACGGTTGGTAGAAAATTGTGGGCACATTATACAAATATATAGAACCATTATAAAATGGGCAATGTCAAACATGTTTGTCTGTAAATTTAATAATATAATATGCTATAGATACAGTGTTGGTAATTGATTTTAAATGTAACTTTCTCATGTATTTATCCCTAGATCTCGTGGCTCAGTGGCACAGACTAGTGACTGTTAACGCGATGGTAGGGGGTTCGTGAAGGTCGGTCGGTCCACGGGGTAATGAATCATTTTTTATTAATATTTTCATTTCTTCGCTCTGGTAACACGGCAAAGCGAGGCATTGAGGTCCGCCTCTCAACAGGCAATGCCTCGAAAATTTGTCGAAAAATGGAGAACGGAGAGTTTGATCTCTAGGTGCTCTCTGCCTACCCTGTTATGTGATACAGCGGGAAGCTTAAAAAATATATAAAAGGAAAATGAGTGAAAACAGGATAATAGAGTGTCCTATCACTAGGCATTCTGTCCATAAATATATGTATATGCATATTATTGTCATTTCGCGCCAAGGCAGATTTTAAAATATACATACAAAATCTGTATTCGGTTCAAGTATCCATGGGAAAGTGGCTCGAAGACATATCCGAGGTTCCTCCACTGTCGTCACGTTTCCCGACATTTTGTATAGCTCTAAATAATCGGTAGTAAATTTTCGTTGTCTCACATTATTTGAATCTACAAATAATTAAATTAACGATGATTTTAAGAATTTATGTAAGTATACTCTTTCACTAGTTTAATATGAATGATTTATCCATAAAAACAATTATTTATCATACTAATATTATAAATGTGAATGTAAGTTTGTTTGTTACGTTCTTACGCCAAAACTAATACAATAAAAATAAAAAAAATTGTACACATACTCTGAGAGGTATTATTAGATCGGATATTTTTTAATAAAAAATATATTTAACGATAAATATTCTTTGGCTATTATGTAAAGTAAGTCAGTTTAAGCGAGCGAAGCCGCGTTTGTATCTATAGCTTAAGATAATTCATAGAGAAGTCTAAAATGATTAAAAGTAAACGTATAATTTGAAATGGTACCTTTATAATACATATGAGAGTCATCAATAAACGTAGGATCTTCTTCTTCAACTTCTGCCAAATGATTTTTAAGTAATTTCATTGGCCTGTACCGTGTCCTAAGAAGCCTTGAATCGGCTTCCTCGTACTTTATTATATCTTTCTATAAACAAATATTGTTATTATGGAATACTTTATTTACATATTGACTTTTAGGTTGTATTACCCATGTAACAAGGTTAGCAGGGTAGGCAGACTAGTGTTAAGACACTCCGCACTCTACTTGACGCTGAATTTTGAGGTATTGGATATGGAGGGGCGGAACTCAACGCCACGCTTTGCCTCGACACCAGAGCAAATAAATTATAATATTAAATATTTAATTTCTTCGAATAGGAATCCAACCTACAACTTGTCACGTTTATAGTCACGCACTCATGCCCCTGAACTATGTCTGGCATTTTTTTTTATCTTTTGTATGTTTATATTTTGTTTTTTATAAGAATGTACTGCGGATAATGTATATAATAAAGCTTATATAAGCATATATTTAGAAGTTTTCCACTGAAATAGGTACGAAATGATAATATCAATGATGGAAATCACATCCACCTGCTTGGCTTTACAACTTTTAATCCGAGTTTCGACTTTTTCCCGAATTTGTTGGAGCATGAAAGGGTTCTCATTCATCGCCCGCAGAAAATCCGTACGGCGAAGTACCTACAGACGTAATATAATGCTGATATTAAAATGACTTATATACTTTTGTGATTATTATCTAAAGACTGCTAAGTTTTGTTTTCATATCCATTTACGTAGTAGCTTCGTTGAATTCTTGAAACATTGCATATTGAGTGGCGGAACTAAATGCAGCACTGCCTCGTGACTAGAACGAAGAAATGAAAATATTAAACATTTTATTCCCTTGATTGGGAATCGAACCCACAGTCTCACATTTACAGTCACAAAAAACATTTGTATCTTGAATATTTCATATTCCTGAGATGACTTAACAATTAAACTACATTACAGTATAAGTAATATTAACATATATAGAATCATTAAATATTTTAATATATTTTATTATTATACATAAAATAAAATATGAAAATTAAACCTGAAGTTCCACATAGGTGGCAGCTTTGACTGTAACTTTGGAGGGTATGGAATAAAACAAACTTATTTCACCCAAAACCTGAAACAATAATTACTTTCTCTATAACACGATCCTTGCGAAAGTAAAATGCTTCTTTCACATTTCTGGCACACAGTACTGAATAATATTTTTACATAAAAAGTTGTATCCACTTATCAAAATTGGCCCCAAAGTCTAAACTTCTCAGAAGTTGTATGGAAAACGGAAGAATTCCAACAAAGTAGGCATTACATAAATATGAAAAATAAGTGTGGGAAGTATGAAAAAAGTTTCAGTTACTCTTAAACTTAGCTTAGGCTTTTTATATATTAAAACTTCACTTTTAAAATATTTAAGCACTACTTAGGATATATTTGGAAAGACTTACTTGGAATTTATTTCTTATATATTTGGAAGATTTAAGACTATCCCCCTCTTCTTAGGGAAATGATGATAATTAAATTATGTTTATGAGGCTAGCTGTGACGCAGTGGCACAATCGTGTGCCTGTAAACGAGAGGTTATGGGTTCGATTTAAACTCGAGGAAATGATATATTTATGACAATATTTTCATTTATTCGCTCTGGTATCAAGCCAAAAGCGTGACATTATGTATTCAGAATTCGGCGGAAACTGTCGGTTTTAAACTACGCTACCAGGAAATAGAGTGAAACTGAAAACCAATATTATTACTTACTGTTCCTTCTTTAAAAGCGATCATGGGACTCTCATCATCTTCATCCGACAGCATTTCTATGACACCACGCTTCACAAAAATCATACCATTCTTCACCACATCCTGGTTCCATATATATTGACCGGTTAGGTAAAGCTCATGTCTTATATATAAAGACATATGACGCATAAACGATTCCCCTAAATAGTAAAAAGTGTACAATTTTAAATATTGCAATATAATTAAAATAAAAACTGGTCAAGTGCGAGTCGAAAGCGCTTTAACACGCATATAGCGGAGCAAACAGAGAGAAGACATTAGAGATATTTATTTCTCCGTTTTCATACTATTGTCATATTTGAAATGTAAGTCGTTTTATTTCTAATCCATTTAACACTATATATGTATAAAGTTAATATGTAAAGTTAATAGGAAGGTCTGGGTAGTAAGTATCTATCCTGCTAGATCCCCTATACTCGTACTTCATTAATAGTTTTTCATTGAAATTGTATGAAATTGTGTAAGTTGCGTATTCAATAGAATGAATGCGTAACAGGGTTTCAATAGAAAAACATTTTATTTTAAATAATATATATATATTGCAAATGCAGTTTTTCCAGTTCTAAAGTAATTCCTTTGCATAGAAACTGCATGGAGCTAGCCGTGCATAGTAAAAATAAAATAAAACTTGTATTGGCATTTTTATTAGTAATCGATAGCAATATAGACGCGATACGAAATAATGTATAGAATTTTATTTTTTTAGAGTTCGTTAACCACAAGGGTAGAAGAACAAGATCCTTTACTAAAACTTCGCTGCTCTACACATTTGTGGCTAAATACAAAAAAATAATAGTCTTATTTAAATAGCTGAATTAATAGAGTACTTCCGAATACTCTAGAATTATGAAATTTGGTAGCTAGCATCTAGAGGTAGTACTACTTCAAATAATAGCCTTAAAAGGGTAGCAAAATTTGGTATTAAGCTAGTTCAAGTTAAGTATAAGATAAATAGGCTCAACTCGAAACCTCAAATTTTTGTACGGAACCCTCGTTAGACGAGCCCGACTCGCGCTTGTCCAGTTTTTTTGTATTGTATACAGTGATTAAACTTTTTTCTCGTAAAAGCTGTAGATTATTATAAATTTTCACTTCAATTAATGAGAAAAGAAATTTACTTCATGCAATTGCACTTAACGGTCATTAGACAGCTTCAGAGCTTTATAAAATTATTGGAAAATAAAAATTGTTTTACTGCTTATTTTATTTTATATTTTCACGTAGTAAATTTATTTTCTTTTAATTTCTGTGACCCAAACAAAAACAAAAAAATATAATACATTAAATGAAAAGTTCATTTAATGTATTATTTTTTTTCAATATTAAGTATGCAATATAAAATTTTTAAAGAGACTAAAAATTCTGAAAGATTTTCTAGCTTCTCGCTTTATCCCGCATTTAGCAGAGAGAAAATAATGTCAAAACACTTCTGCCTTCGTTTGCCGCCCGAATTTGAGACATTTTTTTGAAATTTATTATTATTAATTTATTATTAAAGATATTATATTAGGATCTAGCCATTACGTTGACTATTGAGTAATTTAATTTTGACCTACTTTTATAATATACTATACTATGCTAAGATTGTGTCCATCGGCACTTTTCTTATTGTCTCTATATAAGGGGAAGACACTTAGTTAATGTGTTCTTTATATTTACGATTACACTTTCACCAATGAACTATTATGCACTACACTAACTCGAAAAGTTTAATTCTCTTGAGTCTTCTCACTATGTCCGTGTTGTCGAGGAGCTGGATTGCCTCGACGTTTACATGATGATGAAGTCTGTGTTCGTGAGCTTCTGCATATTTCTTAATAATTTCTTCCAAGCAGCCAGTACATCCTATTGTATCGCATTTCTAACTCCTTTTTTTTCTTCTTAACGTGAGCTTTCCATCGTAGTTTAGCATCCAGCGTCATGCCCAGGTACTTTGCTGTATTTTGGTATGGTATTATTTATTCATTAATGAATATGGGGTGATATTCATCTCTTTTGTTAGTGAAGTTAATATGAACCGACTTTGTTTTATTTAATTTAATTTTCCAATGTTTTGTCCAATTGTGTATTTTGTTCATAGCTTCTTGAACTTTTTTGGTTGCTTCTACATGAGTTTTTCCTACTGCCATTATGGCAGTGTCATCGGCAAAAGTTGCGATAGTATTATTTTCTAGCTAAGGGTTGTCATAGGTATACAGTAGGTAGAGAACCGGACCCAAAACACTACCTTTTGGTACCCCTGCTTTGATTTCTTTGATATCAGAAAAATAATTTTGTTGTCTTATTCTAAACGCCCTATTTAATAAGTATGATTTAATTAAATCTACATATTCAATGGGCAACACTCTTTTTAGTTTCAATATTATTATTGAAATTAAAAAGAGACCTTCATGTCATACTCTATCAAAAGCTTGTGCAACGTCGACAAAGATAGTAGTGCAGACTTCTTTATTTTCCAATGTTTTCTCAATGAGGTTTGTTATTCTATGAACTTGATCAATGGTTGAGTGTTGTTCTCTGAAACCAAATTGATGATCTGGAATGAGTTTCTTACTCTCTAGGATTGGCTTGAGCCTTTTTAAAAACAAATTTTTCAAATTTTTCAAATAGCTTTGACATAATAGGTAGAAGTGAGATTGGTCTGTAAGATGTTATCTCTTGGGGTGGTTTCCCGGCTTTGCTATCATTATTACTTCAGCTACTTTCCATAGATCTGGCACATATTTAAGTCAATTGCAGCATTAATTAAGTTCGTTAGTTTAACTATAGTTTTTCTTGATAGATTATGTAATATATCTCCTGAGATTAAATCAAATCCAGGAGATTTTTTCCGGTTAATTTTTTGTTTTATTTCACGCCAGACTTCTCTAGGTGAAACCAGTTTTACATCATGACTTTCATCACAAAAATTTAATGGAACATGATCCTGGTTTTCATTATCTTCGTTCGGCCTAAATATATTTTCTAGATATTCTGCGAATGCTTTAGCTTTTTGCTCATTACTTACGGCCCATTTTCCGTCTCCCATTTTTAATGGTGAAATCTGGGGAATAGGTCGTTTTAAGTTCTTAGTAACATTCCAGAGGGAATAGTCTGTACTTCGGTCGTTAGTTAGACTTTGTAGGTTACAGTTTGTTGAGTCACTGTTATATCTTTGTATTTGCCGTTTTAGTTTTCTTGTGAGATAATTCAATTTGTTCTTATCTCTCGGGGATCTAGATTGGGACCTTACGCTGTTGGCGCTTTTCCTGAATAAGTATTGTGATTTCTCTAGGATAGCAATTTTTCACTTCCTCTTTTTAATATACGGTGTACTTTCCCATGCACACTTCTGTATAATCTTAACAAAGTTATCGACTTCCATATTTAGTTGTTCTGGAGTCTTCAGCGCTATTTTTAGGTTAATTTTGCTGTCCAAGTTTATTCTGAAGATCTCTCAATCTGTGTGCTTGTTCATTAGTGTTGAAATTTTATCCAAGTGTAAAATATTTTCATTTATTTCTAAATATATTGCAGAGTGATCTGAGCTCATATCATAGCTTTGTTCAATTCGTAGGTAATTTGGCGATATGTTTTTAAAAACAAAAAAATCGATCAAGTCAGGAACTTTGTTCGGGTCAGTGGCCAGTAAGTAGGAGATCCTGTTGAGATTACGTCACATTTCTCTTCTCTTACTGCACTCATTAGCTCTCTTCCTTTTGTATTATTTAGTCTGGAGCCCCAGTACGTGTTTTTGGCATTAAAATCATCACCAAGTACGAACCTTTCTCCTAAAGTTTGAAGAAAGGCGACGTACTTTTCTTTTTTAATTACGTGTCTTGGTGGACAGTAAATTGCTGCTACCGCGAGTGAATATCGTTTTGTCTCTATTTGAATTGCCACAGATTGGATGTCTGGTTCTTCGCATTTATTTATTTCCTGATATTTGATACGGTCCCTTACGATAACTGCTCTGTCACCTCTACTTTTATTATCTGGGTGTAGTGCATGGTAGAGTTTGTAACCTCTAAGATGTATGTAAGATTGTTTGGTAAAATGTGTTTATGATACAAGACACAGGTCTATATTTTCTATATCTAGGACTACTTGCAGTTCGTATTGGTGTTTTAATAGTCCATTGCAGTTCCGAGCCATTATTTTAAGTTTTCTAATCATTTTTTGTGTATGGCTATAGCTGTTTTAGCGCTATTTTCGATCTCTTTAAAACGCTCATCGAAGTTGATCATGCTTCAAGATTTCATCCAGTTTGTCCTTTTTTGGGTTGTTTTGTTCGCCTTCACTCTGTGTTACTATGGATTTTCCTCTAGAAGCTTGGGCAAAAGACAATTTTTTATTTAAACCGGTCGTTATGTTATTTGCTTTGCTTGTAGTAAGCTCTCTTGTGTTGCACAGGCGAAGGTTTTTTTAATGTTTTATTACGCATTTTTTGCATTTCTTTGGCGACCATGTAGCCTCTGTAATAAGCAGGATGTGATTCACCGCAATGTACAGGCTCCTTAGTTTTCCAACTCAGTTTGTTTACTGCATCTTGTATTTTGAAACCTTTAATCTAGAGATCTTCAACAATTCTATCAGGTTTGCAGGTAAAGGATAATTTCTTTACTATTACTCTAATAGGTCTTTCCTGCTTATTTTCATAGGAGTGCCAGAGACAATTATTCTCTGTCAACGTCTTTGTAATGGAGCGATATATTTCACCATCGCAAGCATTTATTTTGACACTTCCGCCATTCAACATCTTCACGGTAAAGGTGCCAGCGGTGTGTTCTATAGACAGAAAGTCATAAAAGTTTTGGTAATTTTCCACGACGTCTACTATGATAGGAGGTGGTGGGGCGATTTTTCTGACATTTCCTTTTATTTTATTTTTGGGTGATAGCTGAGGTGACGCGTTCAATTTTCTTTTTTTTCTGGTCTTTACCCTAATCCACTTAGTTTCTTTTGCCAGTCTTCTTCATCAGTCTCGTATTCGGTCTGTTGTGGTGCAGTATCCATATTTGATGTTGATGGAGCTTGCATTGGTTTTTCTGCAACACATTGTAGCTGTTGCTGTAGAATTTCTATTTGTTTTTTAAGATCTTCTACTAGATCTTGCAGTTTCATTCGCTCTTCCTTTTCCTCTCGGTGGTGACGTTGAAATTCTATAAGTATTTCTTGTTTCTTTGTCTTTTTATATGACGTAATTGGAAATGTTCCAATTCCGTTGTTAGGATTATTCGATCTTTCGACAGTGTACTCATGGTTTAGGCTAGTAATAACTTCGCCTTAACAATATGATTTGTCTTTTGAGCAATAATTATCTAGGTCATAATCTCAGTCCGGCCGCCTCGACGGCTTTGTTGTGCTGCGGTAGCACTTTGCAACGTAGGTGCGCGCGTTTGCGTTTGACACATACTTTCAGTAAAAATAACCATTCTTAGTGAAAATCGAACAATCATTCATGAACGATCATTTGAGACAATGCACAATGTGAAGAAAATGAACATTAGCTAGCTTTGTTATCACGCTGTATCCCGCACTTAGCAAAGGAAAACCTGACAATCTAGTGTTAAGACCCGCCGTTCCCATTAAAACACTTCCATTTTCCACTGTCTGATGAATTTTTGAGGCATCCCGTGTTGAGTTTCGGAACTCAACACCGCGTTGTGCGTCCGACAGGACGCACGCGTGTTCCATAGCGTACGACGGCCGAGTGACCTCAATATCAAATTATAATTAACATGTCCATAACTAACCAGTATCCCGTAAGAGGAGAGAATCATGAAAATGCTGAACATTTACATCGAAAATGAGTTCCATTTGAAGCGGCAACGGTAATGTTTGCAATTGAGGACTAGTGAGGATTCCATCTTTCATATTCCACAGAGTTTGTTTATATAGCATAGCTTGTTCTACCAGTAATGGCGGCGCTCGACGAAATTTTAGAAAGTTTATCATGTGGTGATACTGTGGAAGAACTTTAAGTAAACACGAATTCTTTGCTCAACAAACCACATATATATAACAAATTGGTACTTTATAAGCATTTGTAACTTGAAGCATGTATATATGAGATATACTCGTACATACTTAATGAGTAATAAATATCTCTATTTTTAACCGACTTCTGTAAGAAAAAGAGGTTATCAATTCGACTGGTTTTTTTTATGTTTGTTCCCTCATAACTTTTGACTGGGTGAACCGATTTTGAATTTTTTTTTTGTTTGAAAGGTGAAGCTTCCCGAATGGTCCCATTTTTTTGGTCCATGTCTGACTACGGTATCTATGAGAAAATCACATAAATCTCAAATTTGCATTAGATATGTGCGCGATAAATAGACGAATAACTCAATGTTACGCCAACCGATTTTGATGATTTTTTTTTATTTAAAAGAATACACTTTAAGGATAATTTGGTTAGGTTCCGATTATGGGATCCGGTCAAAATTGAGAAAGTTTGTTTTTTTTGGTAAAAAATTGATTATACTGTAATAGTTACAAGCAAAAACTTTTTAAATTGATGTCAGAGGTGAGATTCCTGATCGTTGCATTTCTTTTCAACCAACCTCAAAAAAGAGGATGTTCTCATTTTCAACCAACTTCAAAAAAGGGAGATTCTTCATTCGCCCGAATACATTTTATGTATTTTCTTGTCAATATACCAAAATGTAACTTTGCACAAAAATAATACCTAATTAAATAAAGTTTTACTTAGGACAACCACAACCACTCGTTGACAACCACTACCACCACCATCACCACTCGTTTAAGAAGCATCATTTTAAGATCTACCCATCACTAAAAATCGTAAAATAAATTAATTTTTAACAAAAACATAAACCGACTTCTAACAACGAACTAAAAAGTGAAAAATAATTTTACAAAGATTTTATAATTTTGAAGTCGGTGTCAAGCTAATGCTACAACACCTTTACTACAATATCTAATTACTAAGCCTGTTTGTTTGACTTGGCACCGACTTTCAAATTATAAAATCTTTGTATAATTATTTTTCACTGTTTAGTTCGTTGTTAGAAGTTGGTTTTTCTTTTTGTTAAAAATTAATTATCCTCCAAGTATAATTGGCAAGTTTATTATTTGATTATGTGAAAAAATAAGATATTTATGGAGAAAAAAGAAACAAGAATAAAGAAACAGGTAGACGCTGTACCACCACAGCGGTCCCAAAATATTTTTTAATGATTAATAAAGATAATAAAACTATTTCTACATACTCCTACTAAAATATTCAACGATCGTTCTAATTTACATAGAAAGTTTAAATCAATTTCAAATATACACTAGCCTGTTCCACAAATATGGACCACCGATTATTTTCCAGCACCAGCTCCCAGGTGAGACCTCCAATGAAACGGTAACGTATGCAAACATACCCAAAGATCATTAGGAAAGATGTCAGCCATTTCTCGTGGGGATGCTGAAAAGGTTTTACTTATTTATTTTACATGTAATAGAAGGTAAAAAAGAGGTACCTATCAGAGTTTTTAATTTAAAATGTAACAATTGATCACATTCTTTATTAATTACTTTAGTTTAACTCTATATTCCGTTTATAGTAGCTAGTTTATAGTAGGGTGGGCGGAGGGACCCTGGGAACCTAGTGTTCAAACGCTTTATTTCCATTAAGACCCTTCCGCTCCCCACTTTCCACTGAATTCTTTAGGCAGAAGTCACAGCAATCATTTAATTTATTGTTGTTTTTACTCTAATATTATTAATATATTTTATAATTATCTTTATATTGTTATTAATAATTTATATTTATTATATGTCAAATAAATATAATGTATATTTACAAGAGGAAAGCTGTCTCCGAAGATGCAGTTAAATAGACGTCCAGCGCTATAGTACCAGCAGGATAAGTAACTGAAAAATAAACATTTTACAATACATAAACATATAACGGTAGTGGATTTCATTTCCCCCTTCCCACCCCTTAATATTTTCCAATATTATAATCCAACGTCTCCAAAAGTCAGTGGAAGTTGGGAAACAGAAGTAGTGCATTTTGCCCAGTATATAAAAACATAAAAAGGGATGACTTTAAAGAAACAAAAGGAGTGTTGTATTCTGGCACTTATAAAAACATGAAAAATAGATGAACAAATAGTTTTTAGAGGCATTGCGTGTTGAGTGGCGAAAATCAACACCGGGCTTTTGTCTTCGTGTCAGAGCGAAGAAAAGAAAATATTTATAAATAATAATTCACTCCGCCGAATGCACAATTTTTATTTAGTATTACCATCTAAACAAATAAAATTTATGTATTACTTGTCGAATATGATTTTCTTATTCACATTATTTAAGGTGGCCAAGTAGTACTCTTTGACGTCCATCAGGGTATGGTTTAAGGAATACCAAAGGCAGGTGGAAAGATGCAATGCCAACATTACCAGCACTATATGCTCCATGACATAAAGCCTTTTACGGGTGTTTCGCATCTGGAATACATATATAACTGGAATAGTTTTATTTATTTAGTCTCTTTTTTAGAAACTTTTATTTTTATTTTCTTTCCATACGTGGAATAAAAAATACCAAAAATACAGATTCACACTTTATCCATATCGCATACGGATGGGAAGTACGAACCTAAAATTAAGACACTTCGTTCCTCATTTTCCACCGAATTCTGGAGGCATTGTGTATAGCGGTGGTGTATTGGCGGAACTCAACGCCGCGTTTTGCCTCGACGCCAGAACAAAGAAATTTAAATACATTAACGCTTGATTTTATCTTACCTAGTAAACAAACAAAATATTTCACCTTTTCGTTGATTTCACAAAAATAAACTAACACTCTGTAAATCCGTCCTATGCCCAACCATCTGCCTATCAATATTATATGTTCGTGGCCGCCGCTTCCAAAGTGATCTAAAATTATATAAAATACTAGTGGACCCGAACGCGGCTACGCCCGCTTAAATTATACGAATGTTTATTAAATATATTTATGAAATTATTTTCAGTTTTCAATAGAGAGATGCGTTAAGCAAGCTCATTTTGGGTGACGTTTTCTAACAACAAACTTTGCATATCGTTGCTTAGCAACGGTCCCATAGCGACGGTTGTTATTAACATGGCGGAATAAATTGCATGCCAAATTAATAAGTATTTTAATATACTGGTATATATTGTAAATATTACAAATATGAGAAAAAAAGTATCCTATGTTCATCCCGAGACCCTCAAGTATCTCTATATTGGTATATTATCACAATAAAATTAGAGGTTTGGCCCTGATTGCGTAAAAGACAGACAGACAGACAGAGTTACTTTCGAATTTATGATATAGGTATGGATATCACAAATCACAAAAAATACAAATTTCCAATTATTACTGTTGCCACAGATACTCACAAATAATGCCTAGAGGAAACAAGGTGATTACATCGTATGCCAAGAAAATATAATTTCTTTTATACAACCGTACATACAACCTCAAAATGGGCCAACACCTGTGTAGTAAATGTATAACAACGTCGAAAAAGAAAAATGTTTCACATATTATTATACTCAGGTTCAATAAAAAGTACGACCGGCGCAAGTAGTACGCTATTAATAAATGCACTATGTACTCGTAAACTATCAGTAACAATATCCAACTCTGAAAGGAAAATAATATGTTATAATTTTTTTTTTTTCGTTTTTGTTACTAAAATTTTGCTTTAATCGGAAAAATGAATACAGCAGCAAAGGCAACTATTTTCCCTTTTAAATTTTTTCCAGATTCATGTTGTATTCCGCACACAGCATGGTAGGCAGAGGGAACCTAGTGTTAAGACACTCCGTTCCCCATTTTCCGCTAAACTCTGAAAGCAATGCTTGGTAAAACCACCATAGGGAAACAAATGAAAATATTCAATATTTTATTGAACCGAGTAGGCATTGAACCCACAACTTGTCACCTCTTCTATATTATAAATAAGAAGTAATACTAATTCTTATAATATATTGAATCTAAGTTTACAAAGAAAATATTATTCAATAAAACATATATATTTCCTCACTAAATATACTTGTACAAAAATATATGTAACCATCCTTATACTAATAATTTTGACATTAATTGCAGTCTTCATTTAAATTTTGTTAATTTATAAATATATACGAATAGGTATTTGAATAAATCACCTGCCACCAAATGTTCCAAGGTGCGAAGATAACTCGCCGTGTGATGCTACCAAGCCTTTTCTCAAAGAAAAAACTCCCTCTAAACTGCTGAATAGTCTTTTTGACCGCTACGTTTGTACGACTGGTTGGTCCAGTAGTAATTGAGGTTAAAGTGCTGAAATAAATATTTATTACTTTTGAATTGAAAATAAATGACTTCATTTATAATTTTAGTTCGACTTAAACATTTTACATTGTAAAATAGAAAAAAAAGATTGTTTACGTAGCTACAAAAATTAGTCTGAAATCGTTAATCGTTGGTGCGAAGGGCCTAATGGTAGAGCATTTCATTCACTGTTTGACGTCGAAATCAAGACATAACTCAAAGCGGGGAAATAAAAAAGGTTATTCCTCTAAATGGGACCGAGCCCACAATCTTTGCGCTGTCTATTTAACACGTATTTTATATGCATATTATTTTATTGAAATACATTATAAAAACTTACTCTGTAAAGGTTCCTAAAGACGGTTGACTGATGCTACCTAACATACTTCTAGTTTTTTACCATATAATCGTTTATTATTATAGAAGAATATTTATATTTTAAATCAGGTCTTATTTTTATCGTATATAAAATGCATGACCAATAAGATTTTTGCTTCATTATAATTTAAAACAATTCATGTACTTTTGTCGATGGGAGGGGGGCAGGTACTTGGTCGTGGCGCAGGGGCACAAAAGTGACTGTAAACTCGACTGGTTGTGAGTTCCATTCCACTTCAAGGAAATGAAATATTTATTCAAATTCATATTTTCATTTCTTCGTTCTGATGTTCAGTTCTGACAACGAAAACGCCGAATTCGGCAGTAAGTGTACAACGGAGTGTGCTAATACAAGGTTCCCTGTGCCTACTGCCGGGTGCGTGATGTAAATGTATAGGGGAAGAAGAAAGGAGTATCATCTGTGTATATATGAAAAAATATTCGTCGAATGCATTAAATTAGTCAGTTAATGGCAGGTACTAGCGAGGATGTCACGATGAGAATGAAGAAGAACTTGCTCGGCCAGTTTGGGCACGTCCAACGAATGATGAAAGAATGGTAGAAAAGACTTATTATGGAAAAGTGGTAAGAGAGGTAGACGGAGACATTATCTAGGAAATTTTAAGAACAAATAGATTTACATAATATCTATTATTTAAAAATATTATATATATATATATATATATATATATATATATATATATATATATATAATATGTATAAGTCAGTCAGTTATAACAAAAGTTTCTAACAATCCCACCCTGATGCTACCATACGGCCATAGTTACCGACATATTATACCGTTTTAGGGTAAAACGTACGCTGAGGATAGCAAGCACTGCAGTGCGCAATTTATATAACACTTTTACTACCCGTCCACATGTTGCAGCGATTTAATACTAGCTGTCTGATAGCCACGAAAATACCCTTAAATTGGAGAGATTTAGAATGCTACCTACATACCCTTCTACATACCTTCTACATACTTTTCGTGAATATATTTATTTAAGCTGAATTAATTTTCACATTTTTTACCGAATTCTAGAGGCACTGTAAGTTGAGTTGCGGAGCTGAACGCCGCGATTTGCCTCGACAACAGAGCGAAGAAATGAAATAATAATAACAAGCACACTTGCGCCCTGCGCCGCGATTGGACTATTTATATTGATTCTAAATAATAGATATACTATGTAAATCTTAATAATTATCTAAGAGCTGTATAATATATATATATTTTTTATTAGTAAAAAACAATATTTAGCAATATTTCGAACATTAAATTTAAACTAAATTAATTGATTATATCTAAAAAAATATGTCGAAATCAATAAAACTTAAATTTATGAAAATAAGAAGGCATTTAAGACTGTTGAAATAAAAAGTGACTTTGAAATAGAAACCATATTAGTTCATTTACAAATTACAACAATTGGACCTAAAAGTTAGCCGATTCCAGATGGCAGGTCCGAAACGAGCCCCAGTAAGTATATTACGTACATAACACGTTTGTATGCAAATTTTATTCCCAAAATCCAGCTTGATGGAAAACGGTCCCTCGAAGTATTATCAGGGCAACCCAAAGGAAGTTTTGGGTCGAGATGTTAACATATAAGCATTGGAGGTACATACATCGATTAGGTTTATCATATAAAGCGAATTATAATATCGATTTGGCATCATTTAAATCGAATACTCGAATCGGTTTACGATTTTCTGCATTTTATCTGTCTCCAAAAGGGATTTAGATCAAATGGAAAACAATCAGTTGGAGTGGACGATAAGGAAAGGAAATCCCCTCGTTTACATAAAACGCTTAGTGGAGCTTCAAAACAGTTTCTTACTAAAATGTATTATGAAAATATTTTTAACAAAAGAAATGGAAAATCAATATTTTTTGTAATTTAAAAAATTGCTATTTTTTACAACAATTCTTATGTTTAGCGTTAACTTATATAGTCTTTTACTATAGACTTTCTTTTTCTGCCGAATCCTGGAGGTATAGCGTGTTGAGTAGCAGAACCCAATGCCGCGCTTTGCCTCGACGATTGAACCCACAACCGTCGCTTTACAGTCACACCCTTGTGCCGCTGCGCCTCGACGGCCTGACAGATGGACGGAATAAATGAATCATTATTTATAAATATTTTCATTTCTTCGCTCTGGCACCAAAGCAACTAGCCCGCCATTGAGTTCCATCACACAACAGCCAATACCTCGAAGTGTTCTGCGGAAAATGGGCAACAGAGTGTTTGACCACTAGATTCCTTGCTACGGGATACAGCGTGAAGATGATTTTTTTATTTATTTTAACCAACCTAGCAATGCACCAAGTTCAGTGACAAATTACGGAGCAGCACAGATTAGTCAGTCCCACGTGCGCTATTAATCAACGGTTTAGAGCTAACACCTCAGGCTCCTGCCTACCAGCCACTGCATGTAATATATTTGGGCACACACACAGACAAGACAAACTAACTGCAATAGATTCTGTGCAGGTATTATTATTTAGTGTTGATGTGAAACTGCGAAAATTATAGCCACATTATCTCTGATTTGTGTGATATGCTTTAAGCTTAAAGAAATTATATTTTAGTAGTAAATTATAAGTTTTTGGGGCCAGTCTGGCGCAGGAGGAGTGTGACTGTAACACTATAGCTGTGGGATCGATCCCCACTTGGGGGAATGAAGGCAGGGAAGGTAAAGGAGAAGTAGAAGCAAGTAGAGCTTGACATTGAAAAATTTAAAAAAAAATTGTATATTCTCATTTAAATCCTAGGCATTGTGTAGTATAGTTTTAAAGATGATATAATCTCTCTCTAAACCACCTATAATCCCTGAAATAAAACAAACATAAAAAATATTAACATCCTTACCTATATTATAAATTCGAAAGTAGCTCTGTCTGTCTTTTACGCAATCAGGGCCAAACCGCTAATTTTATTGTGATAAAATACTCATAAAGAGATACTTGAGGGTCTCGGGATGAACATACGATACTTGTTTTTCTCATATTTGTAATACTTTCGATATATACCAGTATATTAAAATACTTATTAATTTGACATGCAATTTATTCCGCCATGTTAATAACAACCGTCGCTAAGCAACGATATGCAAAGTTTGTTGTTAGAAAATGTCACCCAAAATGAGTTTGCTTAACGCATCTCTCTATTGAAAACTGAAAATAATTTCATAAATATATTTAATAAATATTCGTATAGTTCAAGCGGGCGTAGCCGCGTTCGGGTCCACTAGTAATAATATGTATTAACAATGGTTAAAAGAAATAAATAAAAATAAACGAAAGTCAAATTAGATATATATTTAATAAAAGTTATTTTGTAACAAATGTTTAATTACAGAGACAACATTATTCGAACACTAATGATGAGAATTCCAAGAACTGGCTGGCGAGCCAATTAGATTATATTTGAAATATCTTACTTTTATTATGACAATATTAAACATTTCTGAAATATTTTTATATTGAATCTATTTATAAGGCTCAGCTTAGTTTTAATTCTAATTTTTAAAAAGATGATCGGAGTTAATAACCTTTTGTACACAATACCTATATACCGCTGTATTCCGCATGTAGCAGGGTAGGCAGAGGGAACCTAGTGCTAAGACACTACGTTCCCCATTTTCTGCTGAATGCTGAAGACATTGCGTGTTGAGTTGCAGAACTCAACGCCGCGCTTTGCCTCGACACCAGAGCTAAGAAATTGAAATATATATTTAAATAAATATTTCATCTTCTCAAGTGGTGATTGAACCCACAACCAGTCGTTTTTACAGTCACACTTGGTACTCCTGCGTTACGACTGGTCTCTAGTATAATACATCTAAAGAAAATAGAGTCAAGAAATCCAGGATAGTCTTTCACTTAAAATACATATGTAAAGTGTAAATAAGCTCAACTAGAATCAAATACGCGCCAGCCGACGTGACACCCTGTATTATCTCCTTACATGGACCGATGCATTCCGTGAAAATGTGAACCAGAGATTACTTTAAAACTAAAAACCTTAGTCTATAATGAAACGTCTTCGAAAGGTGTACGTGGGCGTCGGACTGAGTCAAACTAAATGTATTAATGTTGCACTAATATACAGTATTAGCGGACTCGCGCAGCTTCGCTTGCTTATTTATTAGGGGGTGTATTCTAGAAAACCATGAAACACATGTTCAATTAAATATTTTGAAGAGTCTAAATTTCAAATTTTGTAAAAATAAGTATATTAGTTATGTTGGCCATTTAATGTAGATTAAAACTGTCTTTTACTGTTTTTCATTTTAATAAGTACTTTAGAAGTTGTTACAATATTATGGATTTTTTTTGATATTGTAATAACTTCCTGCGAAACGGCTCGCCACTCGCCAAACAATTGGTAAATCCTTATTGAAACTACGAAAATTAATTTTCACATTATTTTAAGTGCTTTGCAAACCAACATTATTTGAATAATCCAGTAGCAAAAGCGGGCGAAGCCGCAAGAGGGTCACTAGTATATATGTAGATTTCTAGTTATTTTATGAGATTTATAATAAAGCTTTTGATTTCATCGCTCTGTTAGATAGAATCTTAAATTTAGGTGAAGACTGCTTATCCTGCTACATGCGAGTATAAAAAAAACTGAAAATAAAACTTTCCAAATATTTTTTCTTATAACTTTACTTAACGTTAGTAATAGGTAGAGGTTAACAAGACAGAACATCAAATTCAGACAATTTCTTAAAATAATAAATATATCTTAATTGTTATAATTATAGGTTGTTCTGTGCACATGTGTATATCTCAGTACATTCAGCAATAAACTTAGTAACACAAGAAAAATGTCAATTTCGACGCCGACAAAGGAAAATGACGTAGTTCGCCTAGAACTAAACTTTTTATATTACTTCTTATATTTGTTTAGGTCAGACAAATACTCCTCTTTTGTACGTATAAGGCTGTAAGATGGCATGTGAATTTTTAACCGACTTCTGTAAAAAAAGGAGGTTATCAATTTGACTGTAAATATGGCAAGAATCGTTTAATATACTTTTTTAGAAACGTATTACAACGAGAACGTATGGTTTATAGGAGGCGCAGGTTCAAATCCTGCAATGTTAAAATTTTTATACGTTTCTAAAAAAAGTATATATTCTTTCCCAAGTGTGAAATAACACTTTAAAAGTGTTAAAAACATTGTTTAGTTTAGTAATAAGAATTTAGTACGTATTCGTATATAGATGTGTTAAATTACATTTCACCAGTCCTGCTTAGATATGAAAGTTATTAACTCCGTAGATAGAGACCGCTCATCAGTAGTTAAAGCGAGCTGGGATCGACTTAGTGGTCTTTTCCCATCAGATCCCAAGTTTCTAACTTGGAGCGAGCGCTGCACTAACGTTCTACACGGTGGTCTATTTGAACTACGTTTGTTGGGTAAGTAGCTTACTTAAATGTTGACCAAAAATAAATATATTTATTTATTGTACAATATATGAATATGTTATGGCGGCGTTGAGTTCCGCCACTCGACATGTATTGCATTTTATTTTGCATCGTTAATTTTTAATGATTTAAACGCGAGCTAAGTCGATAATAAAGGATTCACAGAAATATAAAGTAGACACTTAAAAAACAAACCATCAAGTGCAAGTTGACTTCTCCCACCGAGGGTTCTGTACCGATTTTATGACTGTAGGTCTAGAAATGATATTTATAAATGTTAACAAATTTAAAATAGTTGGCATGCATTCATTTTGTATAAAATAAACTACAAGTACAAAATTTTTAATAGTTGTTTTAGGGATTTCGTTATTTCGGTTGAGGAACCTAATTTATAAAAATGTTGATTGAGTTTGAATTCAGAAATTAGTGTAGATTAAAATACGTAACAATTAAAGTAACAATTATGATATTTTTTCTATCATACTATCTATTTATTAATGACTTTCCCTATTTTAGAAAAAAATATATATAAATAAATTTTAATATTTAATAACATCTATATATATAAAAGGACTTGTCCTCACTGACTGAGGTAAGACGAACGCACAGCCGTAACCGCTGTGCGTAGAAACGTGACATTTGGACAGATGTTTACTTTCCTAATCTGGACATCCACTAACAAGGGATTTTGAAAAATTTTAACCGTAAAGGGGTTAAATAGGGGTTGAAAGTTTGTATAGATTTTTTTTTAAATCGACACCAATTTTTATAACATTTGAAATTCAGATTCTTAAAAGTATTTAATTGAACACATGTTTCATGGTTTTCTAGAATTTTTCCCTACGGGTGCAAATAAGGGGTTGAAAGTTTGTATGGAAAAATCTTTAAATCGCCACCGATTTTTATAAAATTTGAAATTTAGACTCTTAAAAATATTTAATTGAACACGTGTTTCATAGTTTTCTAGAACTCACCCTCTAAGAGTGCAAATAAGGAAATGAAAGTTTGTATGGAAAAATCTTTAAATCGCCAACAATTTTTATAAAATTTAAAATTTACTATGTGAAATATAAAAATATTTCATTGAACACATGTTTCATGGTTTATTAGAATTCACCCCTAAATAAACAAACGAAGCTGCGCGCGTCCGCTAGTTAATATATAAAATTTCTACATATAATTAAAATTAATATACCTCAGGTATGAACGTCTAAAGGTAGCATCACATATAATTTTGAGCTTGAAACCGTTCCGTCCACGGCTAACTTTGTGCGAGTCGACGCTATAGTGGGTATTAAGTCTAAACTTGCTAATACATTTTATTTTACCAGTATAATATATACTGCTTACTTATTACATGTTATATGTATATAATTATATATAATCAATTTAAACTACTGGTTTCTGAGATTATCGTTTTTTAGTATGTAAAATATATTTTTTTAAAGATAATACCGTTCCATTATGATTAAAATGTAGGTTATTTTCTTAGCATTTTAAATAATATACTATTAACTTAATATATTAGTTACATATATTATTTGAATTTGTTTCATTTCTATATGATTCCTCCACAAAGTTGATGATACTTATATAAAAAGCTTTTAAAATAAATCAACTTCACGCTGTATCCCGCACGCAGCAGATTAGGCAGAGGGAACATAGTGTTAACACACTCCGTTCCCCACTTCCATTCTTGAGGCATTGCGTGTTGAGTGGCTGAGCTCAATGCCACGCGTTTGCCTTGATACCAGAGCGAAGAAACGGAACTAAAAATTTAAGTAAATATTTCGTTTTCTCGAGTGGGGATCGAACTCATAACCATCGCGCTACAGTCACAAACTTGATCCACTGCACTACGACGGTCTCATATCTAAATCATTGCATTAAAAATATAATAATAGCTATTATACATATAATATATACGAGTACGACCCCCTTCTATGACTTTGATCTGGGTTCATATTAACACCTCTGTACAGAGCCAGTGTGAGCTTAAAACTATGAATTTTTAATGAACTTACCAACTTCTATATGCTAAGTTGCTCATATTTATTCAAATTGCTGAGGATTATCATAATTTTACTGTCTCCGAGCTTCTGAGTTCTGCTTCACATTTGCGATATTAAATGTAGGTAGGTCAAACGTGCTGGAGAATTCTCTTTGAACGAAATGTTTTATACCCGAATTAACTTACTATAGCTAACCATGGTGTAGGGCTACAGACGTGCGACTGTGAAAGCAACAGGTTGTAGGTTCATTCCCCACTTGAGGAAGTTGAATATTTAATATTTTAATATTCTCGCAGTGACAACGAGACGTTGAGTTTAAAATTCGTTAAAAAGTGAGGAACCGAATTGTCTCATTGAGAAGGGGGCGTCTTAATACTAGGTTCCTAGGTACCCTGCAATAAGCGGGATACAGCGTGAATCTAAAAAAATATATTATAGTAAAAGAATTATATTAAATTAATATTATTCGATACATACATAAAAGGAATTAGATCCTATTGATTTTCCGCTCGAGTTCCATTAATGCGGTAATCCAGTTACCGTCTAATTGCTCTGTCAGCTCTCAGACTGGATTACCGACCGAAGCATACTCGTAAAACTTTTGTTTTTTTTTTACTACTGGCTACTTTCAGAATATTTATATTTAAAGGATAAACAGATAAACAAAATTTACATTGTTATATAATATATTTTTACTGGTATATATGATATATAAAATGTGAAAAAGTACTGGTTATATAAGTAGTAGTGATATAAATTAAGTTATTTCGCACAAAATAGTTTACCAAAATACAATAAAGAAAACTGCATTTAAATCGGTTAAGCTGTTTCTGAGATTAATGTGCACAATTGTACAGACAAACAAACAAAACATAAAAATTTTGGTATGGGTATAAATTCCCCCAATAACAGATGTTCTCATATAACTTCCATGTACACACAGTGATCAGTCACATTTTTATTATATGTATTTTTATAATAATTATATTCACTTTCCAGAGACAAAGAGCAGCTTAGACTTTTGCCATAACACGCAATATTACCAGAACTGGACGGAAAATAAGGAATGGGGGGAATGAGTGTCCAAATACTACTACTGGTGTGCAGGAAAAAGCTGAAAACTCCAAAAAAAATCTTAATTTAAAAGCTCAATTTCCATAATATATTTAAATCTTCAAGCACAAATTAAGACATTAACCTTACGAACCGATCGTGAAAAACGTCACGCAAAGGCTAATTAAATGTCACGCTACAACATTGAGACGGAAAAAAACAACGTCCCGCCATCAACATTAATTCGTTAAGTAGAGCCAAGTGATGATAAATTATACTTTAATCTTTTTAACAAATACGTAAGTAATTAGCGAAATATGTTATTGCTTTAACAAACGTTGCTTGGAGATGTTTACGTTAATCTATCCTAATTAAGAAGACATTTGGGAAATGATTATCTAATTTCAGTCACTAAGGAATAAATTCAAAGACGTTAACATCCTCACACTACACTCCCAATATATTTACGACAACTTAGTATATGTGCATAAAAATATTAATAAATTTCATAAAAACCGTGATCTCCATCAACATAATTAAAGAAATAATAATAAGCTAGCTGTGCCCTTCTCTAGGCTCCGTAAAGTGTCTCACTCATTCGTAGGTCAAAGTATACACTTTTATAACAAACTTCCAAACGACGTGGTTAATTTATCACTGAACAAATTTAAAAAAGTGGTAAAGCACAGGCTCTGCCAAAAAGCATATTACTCTGTTAAAGATTATGTTCGCGATAAAGATGTTTGGAAATGAGTTGCTCTATTTCTAAGTTAAAATTGTTAATTGTAATTTGTAACAAATGTTGGCATTTAAAAAGAGTGGCCATGAGTTTCTTTGCCTGTATCTTCTCATGAGCTCAACCATTTGAACGGGCTTTTTTCAAGTCAAAATTGCACATTTTTTTTGGTTATATTGTTTTGCATTTTTTTCTACTTTTATGACATGTCCAAGTAAATGTTAAGCATTTTTATGGAATAAAGTTATTTTGACTTTGACTTTTTCTTTCTTTAAATAAAAAAGGAAAAAATTGGCGTAGAGTTCCGACACTTAGTTCGCAATGCCTCCAGATTTTGGGGGTAAAATGGGGAAGGAAGTGTTTTATTGGGAGAGGAGTGTTAGTTTGTAACACTAGTTTCCCAGGTTCTCTGTTTACCCTGCTTTGTGCTACATTATTATTTTTTTATTTTTTAAATAAATAATACTAACGAAGATCGTCAATGTGGTAAACGCAATGATTATCAATTCTTTTCTCAATCAGGGGAAATGAGTTTTTCACTTCCCTGCTCCGGTAATTCAAGTTGTGACGTTGATTTCCGACCATTTTCTTCCAAGTCTTGAATTATTACATTTTTTGACTCTCTTTTCTTTGTCTACCCTACTAATTATGGGGTAAAGCGTGAAGCTGTATAAATTTCAACTCTTACATTTTTTTTTCTATATCTTATATAATAAATTATACTTAATATAATATCATATAATTTAAAAGGGTGGGGGTAAGAAATAAAAGAAAAACTTCATAATATAAATAGACAATATTATTGTAAAAATGTTTGTATACATATTAATATGTATAACTGAATTTTCTAATTAAAGTGACTAGATATTTTTTACTAAATAATTTGGCAGTTTACTTCAACTTCCCGAGTCTTGTGAGCAGCCTGTGTGAGAGAAAATAAGAATATTATATCGTTTTTTATAAATAGGTATATATAAGAAAGCCAGTCGTGGCGCAGGTGGGTTCGATTTCCACACAAGAAATTAAATATATTAAATATTTTCATTTCTTCACTTTGGTGTCGAGGCAAAGCGCCTTCAGAAATTGGCGGAAAGTAGAGAGAAGAGTGTCTTAACACTTCAGGCTTCCTCTTCCTCCTACCTACGGAATACAGCGTGAAGCTTAAAAAAAAGTATATATTAATACACTATACGAGGCCGCCGCGGCGCAAGGGAACAGCAGACAAAGCATTATCTCGTTACCAGAACAAGGAAAAATAAAATAATAAATAAGTAATTCATCCCCCGAATGGAAATCAGACCAACAACTACCGTGTGTGTAGTGTGCTACTGCGCCACTGGCTCAATATAATAATAATAGTTTACCGTGATCAGGGCAGTAATGTCTTCGTCGTCGTCGCCGTCGTTGAGCTTCGCAAGCGTCCACACAAGTTTCCTCTGTTGAATGTTTTAAATATTTAAAAAAAGTATATAAAATCAATAAATAAAATAATTTTTTATTGATACTCAAAAGAGTGATAAGGTTAAAGTCTAACGCCTCACTATATAAGCTACATTTAATTTGAATTAAATGAAAATGAATATTCTGATGATGCCTTTCAAAAGCAGCATTTAAAACTTCTTACTCTATTATTAAAAAAACATGAGACAAAGACATTTAAATAAGTGAAGTTAACAAAAATGAGCTCGTCTCTAAAAGAGATCGGTTAAAGACAATTTATGAAAATATTAACGAAAGCATAAAAAAGTTTTGACACTACCAGGTGTCGGTGTAAAAGTCAGTAGGGCTTTAAAAATAACTTTAAAAAAAAACTAGAATAACCATCGCAACAGCTAGGGTGCGCGGGCGGCGCCGCGTCGTCCTCGTGCCGCGCGAGCGCGCGCAACTGGAGCGTGTAGGCGCGCGACCCTCCGCCGGCCAGCCCGTCGCCCGCGCCACCCGCGAACGTGGCGTACGGACTTATTTCATATACATCTAACAAAACATAGAATTATTTTCCAAAAGAATCAATAAACGCGAGGGCTGTGGGGATTCCCTCTAGGAAGAATGAAATATTTAATATTTTCTGTTCTGGTAGCAAGTGAAAGCATGAAGGTGAATCCCACCAGTCAACGCGTAATATCTCGTAAATACAGCAAAAAGTGGGAAACAGAGTGATTTAACACTAGGTTCCCTCTGCCTACCCCGCTATATGCGAGAACGTGACGCTTAAAACATTGTAATATAAATATATAATCTTTTGTTCTGTATAAATTTTAAAAACTTGCTGATGATACTTATTTACATATTATACTTATAAATAGAAAACATAAAATAAAAATATTTCACATTTTTAAAAAGATAAAATATGATAAAAAACTAAATGAGCAGTACAATCTCACCTGGGGGGTCCGGGGGCAGTTTCGGATGCGGCGGCGGGCGGTACGTGCCGCAGCCCGGCTTGTCGGTGGTGACCACACGAGCTACTGCACCGTCGCTTCTGGTATAAAAGAACCACTTTACTGTAGAGAACATCACTTAGAATGTCTAAGTGAAGTGCTTTTGTTAAATGTTTAACTATTTTCTTTGGTGTGGCTTGTTTGTTCATTTATTTTTATAGTTAGAGTACGGTCAACGAGTCATGTTCGAGCTGTGTTTATTAAACAAGAAAAATATTAAATATTTCATTCCCCCGTATAGGAATCGAACCCACATCTCTCACGTTTACAGTCGCATCTTTGTGCCCCCATAACGGCCTTAGCACATTTATAAAATAGACATTTTACTAAGTACGAGAGGAGAAAATAAAATAAAATCTAAAATATTTGTATATAACTAACGTAAAAAATATAATTTCTTGTTTGTTTACAACTACAGATATTATCTACTTGACTTCTAACATTAAAAACAAATGAAAATTTCATATTTCATACTTGAAAAATAATTATTTGTTTTTCTTACAAATTACAGTACACTTTGGGGTATATTATTGTAAACATTAATATAACGAGGACTTGAGTGCCTCTCGAGCGGTGGATCGCCTCTTAGAATAGCAAAGTAAATGTAGTGATACAAAATCCCAACATATTTTACTATGGAGCTTTAAGCTCTTTAATGAAGAACATAAATAAACCACAATGTTTTAACAGAAGCTTCGTAATATTAGTACTAAAATCATGTGAAGATGTAAGGTTTTATTACAAGATTTGATACTAAGGCTGTGTGGCTTCTTAGTGCTAAGATACTCCGCTCCCCATTTTACGCCGAATTCTACAGGCATTGCGTGTTGAGAGGCGGAACTTAACACCGCACTTTGCCTCGACACCAGAGCAAAGAAATGAAAATATTGAATATATTTACGGCCCCCTTATTTGTTTTCTGTTATATCTATTAACTATTCTCTAAGCTTAAATGTACTAAACGGAGAAGCGAGTCATTCCCAGCACAAGTATCCTTGATTACTTACTGGGAAATCTGAGTGACTCAACTTGTAAAAAAACTATGAGAATAAAGCTATTTTTTTTTATTTTTTTTATTTCTTCGAATGGGAATCAAATCCACAGCTTATCGCATTTACAGTACAAATAATTTCAAGTATATTTTCTAATTGACATTTTATATAAGCTATTTGCTAATTGCTAACTTTACAAGCTGCCAACGCAAATAAGAATTAGGTACAGATGATATTATATCAATCTTTCTTAAATTTTATCATAATCTGACATTTGCAATGAATAAATATATTTATAAGATTCCCAATTTCATTTCACCTTTAGTACGGGGAAAGAGACTTCCCGTATTACTGTCAACCGGAATTCATTTTTCATGTATTATCAGATTTTACTTATATTTATTTTTTAAATTATATTTGACAGCCATCAAAGTAAATATATAAAAATTCGATAAAAACACTTCATTTTTTATTTTATGTTAAATACGATATCAAAGTGAGTGTGGAGCGCGAGTTATAAATAGCATCTAAAAGCTTTCGCTTCTAATATAAAGTTGATTTTAATATAAAGTAAGCATTTTAAAAGCATAATACACATACATACATATATTAAAAGTTTACTTTGAAAAATAAGATTAAGTTAATGTTTTATATGTAAGAATTGTGGGTATAGACCGTCTACTCTAAAATTAAACTTACAAGCATATATTAGTAAGTGTAATTACAACAGCGCCGCAAAGGTATGACTTTACAGTCAAGGTACAGTCAACAGTCACTTTTGACAGTACCGTACCGTTGTGGGATTGACTCTCGCTGGATACTTTTATTTATTCGCTCTGGTGTCGAAGACAAGAAAATAATATTTGTTATATATATATTTGCTGCTGATATTTAGGTGTCATTTTGATTACGTACTTGTATGTATTATGTAACAGTGAAAATATTTGAACGAAGTGGAAATATAAATTTAAATAAATATATCATTTCCTTGAATTGAACCCATTACCAGTCGCGTTTACAGTCACATTTTGTGCCCCTGCGCCACTAATGGACTCTTAAATATTAATTTATTTTAACTATAATATCAATAAACTGTCAAAATTTGCCCACAATTTCCATATCCAACTATTGACCTAGAACAGTATAGCGAGTGTATAACAAAATAGAAAATGTAAACATACGTCACAATAATAGCAACAGTAAGTACATAAAGCTCGATGTGCGACATCCATCACGTATGTATGTTTATCCCACGTACAACTCGTATAACTCGTGAACTATAATGCATACATTTTACGATACCATAGCATAATAAAACATTTATAGCCCTATTTGTTAAAATACGATTTCGTCGTTACTTTTTTTCGTCGTTTTTTTTTTTGTAATAAAAACAAATTACACTTAGTTACAATATTATTGGGTGAAATGAAATATCTATAGAACTATCAATGGGGAGGGTAGACACGAACCTGGGAACCCAGTGTTAAGATACTTCGTTCCCAATTCGAACTCCATTTTATTTATTATTTTATTTACTCAGTGCCTTATAGTAGTAAGTTTAATAACAGATGTATAAGAAAAAAACCCTATCGTCATATTATATATACTAGCACATTATATAAGATAGTAACTACGCCCCATTAAATGCTATTAAAAAATATGTATTTTTTACAAATTAAAAAAAATTAAAGCGTCTTCTAGAACATAGTATATGTATTTAACTATTAATTATACTATATAAATAATAGGTACATATTATATCAATAATTTTCTCCTTTTTACAAACTCTACTTTTAGTCAAAAAAAGGAAAAGAATTAACAATCAATTCCAATTGTATTCGAACCCGCACCTATTATCATACGATGTACAATAAACATTTACAGAATATAAACGAAAATCAACAGAGCTCGTTCTTGTTGATATTTGTTAAATGTAAAAAGCAATGTAGTTAAATTGCTTTTTACATTCACCGCCAATTAAACGAATGGTGCTATATTAACACGTGAGGGTCGCAGCCGCTATTGCATACTTAACGAGTTACTCACAGCAATTTCACTAACAAGTATATTTAAATGAAAAGCCTAAAAAAATAATTTTAAATGAACCAATTACATTTAATGTGATTATCGTATATAATTTTCTTTGCGTCACGCTGTATCCCGCACATACTTGTAGAAGGATAGAAAGAAGGAACCTAATGATAAAGTACTTTGTCCCCCATTTTAATCTAATTTAAGGCATTACGTGACTGGCGAACTCATCGCCGCAATATCGCCTCAATAAAAGTAGAAATGAAAATATTAAATATTTCATTTGCTCGAGTGGGAATCGAACCCACGACCTGTCGCTTTTATAGTCATACTGTGCACCACGATTGGCATTAAATTATTTCAGAAGATAGTTACTTCAAAAGTTGTTTACAGCACGAAACTTTTATTCTTATATTTTACTAGTGGGCCCGGACGCGGCTACGCCCGCTTGAACTATACGATTATGTATTAAATATATTTATGAAATTATTTTCGGTTTTCAATAGAATTTGTATGAAAAAATAAGCCTAAATAATCAAAATAAGTTAAAAAAGAATAATAAGTAGAGATTTATTATTAGATAAAATATCTGAGTAACCGAAATGAACAAACAAAAGAAGTAAAAATAACTAAAGGAAATTCTTAATATTAGAAAAAGTACCTAAAGCTTGCCGTGCGCGCGTACTAAACATTTTTCTATATTAAATAATTAATATTTTTTGCGAATAATATTAAATAAAATCTCAAATGATGAAAATTACGCTATTTTAAGTGTATAACATCGGTATAGATAACCGAAGTGAGATAAATTAATAAGTAGTAGTAGTAATAAGCGAAAAATAATCGAAAATATATAAAAATTTACAAAACCATCAAAGTCATCTGCCCGTTCGCGTCAGTCATACTATACCTACCACTCGTAGGCTAGGTCATTCCGAAACACCGACATCTCCTTAATTATTTATTAAATTATTATATAGTAAACCATCTTACGTATAATTTCCATCTAGATGAAATGCTTAAAGTGACTATTATATTTATTTTCATAAGGATGAATATCAAATTATAGAAATCATATAATTTTTGTTAATGTATACAAATCTATATCTATAGTATATATCAACGCGGACTTTTTTAAACAATATTTAAGGGACAATATTTTTGGAGAATATTGTTTTTGTGTCTCATAAGGTTGAGTCGGCGCGCGCCATGTATGCGTTAAGCAAACTTATTTTGGGTGACGTTTTCTAACAACAAACTTTGCAAATCGTTGCTTAGCAACGGCGGTTGTTATAAACATGGCGGAATAAATTGCATGTCAAATTAATAAGTATTTTAATATATTGGTATATATCGAAAATATTACAAATATGAGAAAAAAAAGTATCCTATGTTCATCCCGAGACCCTCAAGTATATGAGTATTTTATCACAATTAAATTAGCGGTTTGGCCCTGATTGCGTAAAAGACAGACAGACCGACAGAGTTACTTTCGAATTTATAATATAGGTATGGATTTCTTAAGAACGAGAATAGTAAATGTATCTATAATAAACTCTCAATTTCTAATGGTGGTAGTATTTAAATTTAAATTCTATTATACAGCTTTACGCTATATCCCGCATAAAGCAGGTTAGACAGAGCGTGTCAGCATTGCATGTTAAATTGTGAAACTGGGCGCTGGGCTGGCCACTAACAACGCTGGGCTTTTGCCTTGGTGCCAGAGCGAAGAAGTGATAAAAGATAGAAATAATAATTCACTCAAGTGGGAATAGAACCCACAACCGTCACGTTACAGTCACACTCTTGTGCCGTTGTTGCACCAAGGTCCATTAATTTACCACATTAATACCTAGCGTCACTTTTACGGAATATCTTTTTTTTATTTGTTTCTTCAATGGCCTGCTTTGGCGATGACAGATGAAATATCTTATAACGATGACAGATGTAAATTTAATTTGCATCAAGCATTTGTCAATGTCACTTTTGTATTGTCTTTAAGGGAAATCAAGACGAGCCCTTTACCTTTTTATACATTTATCAGCGCAGCTTAAAAATAAAAAATAGGGAATTTTAGTTAGCATATATATTTTTTACATTAACAGTAAATAATTGTTTGACGTATCATCTAGTTTCTTTTTAATATATCCCAAAGAAATGCATGAAGATAATACAAATTTGTAAAGTTCTATAAAACAACGATGGATTACAACAACTACTGCCAGTCCTCATACAAAAAGGACAACAAATTAAATATAAAATATTCTTTTTTTCATAAGCGTATATGAAATCTCACTGAGAGAGAGCTGTCTATCGAATCCTACGTCAGCTCCTCATCATCGAGAATATCGCATTTTCACTGACAAAGGAATCTCTTTTATCAGCATTATTCGACTCATCCTTTATTTTAAGCACATTGAGGCGCTCCTGCTGTATTTTAATCTTTTTAGTTATAAAACTATACATATATTTTAAAATTGTAATGGGATGCAAGCGTGCGACAAGTAAGGGAATTCATTTCTCATTCTAGGAAATTAAATATTAAATATTTTCTTTTTCCTCGCTTCGATAAAAAGGAAAAGGACCATGTTGACTACTCAAACCTTGCAAATTGCTTTCAGAATTCAGAAAGTGGGTAACGAAAGTGTCTTAAAAGGAACGGAGTATCTCGCCACTAGGTTCCCTAGTTTCCTCTGCCTACTCTGCTATGTGTGGGATACAATGAAGCTAAAAAAATATTTCTATCAAAATCACCCTATTTCTTACATAGATTTTTACTAAAGCTAGTGAGTACAAAAATATGTTTTGAACGTTTAGAAATAAAAAATGAAAGATGAAAATAAGATCTTTTTCACTGAATAACAAGTCTAATCTAAAAATATTTAGATTCAAAGTATTTTTTCAATATTTTCATATTATTGATATTATTCCATAGCTTAAAAAATATTCTTAGTAACATTCTAGTGCAAATCTTTTCACCTAGACAAATTCATTAGAGGGAAGGTCGAACAACTCGCAGCTGAAGTCTGTGCAAATTTTTTTTTTAGCCCTATTGTTCAGTAAAACCTCTTCAGCCCTAAATAACTGTAGGGCCAATTTAAAATGTAACTACAGAGACAATAGTGTGAAAAAAATATGAGCACTATAATAAATTATTTAAAAATGACTGTATACTTTTACTACGTATTGTCTATGTGCACAGAGGGACCCTAGAAAAATATTGGAAAGACACACCGTTCACTCCGCAGAGTATGAAATTTATCCCGAGAGAACATGGAAACCCTAAATTACCGTACTGTACATACCTTTTCCTTCTCAATAGTATGGCCAATATCGTCAAAGCGGCAAGACTGAGGGCGGCACACAACGCAAGTAACAACGCGAGCTCCCCCGCCGTTGCAGGGAAAGGCGCGTCCACCTCCTCCGCGTACCCCTCCGCGAGGGTAGTTGTGAATTCATATATCTCACGAGTCCATCCCGCTTCATTTGTAGCTCGAGCTGATACGCGGTATCTTGTGCCGGGTGTCAAACCTGTATGATAATTTAGTGGTTAGCTTTGCTTGTTTCTCTGCATATAAGGGTAAGCACGAATAAATAGTGTTTGAACACTTCGTTCTCCACTTTCACCAATTTTAGAGAAATTGTGTATTCAGTGGTAAAACTTAATGTCCATCTAGTGTTTAAATATACGTTGAATCAATGAAAATATTGTTGCACAGTCACTTTTTTTAAACAGATAACTCATAGAAAATGAAAACAGTCTTGATTTTCATGCATGGCAACTTAACATAAATATATTCTTAAACATTTGTACAAAAGACGTTTCCATATTTATAAATAAACAATGTTTATCTAATTTTGGAGATCAAAAGCCCTAATTTCTATAAAACAAATAAATCTCACAGAGTTGAAATAACAAAACAAATCAGCTTACCAAGAGGCTTACACAAGACTTTAATTATAACATACACATAAAGTATGAATATAAATTTTAACTTAATTCTTAATAATTAACCACAAACTTTTGGCAACTTGGCAATCAGATTTGTAATGCCAATTGCATTAATTACATTATTAACTTACCGCCTAGTATAACTTCTCCACCGACTGGCACGTCTCGGGCTCCTGCCGCTCCAGTACCACTCCACTCCAGCTTCAAAGTCATAGGCCCACAGCCGCCATCGGACCACATACTTGTGTCAAATCTCGCATAAGTAGCATTTGTTCTGATCCATCTGTTATCTGGTGGAGCGCTCGGGGGTCCCCCGGAAGTTCTTATAGATATTTCCGCCCCCGGGGCTCCCCCTGCAGAACCATATGCTCGATAGGCTGATCCACAACGCAGACCTGTTAATGTTACTGGTCCCGGACTTGCTGATTGAATCCGCCATTCCCCCTTTAAAATAAGTTCTTTCTTAGCGATAATAATATTTAATACTTATATAAGTTTACATATTATTATATAATAATAACTTCATTTATATTAATTGTTGAACTTTCCATTTTCAAAGTTAACTTTTTCACGCACACATTACTCATTGTAATGTAATTTTAAAATTATTATTTTTGGATAATACCTCATGATTAGGATATATATATAAGTTGAACTTCCATACCTCGGGTGCAGCAAGCCTCCAATGTAACGTATAGGCTTTAGGTAAGGCATGACCCTGGGCCCTTGGAGCTGGTCGAAGATCAAGTTCCAATTCCCTAGATCTAGCTTCCAGTAAAGCTAAGCCTGGAGGCGTTGGAGGCCTCAATACATATACTCTCCAAGTGACAGAATCGGAGCCGTGTGGATTCTCCGCTACGCATGTGTAATTATCTGCATGAGATAATTCTAAGCCTAGGAGAAAAAAATAACACGCTTTAAAATATTTTTATTAAGATAATCTGGCTATTTATATATGTTTTACAGCTTAACGCTGTATGCCATGCATTTGGCAAAGGGATTCTAGTTTTAATACAGTCAGCTCCGTATTCTTTGCCAAATTCTGTACAAAACTAGAACTTATTAACTCACTTCGTATCAAAAGCGCATCGCCATCCAAGTGGAAAGGTGATCGAGGGTGTAAAGGGATACCGCCTCGCAACCACCGCTTGGCCGGCGGAGGGACGCCTCCAACCACACAGCGCAGCGAAAGGGAACCTCCCGCCGCACCCACTGATACTCCTCCAAATGATGAGATACGAGCTGGTGCTGGGATGGACACATTTGGTGTTTAAACGTCTTTTCGAAACTTTTTTATCATGAAGATTATGAAGATTTAATTTATTGAGGACTAAAGTCCAACTGTTAAGCCTAACCAAAGATTCAGAAAAAAAACAAACTAAATATAGAAATGTAACTTCCTTAATTTTCAGCTTATAAAAAACCCTTACCCAAAGCGCTAGTCTGGCAAGCAGCGACAGAGGACGGCGGACCCTCCCCCACGCCGGTGGCGGCGCGCACCCACGCCTCGTAAGTACGCCCAGCGCGGAGACCTCGTAACGCCTTCATACACTCTGTTGATCCATCTCCGTCGGTGCAGGTGTTTACTCTTGTTATGTTTGCTTCTTGAGATCTGATTTGGAGATTTTTTTTAGGTTCCCGTTTAAAACAAGGAATAGGGTATGTAGAGGATTAAAGCATAGAGTTTAGGACCTGCATTTCCTACACACCACAGAATTCTAGCGGCATTGCGTGGCGGAACTTAACGCAGTGCTTTAGTTTAGTTATCAGAGCAAGTAATAATACATTGCAAATTATGTAGGTTATGAATTCGATTACTCGGGGAATGAAAACAGCCGTAGCGTTTACAGTAAGTAGTGCCGCCGCACTAAGACCACCTCTTGACCGAGTTGTATTATTGTAAAAATAAAACTTAAGAGGTCACCATGACCTAGTAGGTCGACGACGACGATAGATGTAGATTTGATTCCAATCGATATATTTTCATAATATTTAAAACATTTTTATATCCACAATCTAGTAAAATAACTGTGATATAGATTTACGCCACATAAGCAATGCAAGTCGAATAAAAAACGTATTGTTAACATTAGGTTAGACAAAGAATTGTCTATTCTAAAATGCAAAATTGAAATATAAAGATATTTCTCTTTTAATTCATAGGTACTCTACTTCAATAAAATTTCGAAAACACCGTATTTTTTTCCTTTAGCTAAAATACGAAGTTGCCTCTCCTTACAAGCACGTAAATTCTCTATTCATTGTAGCAAGCGTAAAGCAATATTTCAAAAGTTATCTGCGTCGATTCCGTAAAGTTAGCATTACTGCACAAAACTTTACTATACCTTGATTTCAAAGTTCGAAAATAAATGCTTATATAGATTTCTTCAAGTTTATTTAATTGATTACACGAAAAATTACATACAAATTAGAATATTTAAATGTTAAAGATTTTTTTTCAGCTTCTCGTTGTATCTCACGCACAACAGCGTAGGCAGAGGGAACCTAATGTTAAGACACTCTGTCTTCCACTTTTTGCCCAAAAAAAAATTTTCTCACAGCATTTCTTTTTCTCGAGTGGAAATCGAACCCACCACCCTCACGTTAAGCACAATGTTAGCATAATAAAACTTTTAGGCAATGTCAACACGAAAAATAATTATTAATTATTACACATTACATTATACATCCTCGAACAGGTCAGTATAATTGAGAAAATGGCGGTTCATCAACAATACGGACAAAAGCCGGCATTAATTAATATTGTAGTTATCTGAATAATAAATCTAGGATTTGTATTTGTTGAACTATGTTATTAAGGATAATAAAATATGTTTTTATAATTTATAGTTTACTGATTTTTTTAACAAAAAGCTAGAGAGGATACAACAGCATATGCTTAGTGTCTCAGTGACACGCCGTTCCCCATATCAGTAAAATTTTCGAGACATTGCGTATTGAGTGGCGAAATTCAACGCCGCGTTTTGTCTTGTTGTCACAGAAAATACATCAAAACATAATTCAGTCCTCGAGAATGGAACCTACAATCCTTACATCATATATGAAGATAAGCATAAGGATACGCGATACTCTCGAGCGAGATTTTAATTGTAAAAATGAACGTAAAGTTGTATGACGCAGTAGAACAGTACCTAACATTACATACAGGGCGAAGAAACAAATTAATTAAATAATGCATTCCCACTAATTGGAATCGAAACTAACACCGTCGCGTCTTCAGTCACACGCTTGTACAACTACGCCATGACGGCCTAATAAATCCTTAATGTACCTAACATTAAAAGATCTTGCTTATAAATACATATATAAGTATAAATAATCTTACCCAGACAAATCTTTGACATATAGCGAGTAATGCGTGAGTCTTCCATTAGGCTCTAGAGGAGGAAGCCACGACGCGCGTAACGACCGCTCGCTCAATGCAATCAGTTTCATCCCACCGGGGGAACTCGGTACTAGTGTAGGAAAAACATTTTAGAATTCATATATCATAAAAATAATACAAAAAATATATTTTAGATATACATATAGTGTAACTAACACTATTATGATAATAAATCAGTAATTTAGTTAATCCTTCTTAAATTATAAGATTTCATCTACGAAGTGCTACAAAAAACAAAATTATAATGTTTGAGTTAAAAATCCCAATTGAGATAAAATGCAAAAGTGTTTCTTCATTACATTAGAAAAAAATGAAAACACATCAGGGTAGGCAGAGAGAACATAGTGTTAAGACTTGCTTTCTGCCGAATTCTGAAGGCTTTGCTCATTGAGTGGCGTAAAGAGAGTGAAGAAATGAAAATATAAATTGAAATTAATAACATCTCATTACATCGAGTGGGCATCGAACCCACAGCCAGTCGCGCTTAGAGTCCAACACGTTGTGCCGCTTCACAACAATTAGCCAATTTTTTTTTCAGTAAATACATATATAGATAGCAGACAAGTAATTTGTATTTGTAACAAAAGGAGAACTTTAGATGAAATGAGTGAGATACCCACCGTCTTCGTCGGTCTTGCAAACTTGGGGCGCTGATAGCGGACCATCGCCAGCCGCATTGTGCGCTCGCACCCTAATCTCGTACTCCGCGTAAGGCGTTAAGCGTGATACCGTTGTTTCTTCACCCTAGAGAAGCATTATTTTAGAGAAGCATTTATTGTATACGGTCGACATAGCATGTAGTTGTTGGTTCAAATACCAATTTAGGAAATAAAATATTTCATATTTACATATCTTCGCTTGCTGCCGAGGCGCGGCGTTGAGTTACACTCAACACGCAATACCTCCAGGCAATTCAGCAGAAAGGGGAAAACAAAGTGTCTTAACACTATAAGGTTCCCTCTGCCTACCCTACTACGTGCAGTATACAGCGTGTAACTAAAAAAAAGCAATATAGCAATCAGCTTACTTGAACACGCAAATGTGCATCTTGAGTAGGCTGTAAGGGATCGGAGTCACGCTTCGTGTATTGTAAAGTATAGTGCGTTATTTGGCCCCCTCGAGCATCTATGTTTGGGGGTCTCCATGATACCCGCAAGGACGTCGAACCAGTAGATATACAAGACAAGTCTTCCGGTCCCGCAGTTGGTGCTAAAAAATTACAATATAAATAAATATTCAAAATAACGCAGCATCCCGCTGTATTCCGAACACAGCACGGTAGAAAGAGAGAACTTAGTGTTAAAACACTCTGTTCCCCACTTTCCATAGAAAATATAAATTTAAATATTTCATTTCCTCGAGTAGGGATCTCGAACTCACAACCAGTCGTTTACAGTCACACATTTGTGCCCCTGCGCCAAGAGTGGCCTCAATATAAATTATATTTTATTTATAATTGCTTTAGAGTAAGAAGAACTTAAACTAAGAATTTAATATTTAAATCGGTAAACATTAAATGAACAATCCTTCGCTCTTTTAGTCCAAAGTTTACTTTAACTGTAAAATTCTAAAGACCTACCTTTGCAGTTCTTAAATCTCAGTTATTGTGTAAAGCATAATTTATTTGGTTCTCGTTATTTCGAGCGAGGTCATTTACATAAAAGTTCTTTGTGAGTCTTTTATATGAATTTAGAATAAGGAGCTACCACCATTCGCAGTAGTTACTTACTTCTTAAATATTTTTTTAGTGTCAGAATTCTCCGCTATAAAGTAATTAAATAAAACGTTTCAAAACTTTTTGGATTAACAATACGAAAGTCCTTTTTAGTTTAAGATTTAAAGTATTAGACTTGTTAATATTTTTGTATTTATAATCAATATATAAATACTAGCGGACGCGCGCAGCTTTGCTTGCTTATTTAGGGGTGAATTCTAATAAACCATGAAACATGTGTTAAATAAAATATTTTTAAGAGTCTAAATTTCATTTTTTTTTAAATCGGTGGCGTTTTAAAGATTTTCCATACAAACTTTCAACCGTTTATTTGCACTCTTAAGAGGTGTTTTCTAAAAAAAACCACGAAACACTTGTTCAATTAAATCTGTTTAAGAGTCTGAATTTCAATTTTTATAAAAATCGGTGTCGATTTAAATTTTTTTCAATACAAATTTTCAACCCCTATTTCACCCCTTTAGGGTAAAAATTTTTCAAAATATTTTCTTAGCGGATGTCCAGATTGCGAAAGTAAACATCTGTCCAAATGTCACATTTCTACCATCAGCGGTTACGGCGGTGCGTGCGTCTTACCTCTGTCAGTGAGGACAAGTCCTTTTATATATATAGATTATATTTAATCGAGTGGAGATCGAACCCACAAACAGTTGGTTTTTTACAAAAGCGAGTCGGCGAGGTTTCCGTACAGAAATTGTTTATGAGTTTTTTCTAAAATTCCAGGTTAGCCAGAGCCCTTTCATCTGATACCTCACTTGAAGTAGCGGCTTTAATTTTTTTCACCTTTTCAGGCTATTATTTCAGGATTTAACCAAAAACGTATAGTTTTCTGACTTTTTCTTAAGATATTATTACCTAACAAACAAGCGAAAAATGAGGAACCGGAACTATTCTAATAATTTTGATTATAATGTTGAAATACGTATTTTTTGCGATATAAACGGCCATATCTTATTTAAAGTTAAATTCAAATTCAAAATATTCTTTATTCAAATAGGCAATTAGTATAAGAACTTTTGAATCGTCGAATGAACATATGAACAAAAAGCTACCACCGGTTCGGAAGGCAGTTCTGCTGAGAAGAGCCGGCAAGAAACTCAACAGTTGCTCTTTTCAAAATCAATGGTACAATCTATAAACATTAGCTGGCAGCAATCTGGCNTTAAGAGTCTAAATTTAAAATCGGTGGCGTTTTAAAGATTTTCCCATACAAACTTTCAACCCCTTATTTGCAGCCTTTGGGGGTGAATTAAAATAACCCACGAAACATGTGTTCAATGAAAAAAATTTATGAGTCTAAATTTCAAATTTTATAAAAATCGGTGGCGATTTAAAGAATTTTCCATACAAACTTTCAACCCTTTATTTGCACTCTTAGGATGTGTATTCGAAAAAACCACGAAACACTTGTTCAATTAAATCTGTTTAAGAGTCTGAATTTCAAAATATATAAAGATCGGTGTCGATTTAATTTTTTTTTCTATACAAACTTTCAACCGTTTAGAGTTAAAATTTTTCAAAATACCTTCTTAGTGGATGTCCAGATTACGAAAGTAAACATCTGTCCAAATTTCACGTTTCTACCATCAGCGGCTACGGCTGTACGCGCGTCTTACCTCAGTCAGTGAGGACAAGTCCTTTTATATATATAGATTATATTTACTCGAGGTGGGACCCACAACTAGTTGGTTTTTTACAAAAGCTAGTCGGCGGGGGTTCCGTACAGAAATTGTTTATGAGTTTTTTCTAAAATTCAAGCCTAGGTGAGCCAGAGCCCTTTCATCTGATACCTCACTTGAAGTAGCGGCTTTAATTTTTTTCATCTTTTCCGGATATTATTTCAGGATTTAACCAAAAGCGTATAGTTTTCTGACTTTTTCTTAAGATATTATTACCTAACAAACAAAGCGAAAAATGGGCAACCGGAACTATTCTAATCATTTTGATTATAATGTCAAATGTGTATTTTTTGCGATATAAACGGCCATATCTTTTTTTAAAGTTAAATGTAGAAATACGATTTCTCCAGGAAATCAAGGGACCGTAGATCTAATTCAAGCCATACGGTTTGAATTTCAACTCGATATCTCCAAGCATTTTTGAGATAAAAGCTCTTGACAAACAGACAGACAGAGAGACGGACAACAAAATAATCTTATAAAGTTTCCTTTTTTTCCTTAAAAGTACGGAACCCTAAAAATTATGTGTACACCTATACATCTGTACAGCATTATATAAGACCTACTCAATTATCACATACACGAGAGTGGATTCATAAATAAGGTATAATATTTACGTATTCTGTCCCAAAAAAAAGTTACACTAACTTTTAATGGGAAGAGAAAAAGCGACCCAGGGACACAAGCCCCATTTGAATATGTAAATATGAAGAACGAGCATGTACTTTAGAACACCAATAAAGGCGGGGTTGTACCTCCACTCATAAGTTTTTCCGCCATCATCGCCACTCTAAAGCGGCTATCGTAAATTTGTCCATCAAAATGCAAAATGGCTTAATTGAACCGTGGCCTATCGATCCAGGTCAAACGGATCGGAACGAATAGATGGTGGACACTTTTATACGTTTTTATAGGATATTTTATTGTTATTTTACATTTGGGATTTCGATGTCTAAAAATGTTAGTGGCTTATCATTGGATGTTATTTTTTTCATAGCCGGGGGTTTTATTTGTAAACTGGTATAATATAAATATTATACCAGTTTTGTATAATAGTGCCAGGCCAGTGATGACGCGAGGACAAAAAGTGCGATTGTAAACGCGTAAGGGGTTGGGTTTGATTCCCACACGACTCGAGGAAATATAATATTCATTGCTTCCAATTTTTTTCTCTCTGATGTCGAAGCAAAGCGCGGCGTTGAATTCCGCTACTCAACACGCAATATTTAAAAAAATCGGCGAAAAGTGAGGAACGGAGTGTCTTAACTCTAAGTTCCCTTTACCTACTATTTGCGGGATAAAACGTGAAGCTAAAACAATATAATGGTACGTATGCAAGTGTATATATAAATTATTCATCTATTGTTATACAAAGTACTTACGTGATTCCAACGTGTGCCTATAATGTGGCGGAGACAATGGCCCAGTTCCAGCCGCGTTGTACGTTCTCACAGTAACTCCATATCTCGTAGCAGCTTTTAAGCCTCTTAGCGTAGTACTTGTTGCGTCAGCGCTCGCCCCACTCTCAGAGCCTGTCTCGCTGGTTTTTCCCTCCTCGGAGGCTTCCCACCACCGTATTGTGTAGCCCAGGAGAGTTCCGTGCCAAGATTCGCGGGGTGGCAGCTAAACAAATATGCGCATTTTTTAAAGATTATTTCATCATATTTTAAATCTATATTATGTTTATTGTAATAGTAAACTTAAATGTGGAGGACAGTCCTGGCTCAGGGGCACAAATGATCGCAACAGATCGTGAGTTCGATTCCCACTCATGGAAATGAAAGATTTAATATTTTGATTTCCACTTTGATAACGAACAACGTCGCGTTGAGTCCCACTACTCAACCCACGATGCCTCCAGCGGAAAATTTGGAACGGAAGTGTTTAAATAGGAACAGGGTGTCTTTACATTAGGCTTCCAAGTTCCCTCTTCCTTCCAAATTATCTCTTGATAAAGTGTGAAGCTACAAAAAATGTAACCATATTTTATTGTGAAAGCCTTAGCACGTATGCATTTAAATAAAAAATAGCTTTAGAATTAACACTAAAATGAAAATATGAGCATTCAAAAGTTAATCCACATTCCCAGTTTGCAACTCACAGCTCTTGCTATCTCGATGAAAAGTGTATATATTTTTAAACAAACTTGCAAAAACTATTTTAATTAAAGCTAAAAACTTCAGTGAATGTTGAAAAAAATAAGAATTCAGGAAAATTTTCCACGTTTATATAACTTTACAAACAAAAGGTGTTTATTTTTTGTTTGTTTTGTAGCTGCTGGCAGCTTTGCTTTAGGAAGTGATAATTTTTATGTCATTTCTTTCTTTTTACACTATAATTTATGAATATTCTTCACATTAGTTTTTCAGCAAACATTTTTTAGTTTATATAGAAGTTATATTTTATATACTTACTGAAATATGTTAATTATAATCGTTCAACTTGCTACTTATTTAAAACAATATGCATTTTTCTCTTCTATAGTATAATAATATTTATTCTTCTTCTCTGTATAATATTAATAAACTGATACATTGTAAAACAATGGTCATGTATAAACTAAACAGTTGTGTAAAAGGTACAAAGTGTGGTTGTCAACACGACATGCTGTGGGTTCAATGCCCATTCGGAAAAATTAAATATTCAACAATTTCGTAGCTGCAAAAAAAGGTAAAGCCTAAAAGAATATAAAAGGAAATAATAATCAGTCTAAAAACAACAAAACAAACAAACAACGCCAAAATAAAACAATGGCCATACTATTACATAAAAAATAAAACCTCACAAAACCCTACACCCTAAAACCTAGAACAAAGTATTTACTTTGACATATCTGCATAATCCCTAGCATCTAAGCGTCACTCACCTGCCACGCCACTTGGAGCTCCCTGGCCCTGAGTGCACGTACTGTGATGTCACGCGGTACACCTCCGGGCGCTATCGTATACATTACAAGTGTGGATAATAAGATTTTAGTTGAGCATGTTGAATTTAGTAAATAGATATACTTAATTTATATATACATAATTTTACTTATATTATTATTGGGAATGTAAGTTTGTCTGTTACGCCTTCACGCCAAAACCTCTCAAGTGATTGTCATAAAAATGTGTACATATATTCTTAGAGATATTATAATGGACATTGGGTACTTTTCATAACAAAAATATATGTTCTAAAAATATTCTTTGGATATAATATAAATATATATTTAAGCGAATAAGAAAGTGGGGCCACGTTTGAGTCTGTGGTATAATATAATTTTATAAGTCATTTATTTATGAAATGCCTCAAATAAATGTTAGTATATAAGTCACAAAAATGCTGTTATTCCGAGTGAAATACTTAACCTACTTTCATGAAGAATTTTTTTGTGTAACTCTAGATGGAAAGTAATGCAAATGGTCAAGATTGTATCTATTGAAAATAATGGTAGTTTGGAAATTTAACATCGTAGCTGAAGTTAAAAGCGTTCATTAATATTTATAAGTAATGATAACATTAAAATCTCCAAAATATTAATTTCATTACAAAAATATTTTTTTTCATTAGAAACCAGTCGGGGCGAAGGAGCACAAGCGTATGACTATAAACGCGACAGGTTATGGGTTCAATTCTGACTCGCGAAAATATTTTCATTTCTTCGCTCTCGTGTCGTGGGAAAGCGAGTTGAGTTCTGCCACTCAACATGCTATGCTTCCGGAATTTGGCGGAAAGTGGCGAGCGGAGTGTCCTCTCACAAAGCTCCCTTTACCTATCGTGACGCATGCTGAGCGTGAAGCCTAAACAACTAAATATTTGTCATATAGTAGTTTAACTTACCCTCCTCACGAGTAGTAAAATGCAATGGCGGTGTATAAATCGAAGCTCCAACGTCGTTAAACGCCGCCAATCGTAGCACATATCGCGTGTCTGGAGAGAGGCCCGATATGGATGCGCCTGCACGAGTTGGCCCTTCGGTTCTACGAATGTATATTATATTGTATAGTTTCTAATTAAGAGAAATATTTAATTCGCTCTACGGATCTAATGTATGTAGAACAAGATAAATCCCCTGACTCCGAGTTATTGGCTGAAATTAAATATTTTTTACGGAAATGTTTTAATACAAACGGAGTGTCTCAACACTAAGTTACTATATTTCCTGTGCCTGCCCCTGCTATGTACTAAATGTACGGTGAAGATAAAAAGTAAATTTAGTAGAATACGATAGCCATAACATAGAAATTAAATATCGCAATCACTTCCCCTGCGAATGGAAATTGTAGCGTCCGATATCATATAAAATACCATAGCAAATGCACTCCATTCATACAAACAGATTTATTGAAATAACTAGGGAATGCAATATAGATTACTCTGCAAATAGGGAATATTGGTTCTTGTATTGACTACATGGAAATAACAGCTTAGTAACGGTGGGTAAAATGGGAACGAAGTGGAATTGAAATAGTAAAATGGCAGTCGGGTTTAATGATATATAAAATAATAATTATGTCATAGCGCATTAAGTCGAATTCCGCCACGCAGTGTCTCCAAAATTCAGCGGAAAGTGAGGAGCAAAGTGTTTTAACACTAAGCTGCCTCTGCCCACCTAACTTCATACAGTATAGGAACAGCTTGAAACAAAAAAATAATAATTAGAACTGCCATAATTCCCAAGTATATGACTAAGCTAGCTACCATTAAGTAGCCTTACAATATTGAACTCGCCGTATTTCTAGTCCAACGAGCTATTACCGTTATTCTGTAGCGCACACTTTACACTTATCATTAATTTCACAGCGCAAGTGTTGCCTGTCGTCATAATATACGAGTATAGTAGACTGGAACTAAATTAAAAGTGCACTCCGAATTCACGATGCTCTATAAATTTTCGCGACATAGAGTAATTCAGAATTAGCTAGTGTTGTATTTTAACGAGTTGTTTCTGAAAGCGGAGCAGAGTAGCACATGTGAGTTGAGCATTACATATTTTACGATATATGTATGTATATAAATTAACGTATAGTATAGAGATCAGGAAAATTAAATAAATATTTTTTGTTCAGCTTCATGCTGTATCTAGTACGAAGCAGGATAGGCATATATAGGCACTCCGTTTATTTTAATAACATGTAAAGTTGTACGTAATAAGTATCTAAAATACGATAAGGTAATTGTAAAATATTTTGAATGTTTTTTCTTATTGCAAGTAATATAAAAAGTTTTATTTTTTTCTATATACAATATAATTCGAATATTTACGTTAAAACCGATATCAAGTAGAAGTATTCGCTCATAATTTACCAATAATTGGAACAAAGCCAGTATGGATCCGCACAGTTCTAGCACTTTAACAACTCAATCTCACAGGCACTGTCATTTGGCAAAACACAGAGCCCGGCGTCGATTTACTTCAAAGCGTTCAACGAGGTAAATGAGTTGATATAACGCTCTATGCTAGAGCTTTGTAAAAGTTTTTTTTTTTGCAGCTTCACGGTTTATCCAGATGAGGGAATCCAAATGTTGAATTCATTTCCCCGAGTGGGAGTCGAAGGCACAACGTAACCATAAAACTTACAGTCATACTTATACCAATTTGTTAAATTAAGAAGCATTGAATGATGGTAAAAGCTGTATCCTGTACATCACAGTATAGGAAATTGGGAACCTAGTGTAGATACCTCCATTCCAATTAAGACACTTCCATTCCCCGCTTTCATTGAGTGGCAGAACTATGTATTATATACATATATCTCATACAAATAAATATCTTAATTAAATTACATACGGCTGAGTGTCAAATGACCACATAGGCAAACAGAGTGGTAAATGAGCCCGCATCGAAATACGAGAACAAACAAAACGCGTCCACCGTACAAGCAGAGATTAGGTACTAAGTTTGAAACTATATATTTATATATATATGTGTGTGTGTGTGTGTGTGTATATATATATACTTTATTGCACTTCAAAAATTACATATAAGTAAAACAAAATTGAAAAATTCGTTAATAATGGTGAGCTTATTTCTAAAAGAAATCTCTTCCAGCCAACCAAATGAATTGGATATGACTGTCCAACAGCGGGAAGAGATTACAGTGCAGTTTTAAAACAGAGAGAAAAATAAATAAGAAATTAAAAATATTAATAATAAAGAAGACACATAATGATTCAAATACATAAATAGCTACATATACATCTAAAGATATGTATCCTATATACATATATACTGTAATTAAAAATAAAATAAATTAATAATAGCAAATACATACATACTAAATTTATGATAATAAATAAGTATACATAAATAACATACATAACTATAACAACCATTAGAGAAATTCGTATGTATATTATTTGTATTAAATTTTACCAAGACATGATTAGAAAAATCAGCTTCGTACTGCGGGGTAGGCAGAGGAAACCTAGTGTTAAGGCACTCCGCTCCGCATTTTCCGCTGAATTCTGGAGGCATTGCGTGTTGAGTGGCGGAACTCAAACATTAAATATTTAATTTCCCCGTGCAGGGATCGAACCCAAACCAAACGCATTTACACGCTTGTGCCTTCGCCCCCCAAGTTTTTTTTTTTTATTATTCCAGAAATAAACAGCCAATGACATTTCTCAAATGGTACTGTAATTTACATTGTGTTGACATGATAATTACTTTAAATAAAACAGCGGTTGATATTAATTGAAATGAATTATGGTATTTAACAAAATTGGTAATATACTTTTTAGTTAATATTTTTGATTTTGATGCACATCTCTTCCATATTTCAAATTAGTATTTTGTGCATTTCATAATGCATAGTTCGCTAGACCACGAAAGATCTTATTCTAAAAGCTTTTATTTAACTTGCAATATATGTATGTGGGTTCGGGTGAAATCTTTGAGCTCAATTTTGAAGTAGATATCTTCAACCGATTGAGCTGAAATTTTGTATACACGTTTACTTTGGATGACAATGCACGATAAAATATGTGACGTCATTCTACATCTAATATAGCGGACCATACAAGATGGCAAAATAGTTATTTTTAATGTAGTTATCTTATACCTACAATATGGGCATTAAATAAAAGGGCACAATGAGAGCTTGAAACATAGTGTGACATTATTCTAAATGCAATATGGCGGACCATCTAAGATGGCGGAATAGTTATTGTTTATGCACTTCTGCAATATGGGTATAAAAAATGAAACATATTGCCGAGAACAATTAGAAAAATAATGTGACATCACTTGAAATCATGTATATATATCATGAATATTATAAGACTATTCAAGTTGTTTGTGTTTTCATATAATGAAAGGTACGATTGAGCTGAAATTTTGTATACACGTTTGGTTTGGATGACAATGCACGATAAGGCTTGTGACTTATTTTCAAATACAATATAGCAGACCATCCAAGACGGCAGAATAGTTATATTTCATGAATTTTTAAATTGTCAATTTAATTTAATATTGATTAACGCGACAAGCTTTTATGATCATATAAATTGTGTACAATGAGGTTATGAGTTGATAGTTAAAATTTAAAAGACAATTTTATTTTCTCCTTTTTAAAGCGTTTAAATAAAAGCTTTTTCTAAAAATGATTTTTTCCTTTCATTTATTCAACGTAAAGTGTTTTTTATTACAAAAATACTCTCCAAAATAAGTAATAATAATAATAAATTTAACTGACATATCCATATGAAGTTAGGCACATAGAAGAGTAGGCAGAGGAGAGAGGCCTGAGAATCCAGTATTAAGTTTTCACCACGTTCCGCCGAATTTTTGAGACGGAAATTAACGTTGTATTTTTTATAATATGAAAGGAACAACTAATTTGTTTCTCCGATTCATTAATTAGAAAAACAATTTAAAACCTATTTTATATCTTTCTACTAACACTACCAAAATAAAAAACAATAAATAATTCATTCAATACTCACGCAACATGCAGTAAATCTGAATTAGCAATCGTTATATTCATAACATCCGATGAGTCCCAAGTGTCAAGCAGAGCGGGTAGCGGGGCGTTGAGCGGAGCGTTTGTAAGGTCGCGGGTGAGCGGCCTGTACTGTAGCGAGTAGTGCGACACGAACGCGCCGCGGGCGACGCGCCATGTGACACGCGCTTTGCGTGACCACACCTCTGATATGCGCATCTCTTCTGGTGTGTTTGGACGCTCTGTTCAAAAGAAATGCCTCGTTTTAATTATATCCTTTGTTAGAATAATCGACGGAATAATCATAATTAAAATTGAGGTGAAATAAAAGATATTTGTTTTCTTCTCTGAAAATCTATTAGGTGAATCTATAAATAATTAATATTTAATCCGTAGGCAACATAATTTGGAAATGCATCGTGTATGTCTAAACATGCATTGTATATAGGTATATAAAAATATTTTTACAGAGGTAAAATATGACTTCATCCACTTGCTTCAATTTTCTAGCAAATAGGCTTACCTTTAACAAATAACTTGAAAACTAATTCGTCGCTGCCATACAAGTTTCTGGCCATACAGCGATAGTCACCCGCGTGTTCGGGGCCCGCGTGCGAGATCGTTATCTCCGATGTCATGGCCCCATTGCCCAGGTCCCGCATCTCTACACCACCTGAGCCGCTGTGATAAAACATCCACTTTACGTTTAAGTAATGTACGAGTATGTCTTCTTGTGTCGTTAGCAGGTACATACATTATGTGAAGATATAATAGGAAGTTTGGGAACCTTATTATTTTTAAACACATTTTTTTTAGCTTCACGCTGTATCCCGTATAGCAGGGTAGGCAGAGAAAACCTAGTATTAAAATACTCCGCTCTCCATCCACTCATTTATACGCCTGCACCACGACGGCTACATACAAATTTAAGACTAAATTGGTTAGTATTTCTAAATTGCATGATAAAAAACACGAATTTTAAATACACAATTCTAAAAATAAATCAACTATATTACATATCTAAATAATAAATAGCTACAAACAGAGCGTGAAGTAACAAATAATGATAGCGTAAATCGGTGATAAAGAGCTCGGTTGCGAATTTACGCAACGAATGAACCAGGATTCATGAGATTAGCAGGGAATTAGTTCATTTCTGCTATGTGACAGACTCGACATATTAAGCCAGGCCACTGGCGGGGACTTGTACAAATAACCAATAATGAAGCTATTCTGTTCGATGAAGAATAATTAAATGTGTAATGCACTGTATAGCGTTATTATAAGCTATTAATAACAAGTGACGTCATTATTAAGTAATTAGATGTATAAGAGGAAATGAAATATTTTAATATTTTTATTTTCTTGCTCTGATAACGAGGGAAAGTACGATGTTAAGTTCTGCAAAGCAAAACGCATTGCCTTCAGAATTCGACGGAAAATGGGGGGACGAAAGTGTCTTAATGGGAACAGAGTGTTTCGATACCAATTTATGAGCACAATTCCCATATTTTTTTTTCATTCTCATTTCTATTAAAAAAAGAAAATTATAACAAATAAAAATTAAAGAAAATAATATAGTTATACAAAGTATGGCGTTAGAATATACCACCAAGGTCTTTAGCAAAGACAAAAAAGGAGAACAAAGGGATGGACTTCGTTGTCTCCGTAAAAACATAATATTGGAATAGGTGTAACTTTTAAGTTTATAACAAGTACTACATTAATACCTATATATTTTATGTTTTGCTATATAATAGTTTCTATAAGACTTATTATTTAGAACTTCAATGTTCATAAACAGCCGACTTTCACATAGCCAGCCTAATATATATCGAATAAGCTATAACCTAGTATTTATCGAAAAAGCTATAAATTAGTATTTATCGAATAATCCATAATTTGTTCATTACAAAACGTGCGACATTTCTCAATTAGAACGGTGTACCTGGTAACCCCACTCGAGGGAATGAATTATTATTTCTTACTATATTCACCCAGCCCGGCGTTGAGTTCCACCATTGCGTGTTGTACGCAATGCCTCGAAAATTCGACGGAAAGTGGGGAACGGAGTGGCTCAACAATAGGTTCCCTCTGCCTAACCTGCTATATGCGGGATACAGCGTGAAGCTGATTTATTTATTTTACCTATTACTTTGTATATTTTCATTTCTAGTTTACATGTAACGATCAAAGTAATTGAATATATAATTTTAACCTTAAGATAATAATATCGAGATGGGAATTTATCAATACCCAAACTGTCATGAAATAGTTCTCAAACTATTTCCGATATTAAGCGTCCAAATTAAAGTGAATTATTGAGCGCGCTGTTTTCGAATGACTGGGTAGAACAATAGTTCTAAATAGTAGTTTTCGGAAAATCATTTTCTTTACTTAGTATAATATCAAATTCTGTTTTTTTTTATACACGTAGTAGGGAAGGCAGTGGGTGTTATTACATCGCTTCCCGCTTTTCGTGAATTCTGAAGGCATTGCATGTTGAATTGCGGAACCAATAAATGAATTAATAATTTATTAAATAAATTGAATAAAAAATATTAATTTCATTTCCTCGGTTGGAAATCGAACCCACAGCCTATCGCGTTTATCACGCTTGTGCCCTACAACTGACCTCAACTTAAATAACTTTTAAATATTGTTAAAAAAAAGAATTATATAGTCTTATTTAAGTCCTTGTACACGGTTGTTAGATTCATTAATATACAACCATTTCATCGATTATTCCGTTCTAATTATGAATTTAATCTTCAATTTATCAATATAATACTATTTGTCTAAAAGCATTCTAACTAGGTAAAGCTGGGATTTAAAATAGACAGTGTTCTTCAAACTTCAAAAAAATAATGAGAATATTAAGCAAAGATTCTTTTTAAATCGGCAAAAAGAGAAGAGAGGAAAGAGGAACTGAGTGTGTTAACTAGGTTCCCCCTACTTACTCCGCTATATGCGAGATATAGCGAGAAGCTGAAAAAAAGCAATGCATGTATGCAAAACTTGCTGATTGAAACGGAATTTCTTGTTATTCTCTTCTCAAATATTCCATATTTTTGTGTTTTAGGCGAAAAAAGAAAACATATTGAGGATAAATAACAAGAATTATATTTTTCTATATTAAACCATTTTTTTCTTTAAAATATATTTTTATTTGAAATTAATATTTAAATAATAAAAAATCAATGCCATAACAGAAAACCAATGTTATATAAATAATTATTTACTTGAATGACACCGATATTATAAAATATGGCCACCAGCACCAGCTAATGTGTCATCGCTATAAGTAAGTAATATGTCACAGTGGCGTCTCTATACAACCTACTTCCGTTCTACTGTTTTCAATTAATGTTATCCATATTGTATATTATAAAAAGTACGATAAAAAGACCGATACGACATAATTTATATACACATAGTTGATAAGTGACACTTACGGATAGACAGAATGAAAATACATTTTTCTTTTCATAAAAATGAAGAATAACGAAGCAAGGAAAAAAGATATGGTTGAAGATATGGTATAACATTTGAGGAGTAATTTTTGAAATTTTATTATTTTCGAAAGGCTATGCTTTATGAACTGCTATGCGAAAATATGTGGATGCGTATTACTGTTATATATTCTTTTCTCCGCTTAACGCTGGTGCTATATAACAGGGAAGACAGACGGAATCTAATGATAAGACACTCCAATTCTTCAAATCACAAAAAAATCACTTTCCAACGAGTTTCCGAGGTATTACGTGATGAATGGCGAAACCGCGTGGCGTTGGCCTTGGTGTCCGAGAGAAGAAATAAAACTAATAATAAATAAAAATACATTTGCCCGAGTTGGAATCGAACCGACAACGCTTGTGGCCCGGCGCCGCCATGGTCTCATATATTTTGTATAAAAAAAAATGTCTTCTTCTTCTTCCTGGCACTAATCCCGGCTATTACCAGGGTCTGCCTTCCTACTATATAAAAAAAATGTATTTATATAAAACAACTCACTGCAAAGCCAAAGGTCTGGAGTCGTGAGTCCAATGTATATGTATCTCCGGCTCGCCCCGCACTGTGCAGGTGAGGCGGGCGGTGGACCCGCGCACCACCCACCTGGTCTCACCTGAACCGCCCCCTCGTGAAAGTTTTGGGGGTTCTAGACGAAAGTTTAAAGTGTTATTTTAGTTAAAATGAATAAATAAATAAGATTCATGTATAATTCCGGACTCAGCACCGTAGGCAGAGGGGTTAGTTAACCTAGGTTTAAGACACTCCGTTTACCACTTTTCACCGAATTGAGTTGAGTTGAGTGGAGAAACTCAATATCAAGCTTTTTTCTTGGCACCAGAGCGAAGAAATGAAAATATAAATTTAAATAAATATTCTTTTAAATTTCATAATATAGAGACGCAAAATGTAAAAATAACAATGTTTCCTTAAGAAATGTTTTTAATAAATGGTTAGTATTTAATTAAGCTATAATCTGTATCCAATGTCGATTTGTCTCTATAGTTTTTTTTATATAAAACTTACCTCTTATATCAAGAAAGAAGGAATGATGCAGAAAGGAATGCTGTACTCTGGCTGTACATCGATACCAGCCCTCATGTTCTGGAGATGCTGCTCGCAACCACACTGTACCATCAGATAAAATGGCACCTTCGCTGTCCGCTGTGTCTGACTGACCCCACAGTATGTGGCGCCAGTTTTCACCTTCTATATTGGAATTTTTATTTGCTTTTATATCTATTCTAAACTTATAAAACTATTTAAAACATCGATTTCTATAGGATAGTCTATTTATTGAGGAATGTTGTGAATTTTATATCATTCTCGAAGGTAGAGTCCGCCAGAGTTACTTTTGGATCATAAAATATGTCTTACGTCATACACAGGCACAGTCATGTCTTGGATTCTACTATTATGAACGCTTTTTTTTTGGAAAATTGGTTTAAAGTATAAGTTATTCCTGTTTGTTTGTCGTGATAAACTTTTTAACACAATATTATACTTACCCGAAGAATATTCCCAAGATATCCTCGGCATCGGTTGTCCTTTAGCGGAACACGGTAGGAGCACGGCAGCGCCGGCCGACACCGACGTGTTCTGCGGCCGCCACACCCAAGTGGGAGCCTCTGCGCGGAGAGACTGCTTTATTTATTATGCTATTCTAAGATTTTATATGGTAATTTAATAGTGTTGAGACCAAAATTATATAGAGAGACTGTCTAAATGTAAATGTAGTTATTGTAGGTTCCTTCTTAATATGTAATAATGTCCTATAAAGTTCCAAATTTGGACGAAAAGATTTTTTTTGGACGAAAGGAAAGTTTCTAATCTGAAAAGGAATTTAGTTGAAATTTGTTTGATTTGACTTATTTTTAATTCCAATAACCTATAAGAATATTTAATGGCCGCTTTATATAAACTTTAAATAAATACCTTTCACAATTAAAGACGCGCTATGACTGACGGATCCAAAATCATTATTTGCTTTACACGAATACTCTCCACTGTGCATAGAGTTCAAATCTTGAATTACTAATATTGTAAAAAAGTCCATATTTTTCTGTTCAACCTGGTTGAAATAAATTGTTAATCCTTTTACCTCAAATAACATTATCTAAAAATAAATATTTCTTATGAACGAAATATATACCTTAAGTGTGGATGGTATTGGCAAATTATCCTTTAACCAAGAAAACTGTATTGGCTTGTCTCCAGAAACTAAACTGCAAGTAGCTTGTGTGCTACCACCGACTTCCAGCTCTTCGGGGAATTGAAACGACGCTATTTTTGGAGGTTCTGTTTGCAAAATTTACATGAATTCTATAACATGCCTCTTGAGCTATATTGGAAGTTATAGTTAGTGACTTTATAAAGAAATTATAATAAACAATTGTATGTATAAAACGAAAAAGGAATTTTCAATACAAAAAAATATAAGCAACGTACTTAAAAAAATCTCATATTAAATTTTTAACAATAAATTTATAGTTACATATTAATTAACCTAAAACCATAAATGAACAATTACTTATTAATCTGATTTGGTCTTACTATGTACGTCAATACGAACAGTCCTCCTTGCTAACTCTCCACTCTCTGCCCTCACTTCACAAGTGTAAGTCCCCGCTATAGCACTCCTGACGGCTGTCAGTCTTAACATACCACGTTCATCGTTACTTTCTAAAGGTGACTCTATCAAAGAACCATCCTCCCGTTTCCAAACGACTTCTCTAAAAGAAATAATATCATTCAATATTCTAATTATCTTAGTGTCTTAAATTCTATTACTTAGACTTTACTTACTTTAAAGGATATCCAGAGTATGGGCAATAAATTGTCACATCTATATCTGTTTTCACATGAATTGGTGGCAAGTACCTTATATTTGGAGGACCTAAAAATATAAAAAAACATCTTATTACTTCTCATTATAATAAATTATTTTTCAACTAAAATATTTTATTATAGAAATTTAAAATGAACTTAATTGTATACTTACCAAAAACATTTAACCTAGCATGATGGGCGTGGGAACCTCCGGTGTTAGTAGCATTACAGCCATACCGGCCTCCTTCATCTGCACTTCTTATAGTTATACTAAGAGTAGACACTATACTTCCTTCATCCCCTCCATTTAGAGCTTCAGCTCTTGTATTTACACTGTATCTAAAGGTATAAATATTTTAAATGTAGATTTCATATATTTTCTATGAAAATCATAGAAAATATATTTGGATATTTTTTTTGAGTTTTCCAGCATTTACGTACTTTTCAGGAGCAGATGGCAAGGGTCTATCGTCCAACGTCCAAACTATTCTAGGTGAAGGTATACCGTTGGCCGCGCACCTGAACGCTATAGTTTGACCCACTCGCGTTATAGCCTCGCTAAATGTCGATATCAATCTCGGCGGTCTGTCTGAAACGCATAATCTCATTCAAACGGGCTAATATTTTCCATATAATATAAGAATCCATAATATTGAAGATTTGTTATTTACTTTTTTTTTATTTCACCTATCATAATATAAATTACATCTTTACATTTTTCTTCGTAACACCTATTTATTACACAGATATTTATGAAATTAAAAACAAACAAGATATTTTAATTGTATTTAAAATTTGATTTTTAACAATATTAAATATTTTTGCTATTGATTATACAGAAGAAAATAAAATAAAATATTACCAGCTATAACCAGTTCAGCACCAGAAACAGCAGAATCTGAATGATCGTACGCTGTACATTGGTAGAGGCCGACGTGATGTGGTCGGACGGGGCCGATGGCTAGTCTTGATTGAGGAGAGTGTAGGGGACGGCCTTCGTGCTGCCAACTTAGTGTGACCCCTCCGCCTCTACCGCCATGCACTGAGCAATTGAAATGGCCTGTGCCTCCAGTGCCTAACATCTAAAATATATGTTTTTTTATTATAAAGATGATTTTATTATAAATATTACAAAGCTCTCACTTTCTATTAAAAATATTATTTATACTTAGTAAAATACAACAAAACAAAATACAATACAACGTCCTATTCCTCGTCTACGGGGCATACCCGCCTTTTCAAAATGGCAAATACAAGGATTCCGTTTATACCTTAAAAAAATATGAATCGTACATAATTAGCACATTATAAAAAAACACTAACCAAAGGATTGGGCGTAACAGTAACAGTCAAAGGTTCAAACACAACCAGTCGTACAATAACTCGCGGGGACGACTCAGTTCCTTGCGAACACGCGTATCGTACAGCGTGATGTGAGCGTACGCTTGGCAGCACAAGCGTACCCCCGCGTACGATTCCTTCACCCGCTGATACCCACACGCCGTTTGCTTCCTGTCGCTGCCAACTGATGATTTAATTTTGTACTGAATATATGTAAGTACTTTTTTTTTATTGTGAAAAGTGAATGTGAACGTGACGGCTGTGGGTTCGAATCTCATTCAAGTTGCAGTAGGAGGGAAAGGAAGCGCCTTAACGTTAGGTTGCCTCTGCTTACCCTATATACAGAGTGATACTAATAAGAATATATATATATATATTATCGCATATTAACAACCTGCTAGCCTAGTAAACATTTCATTGGTATTCTTGCTGAAAACACTTTGAAAACATTCTTCGATTTTTTATTTATATAATTCCAAAAATACTATATTTAAAATCTCCTATATTAAATTTATTAATATGAATTACAAAAATATGAAAAAAAAATCTAATTCACTTACGTTATAGTATGTTTGTTGATATGTCTCAAAATACACGGAAGTAAAACAGTATCTCCAGCGCGAGCTTCTACACTATTGACTTCGATGTTTTCAAGCCACGTGCTATCTGTACGACAAAACAAAAGTTAAAGACAATATTGTCTTTATAGTAGGGGCGGTGAAGAGGGAACTTTAAGATTAAGATACTGGAGATTCCTTGTACTCGGTTACGTACTTCCACCAAATATGAGCTTCATATGTATAGCCGCGCGTCTAGGATAAAGGATCAGATTAGTAAAAAAAATTGGTCATCGGACATTCTCGAGCGCATCAGATTAAGGTAGGGTAAGTTAGTTACATGCTACATCGTGTATATTCCACTAATCTGACAATTTGAGAGTGACGCAAAGGAAGGGGAGGGCTCCAAAGATGTAAAACAAAAACGTTATCTGGAAATTCTCGAGCGCGGTAATTTTTTTTTTATTTTGGAGGGAAACAATCAAGGATTACGAAAAATCTGACAAATTTCGCAAGCCGAAGTAATTGAATTGATCGATAAAGAATTGCATATATTCCTCTCACCGTATTTCAATTTCTATCTCCCTCTTTTTTTTTATTAGTCCCTAACTCATCAATGAAGATGATAATTTAAAAAAATACTTAAAAAAAAAATTTTTTGTAGTTTTTTTTTTATAAATACAAGTATTCTATTTCAAACATACATTATTTTAGTTACATTCAATTTCTTGAGCTTTTCTATAGATTACGTGGCGCAGGGGCACAGAGTATGACAGTAAAACCGACTGGCTGTGGGTTCAATCTCCACTCCAGGAGATGATATATTTTATGAAATTTATATTTCCATTTCTTCGCTCTGGTGTCGAGGCAAAACAGCGACGTTAAGTGCTACTCAACACTAAATGCCTTCAAAATTTGGCAGAAAGTGGAGAACAGAGTGTCTTAACCTTAGGTTCCCTCTGCCTACCCTGCTGTGTGCGGGATACAACGTAAAGCTGACTTGTTTCTTGTATTGGTTTAAAAAAATATTAATAATTGTCAGATTAAGCAAGTCAAGATGAACCATATATATCTTAATCTGACGCGCTCGACTATTTCAAGATGACGATTTTTTTTGCATTTTCAAACAACGATTGCGAGCTTGCGTCACATCCAAATCGTCAGACTATTACATAAGAGCTTTTTTTTAGGTTCAACACCCCTTAGAAAATCTGACGCGCTCGACAATATTTTTTTTGTCATTTTTAACTCTTACGTACGACCACCTCCACCATGGAAACTGGCAGATTAACATATTTTCATGTTTAAGAAGACGTAGGCAATTGATGATATAAATATCTGACGCGCTCGAGTATGTCCATGGAACAGTTTTTTTTTTACATTTTTGATAATCTATAGCCCCTCAACCCACCGGTCAAATGAAATCTTTTATATGACATTTTTTTCTTGTTATCATCTAAGCTTCGCAACCCAATAGGTCTCAATGACGCTCGAGTAACTCCCGACTTTGCTGCTTCGCCTCCCCAACCAACAAGAGCAATTAGTGTTAGATATAATACTGACAATAATTATTACACCATTTTATCCATTTATTTAAGGATTTTTAGTTTCACGCTGTATCCCGCAAGCAGCAGGGTACAGCGCGTAGAGCGTGAAAAATTAGCCCTCCCTCGAGCTTAATGTTTACACTCCGCTCTCATTTTTAGCCGAATTTTGGTGGCATTGCGTGTTGAGTGGCGGGACCCATACTATAATTTCATTATCATAAAACACGACTAAACTTACAAAAAAATTACTTATTATCTAGTTGGTAGTCTAGTGAATAATTACTTAACATTATTATAAAATTTTAGACAGGCAAAAAGAAGCGTTGTGATACGCCACTCCAGAATTCGTTGGAAAATGAGAAATGGAGTATTTTAACATTAGGTCCCCTGTGCCTACACTGCTATGTACGGGATACAGTTGATTCAACTAAAAAAAATTTAGTACAATGTCTTTATAAATATAGTATTAGTATATTTTTATAATTTAATAATCCATTATAATAAAGTATACATACCATCTGTCGTCAGTTTCAGCGCGGGGCTCGGCGTGTCGAGCGCCAAACACGAATATTCAGCTTGTAAGTCAGCCTGCGTGAGGTCCGAACCAAGAAGCAGCCCGCCCGCGCCCGATATCCACCGGGTTTCTAGGATATTATTTACGATGTATATTACCATGAACTAGAGTAGAGAACCAATTCTGTTTTGTTTTAATTAGGACACTTCCGTTTCCAACTTTCCACCGAATTCTGGTGGGAATAAAAATATATATATTTTTTATTTTCTTCAGTGAGTATCGGACCTACAACTTGTAGCGCGTATACATACAGATTCGCACGTTTGTGACCTTACGACACAACTGACCTCACAACATGTACTTCACAAAAAACCAGTGGTGAATAAATATATGAAGTGTCTTAACTTAACAAATACAGGGTCTTAATACTTGATTCCCACGTTCTCTCTCCCAATCCTGCCATACGCGGGATACAACGTAAAGCTAAGAATAACGAGCTAAAACTACACTTTCTATCTGTTTTAATTACCTAATTGTCAAAACTAAATCAACGCTTCGTCCTACGAAATCAGGGAAATAAAAACAATACGTTGCCAACTACTCCGTAACGTCAACTAGTCTTATAATAAAATAAATAACCATAACAAAGTAAATACATTTATAAGCATTATCAACATACCAGCTCCCATATACCCTGAAGATAGAGGCAGTCCATCCTGCAGCCACGTGATGTCAGCTAAACCGAACTGGGGTGACACTTCGCACCGAAGTACCACGGAACCACCAATTTTGGCTGGAGTCAGCTGACGCACTATGTGCGATAGTACATTGTCTTCCACTGTGTTAAACAAATATTAAATTTATAAAAAGAAATTAATATTTTGAAGTAAATGCGACAGGTCGTGTTTTCGATTCCCAGTAAAAAAATCATATTTTCATTTCCTGGTAGAATTCCCTGAAAAGTGGATAACGTAAGTGTCTTAATAGAAATGGAGTGTCTCAACACTGGGTTCCCTGGTTCCCTTTACTTAGCATGTTATGTTTGCATCAATTAGGCACACATTTTAGTATCATAATTTATGTTGACAAATAAAAATTAAGTATTAAATGTTATTTACTTTATTCTTGCATTATTAAATATAACTCTAGTATTACCAACTTATTGTAAACACACGAGTAAATAATATATTTATTGAACATTACCACGTTTTATACAAATGTGATACATTTATAATGAAATTGGTTTTTCATGCGGCGTTTTCAATTAATTTCGTGTAATTACTTGGTTTATTTATAAAACAGCCTGTCCATCAGTAACTAATTTATACTGTAATAGGGTCAAAGGAATATATAGGTACGTTTAACTAAATTGGGAAACATGTGTTTTTAAAGTTCAAACATCGTTAATAAACATCGGAAAACAGAATTATCATTTTGGGAACCTTGTTATTTTGGAAAATTGATATTAGTTCTATTATAGTAAAAGAAAAAAAAATGTTTTTCTATTCAACGTTGAGATAATCTGTATTCAGTTTATAAATTCTATAATATTGTACGGAAGTAAAAATTCCAAATTTCTTTTAGGCGTGTTAATAAAATATTGTATTTAAATTATTGTATTTAAGTTGTAGTGTATTTAAAGTATTTAATATGGCCAGCATTTTTTTTCATTTTCATTAAGTATCCCGCATAAAGCAGGGTAGGTAAAGGGAACCTGGTGTTCCACATTCCATTCCTCACTTTCCGCAAAATTTTAAAGGCATTACGTGTTGAGTAGCGGAACTTCAACACCAAGCCTTGGCCTTGTTACTAGTAAAGCAAAGAAATGAAAATATTAATAAATAATAAATCGTACCCCCGAGTGGGAATCGAACCCATTACCGTCGCGTTTACTGTAAAATAAAACATAAAAAATAAATTAATATTATTCACGTTTATCATTATATAAACATTTATTTCTGTTTCTAATATTCTTAGATTAAAGAAAAATTAGGGAAGTATAACAACGTAACATCAAAGTATCGTATACTTTATTCAAAACTCATTTGAATAAGAATAAGATTGAAGTGCCTACCGCTTTCATTTTTTCTTTTCAATTCGTTGTTAGTGCCTTAATTATTAGAAATGTGATTTTAATATGAAAATATTTTATTTCATACAATTAATTACAATTTCAATATTTCTTCTTAGTCTCACACTTCTTCATTTTATCCTAATAATTCTTGTTTTACTTGTTTACTGATTTCTCTCGCGAATTTGTAGTTTTGGTAAAATAGTCTCCGAATAGGTGGAAAGTTAAGAACAGTAATATTTCACGTTGTCGCTTATCTGACCAGCCCCGGGAGATACGAGAGATACCTATGCGAGAGTACATATGGCCTTGTTAGGAGGCTCCAAGGACAACTATAAAACCTAGACGTTTACGAACAGGGCGCAGAAATAAAAATATTTCATTTCCTTAAGTGGGAATCGAATCCAAAGCTGTCGCGTTTACAGCCAAACGCTTATGCCAGTGCCCAGATTTTAATAAATATTAAACAAAAAGAGCTATTAACTATCATCCCATCTGGTAAAAGGCTGATTAGAAAGTTTGTTAAAGAAAACTCGAGGTTATTGCCTTAGCCAAGTAATTGCTTAAAAGCCCAGCAACAAAAAGACATCTCCACAAAAAAACCTCCATAATATTTTTTATAAGTATATTGAATAAAAAATACCTTAAGAAGGCAACGTTTTCAGGACGAAAAATATAATAACGTTTAATCTTTAATTAAAACTTTCCATATTTCCATATTTTGCAGAAAAGTAATGGGAATGAAATATTTTTTCTTTTCATGTGCCTAATATAATTGGGACTGACGGAACTCATTTCAACGACTGAAACACAATTAAGGCGCAGGGGCACTGTAAAGGCCATAGGTTGTGGGTTCCATTCCCGGTCGAGAAAATAAATTATTTAATAGCAGCTTTGAGCTTCACCACGCAATGCCTCGGTGTAAAATGAGGAAGGGAGTGTTTCCTGGATTAGATTCCCTCTGCCTACAGGAAGGTACTCCTAATTTTATTATTTTGCTACGAGCTATTCTATTATAATTTAGTGTAGAACATCTATATCTCTATATACGAGTATATCGAGGCTAGCCAAAGCCCTGGGGCACCAACGTGAGAACGTGTGGGTTCGATTCCTCACTTTAGGAAAGGAAATATTTAATATTTTGATTTCTCCGCTGTGGTCTCGAGGTTAAGCGTAGCGTTGAGTTCCGCTACTCAATACGCAAAACGCAAAGCGGAGAGATGGGTCACAGCGTGAAGCTAAACATATACTATTAAAAACCTTCCATTGTATGAACCTATTGTGTTTATCTTAAAATAATTAACATTATTTTTATTACTAATATAATGAATTAACATTGTATTCCATTGTAATTGTTTTTTCTTGGAAACAAGAGATGAACAAAAGGAAAACTTGTTCGAAACTCCCTCTAATGTCATTTTTAATCCCTTAATTAAAAGTTTTCCCGTGTAAAAACTCAGGCGGCCGTGGGCTGTTTTTCATTTTATTCCATATTCTCCTCGCTGTAACGGAAAGTTAATTGGTTCAACTCAACTCAAAGTTGTAATTTGTTTTGGCCTCTTCCCGTACATCTGTTGTTTACGTTTTCGCTATTATCATTGTACTTGATGCGAGAGTACATTAATAATAACGAATCTCAATGGTTGTGTAAATATTTTATATTTGAATAAGAAAAATATTATTTTGGCTTGTTTTTGTAAGTTCTACGACCTTTACGTGTCGTGTCGAAAATTCGTGCGGAGAGTGGGGAACGGAATGTCTTAACACTGTTTACCCTGCTATATGCGGGACACAATGTGACGTTTAGAAAAGAAATATAACAAATTTGTATAATATAAGACCCACTGTCGCTTAAACTTTTCAAATATTATGAAATTTTACAAAGGATCATCCATTATAGATGCTACATCCTGATCTTGTGTTTACTATGAATAAGAATTGCTTTTTAATATGATTAGTCTAGACGAGCAGTTGTCGATGGAAGACTGGTAAGTAATTGAATTTTTAATATAATAATAATGGCTCTTTATATAACATCGCATTGGACCTGGTATAATTAATTTGCAGAGAATTATTTAAATACGCATGTGTAGCTGAGAACCAATTGGGTCATAGGACATGGGTTCGAAGTTATGGGATTATACATTAACCATAAATATGACTATTATATTTTTGTACGAAATACTTTTTTATGTACCTCTCTTGTCAAGCGAAAATTAAAATAAAAAATAATGGTACACTGTATCTTCTTATATTTTTCCACAGACATTTCCATTTTTTCAAACAGTGGCGTACCCCTACGGAAAATTTTGTTGAACCAAACTGAGACATTAGAGAATCGAGAATGGTAGGTTTAATATACATATTTGTCAAAATCAAAATCGTACCCACAAGCATCGTCAAAAGACAGAGACTATACAACGGTGCAGCATCAGCAGTAAAAAGTAAATAAGATTTTATTTTTTTATTAACAATTAGCATAAGTAAGCATTAAAGAGGTTGGCAAGAAGTCAATGGGTCCGAAAAGCTGAGGATCGAGTGTGGTGGCGAGAATTGGTGAAGGCCTATGTCCAGCAGTGAACAAAAGATTAAATAGTAAATTTGTTAGATTTCTTAGCAAAAAATTCAAAACTTACCAGGCTGCAACAGCATCGGCCTAGACAGTGTAACTCCTGCGCGATTCGAAGCTTTGCATCTGAGTACCGCGCTATTTCCACCACCGCCTGCATCCACCAAGGAACGTCTTGCACCAACCACTAAGCGACCATCACTTAAGACATGCCTGTAAAAAAATTTCTCATTTTAATAAATACATTTAGAGGGTACCTGGGAACCTCGTATAAAGAAAGTTCCATTCTTCACTTTCCGCCGAATTCTGGAGGCTTTGCGAGTTGATTGGCGGAGTTCAATTCCGCGGTTTGTCTCGTTACCAGAGCGAGGCAATTGATATATTAAATATTTTAAATCTCCGAGTGGACTTCGAACCCATAATAGTCACGTTTACAGTCATACGCTAATACGCTAAAAACCCCTGCGCCATGAAGGCACTAATATTCTAACTTATGCTTAATTCTACAACAATATTATACGACCAAAATATTAATTTTACTAAATATTCTATTTTTATTAGGTATTAATTAGGTACCTAGTAATTAAAAATTACTAAAAAATATTTACACAAAGATATTATATTTATATGAAAAAAATCTCATGAATTATTATTATACCTGGAAAAGAGGCGATTCTACTTTGTTTAATCTAAATAGATTAAATTATAAATATAATTAATATTAGCATTTGCTAATATTAATTATATTTATAATAGGTTACGAACGTATTTGCCAGGAAGACAGTAAAATGTTTGTTTAAGAATATATTAGATTAAATATAAACAAATAATGCTATGCATATGACATTTCTTAGTAAATATTTCCAGATTGATTTTTTATAGTTAATTTACGAGAAAAATGATTATATCTATAGCTAGCTTTAATAAGAAATTAACAACGACAGCTACTACTACAGCTAAGAGTATATAACAAGAGATTGGTCCGATAATAGATCATACTTTTCCTTTGCACATATCTCCTATTGTGATATCATCCTACCATAGATGGCGTATACAACCTTATACATTTTCAAATGTTGCTTTAATGTGATTTTCATATTCCTAAAATATCATTATACAATGTATTTTATTATTTTTTAGCTTCAAGCTTTATTCCGTATCTATATACGGCAATTTGCCTTCCTTGCTATCCAAAGAAGGCAGAGAGAATCAAATATCAAGATATTCTATTCTCTGCATGCCGCTTGAATATCTGAAAATGAAAATATTTAAATCGGGTACTACAATGTGCATTCAGTAGAACATATCACTATCCCAACGTAATCTAGCATAGCAGGTACATGAATAAAGGATTTATTATAGGCTGTTATCTTTCATACTAGAGGCATTGAAACCAGTGCTTTGTTTTGAAAACTTATTTACCAATATATTTTGTATTTTTAAATTGATTTTTCAATGTATAAAGAGATATGAAGTTATGAACGTCGGTACCATTATGGCTCATTGCTGATAGTTGTGGGTTGAATTCCGAATTATGGGAATCATTATATTGTTAGCGAACTCGAGTAAACGAGGGTAGTTATAAGCGTAGAACCTCTTTCCGAATAGTTTAAAAATATAAGGACGATATGTGTTTTTATCTTGTTTTTTTTAACTCGTTAACCGCTTCATAATTCTAACAATATTTATATTATTCTCTTTTTACCGGTTGTATTGTACTGATGAATGAGTTCGATTCCGCCTCTGAACACGCCATTTCTCAAAAACTGGGCAGAAAATGGGAAGCGGAGTATCCTAGTGCTAGGCTTACGATGCATTCTCTACCTACTCGTATATATGCTGATACACCATAAAACTACTTGTTTAACCATTAACCATGTAAATTATTTACTGATACCAAGAATCTACATACAAAATTATTCACGCAGCATATATTTTTTCTAAATAAAAAATAACTTGTAATATATAGTATATATATATTACGCGTATATATATATATATATATAATAAATGTAAAGAAAGTAACCTTTTACTCATCAGATCAACCCTGATCCACAAAATCACCAAAGGCGGTGCCCATAAACAAATAAGGTCTTGAGGCGAGATTGTAGGGAACACCCTATATAACTCACGTAAATTCCCCCGTGTTATTATTCAATCTTTGTCATTATTCTTCCCTTGTGCCGACATGTTTCCCATTTTATCTTTCGACACTCGATCACAGCGATTTTACGCTAACATTCATATATTCAAATTTAACGATTAAATTTAAAAAAAATGTTTTGCGAATCAATTTTAATATTTATTTCATTGTATCCACATGGCAGGGGAAATCTGGGAACCTAGTGTAAAGACATTCCGTACGAATTAAGACACTTTCATTTTCCACTTTTCGCCGAATTCTGGAAGCATTGCGTTCTGAGTGGTGGAACTCAACGCTGTGCTTTTACCTTGGTACCAGAGCGAAGAAATTAAAATACTACGCCTAATTTAAGGCTACTTCATAAAAAAAATAAAATATATTAAAATAAAAATAACGCTCCATACAGTTTCACATAAGTGTTAAAAGTGTATTTCCTTCTTGATGACAAGGATACATTTTCAATTCCATAAAATGTCTGTCACTCGAAGAAAAATATGGGGCACGTGCTCCGGACGTTTGTCTTCGAACACGTACTGTGAGTCAGTTGTCACCATAATCGCTTATTTCATATTCTTTTTACTCTTTTATTACTAAGTGAACTGTTCCTTTCCTTGAAATACGTTGACACCAACTAAAATTATGTTTTAAAATTTTATATTTCCTCATAGTTGAAGTCAGAGGACAGTCTTATAGCAGCAGAGTGTGATTATAAGCGCGATAGGTTCTGGGTTCGATTACACTCGAGGAAATGAAATACTAAATATTATAATTTCTTCGCTCTGTTGTAAAGGAAAAGCGCGGCGTTGAGCTCTGCCAGTCAACACGTAATTTATACAGTAAAACGACTTGTTTTACTTATAAATTACTATATACACTTAAAAAACACAATTATTTTGAAATCACAGACATACACTCAAAATGGTATATAATATATGAATGTGGGTATACTCGTATATAGATTTTTTAAATAAACAAATAAGTACCATATACAATTATAGCCAAAATGAAATATTAATATTATTTTTTTTTAAGCACGGCCCATCCATTTTTGAAATTAAACAAAAATATACTCGTTTATTTTGTGTCATATAGAGGTACATACAAACAGGATTTTATAGAATGTATATTGTTTTTTAATTTTGTATTCGTTTATTATATTTAAATTATCTATATATTAATAATATATCTATATATTAATTAGTATTAATAAGTGAACCATAAAAATATATTAGGTAAATTAAAAATCGGCGTTGAGTTCTGCCACTCAACACGCATTGCCTACAGAATTTGTCAGAAAGTAGGGAACGGAGTATCTGAACACTGGGTTCCCTTTACCTACCTTGCTATGCGGAATACATAATGAAGTTAATAACTGGTGAAAATGACGGAAATGTATTATGGAAACAATATCACGTACATCCGATAAGAAACTCAGCCAATTTATTAGCAACCATCGGGAAAATCGTATTAGTTATGCAACATATCATTCGGGAGTCGGAAAAGTTAGCGAAAATTTTGATATACGCTTCATATTTCTTAATAAAAATATAAAATAAAATTATTTTTCATATATAATATACTATTGATTATTTATTAACTACACCCATACTTATATACCGCATACAACACAAGCAAGCAACCAAAATTTATTGTTAAGTATCTCCGTTCCCCAATTTTCAATCAAAAGTCACGCTCACGCGGTATTCCGCTTATAGCAGGATAGGCAGAGGGAACCTCGTCTTAAGACATTCCGTTCCCCCATTCATCCAACGTCCATTTCCTCCCGTTCCATACATTATTAGCGAGCCAAGAATCAAATTAATTACATACCACATATCATTCGAAACTTTCAATAGTTTGTTCGAAGTTTGTGAGAAGATCGCATTTATCTCCCGAGAGCAATTAGACTAAGAATTTAATTATAAAGAAACAAGTAATTAATTAGAAACTTTCCTTAGTCGCAAATAGTATGGACTATGGACTCAGCGTGTTAGGTAGATTAATATTTGAAAAACAGTTAAAATGGCTCTTTCTCTTTTAAATCAAAACAGTAATTTAAATAGAATGAATCAAAATTGTTTAGTAATAAAACACAATATAAATACATTTTATGAGTTGTAAGACTTCGCCAACCAATATATTTTATCAGTGAAACGAGTATTTTGTGTTTTTTAAGTATTTTTTCTTTTTTTTTGTAGCAAGGTAGGCAAAAAGAGCCTAGTTGTAAAACACTTCTCCCACTATTTTCCGCCGAATTCTGAAGGTATGTTAAATGGCGGAACTCAATGCAGAGACTTACCTCGGCGTTAGAGCGAAAAAAAGTAAATATTTAAATTGAAATACTTCACTTCCTCGATTGTGAATCGAACCCACGAGCTCAATTGGTCTCAGTAAAATACCAAACTCTAAGCTCTTCAGCATCAAAGTTTTTATCGCATTGCATATTAGATAGAAAGTAGGTCAAGCCACTTTACCAATCATAATTATAAAGTAGAAAGTTCACAAAATTTTATAATCACGTTACCGCCACTGAAAAGTCACTGAATTTTGTCCGATGACTGTGTTTCCATATAAAAAATTCTCAATAATTTCATTGAACCTCTCTTTTTCCTTGTAAATCTACTTCAAAAGTTATTAAGAAAACAAATTGTACCCAATTTCTCTTTTGATTTAAATTTAAATATAAAATACATGGAAACTCAGTAAAATTAATATCAAGCCATACGTTATAATTTAACCCTCAAAGCGAAAGTTAAGTGAGAAAAACTAATATTTCGTACAATTATACTTTAGTAGTTGGGAATTGAGAATTTCCCAAGTGTTGCCATACAATATTAACTCAACTCGTATCGCCTTCTTGTAAAATATGGACAAAGTTTCAGCACTTTATATATCCGTCGTTGACTTCCATTCGCTGTGCCGAACTAATCTTAAGTCTATTTATTCGTTTATAGTTTTAAAACTACAACTATTTTGAATATCCACTAAATGAAAACGATATGTATTTTTTACCCGACTACGGCGAAGCAAAAAAGAGGGTTATGGTTTTGACCAATATGTATGTATGTTGATCTGTTCCCTTGTAGCTTCTAAAATGTTTATCATAATTTGACAATTGAGATATCGTCTACTGGTAATTGGTAAGTTATGTAACGGCATATTAAATTGCATATGGCGCCCTCTAGTGAACAATGATAGTCACATATTTTTTAAATTATATCAAGTTTATTGTAAAATGTAAAATCTCACTTAGCACATTTCAATAATACATTCAATAGGCATCACTTATAGGACGTAGGTACTCATGGAGACAGAAATTCATAATAACGTAGTTCACGCAGGTGAAGCCGCGGGTGGGCCGCTAGCAAAAATATATATATACACTATTACAGCTAAGACAAAATCAAAGTTATTTAACTTAATGAGGATTTTACTAGTTCAATAGAATAAGGATTTAATTCGTATTCGGATAATTTTGTAATTTTACTAAAGTTTTTGCTGTAGAGAACTAATATTTTTTTTATAATTTTAAACTTGAATACAATTTTCAAATATTATTTTTACTACTACTATTTATTTTAAGTTTTACAAAGTAACTAACTCTATGAATAGTTATAGAGTTCGTTTACAAAGTATGTAAAACAAAAATTCGTAGAATACATAAAATCCGTAGAGGCTCTACGACACTTCTACGGGCCCACGTAGGTTTCAATCTCTGAAGGATACTATTAATTTGCCTTTGAGATTTGAGACTGTCGTAGTGCAAGAGCACAAGCATATGACTGTAAAGCGACGATTGTAGGTGTGTTTCCATTCCGGGGAGCGAATTATCAATTCTTCGCTCTGGTAAAAAGACAAAAGCGCGGCGTTGAGTTCCGCCACTTATCACATGCAATACCTCGAAATTTCGGTGGAAAGTGGAAGGAAATGGAATGTTTTAGCACTAGATTTCCTCTGTTTATTCAATATATCAGTTACTGCCTTTGAATATTCTAACTAATAAAAAAGAAAAGAGATAATTTTAAATATTTAATTAACTTAAGCAGCACTAAGTGTCTTAAAAGTATTTTTTTTACCTTAAACCAGGTATAGTAGTAATAACTTGTCCTTCAGCAGTCACCCAATGCACATCTGGTGGCGGATGCCCTACAGCGCGGCAAGCTGCGTGTGCGCCGCGCGTCGCTGGCCACAGCACGCGTGAGGGTGGCTCTGCAGCGAAGTGGGGCCGCTTGTCCCCCGAACTGGCTGCCCAGCCAACTGCTAACGTGATGCCGATGATCCATTGTATTTTGTAACCTGTTGATAAGAGATTACAGTTAATTTTAATTACAAAAGAACTTTGTATAAACATATACATGCTAAAAACACTATATGGTAGTCCATTTGTCAATGCTGTAGTTGTAGCATGAGTTGATTGCTCTTTACTTCTTATTTTGTATACTTGTTTAAATAAAAAGATAATTCATGGAATGTAAATTTATAATTGTCAAATTATAAATTATACGTTAGCAATTAAACAATTTTAATTCGTGAGGAGTTTTAAATTTGAAACCGGTCGTGGCATAGGGGCGCAAGCGTTCGATTGTAAACGCAACCGGTTGTTGGTTCTATTCCCACAAGAAATATTTAGTATTTTTATTTCCTCGCTCTGCTGACGAGGCAAAGTGTGGCGATGAGTTACGCAATGCCTCCAAAATGCAACGGAAAGTTAGGAACTGAGTGTTAAGTTAAGTCTTAACACTAGTTTCTCTCTGCCTATTCCGCTATCAGTTTAAAGCTGAAACATACACTATTGTCATGATTATATTGAAATATATTTCGAAATTCCATTTTTATAACTGCAATAAATCCTTATATATCGGAATATTATTTTAATGGCCATAACAGACCATAACATAAATCAGGAATCGTGTATGTCGTAAGCATTTATTATTTACTACTCTGAGAGCACGAGAGCATATAAATTTAAAAATGCTAAATAAGAATAAAATTTTTCAAGTCACAATTTCACACTTCCATATAAAAATGTTGTCCTACTCTACATAGTTCAATTATACGAGTGGAATATTATTATGTTTCGTAACAGAACTCGTGACATGAATAATAATGGCCTGACTGCTGAATAATGGCGGTCCGATAAAATATTTTCATTAAATATCATGATTTCATTTGCTTGTGGGATAATTATAGTAGGAATCATCTACTTTAAAAAAAATACAGTCGAATTGATAACCTCCTTTTCTTACAGAAGTCGGTTAAAAATGAACATACACAATGAAACACATGCAAATAGGAAATCTTAATAACTCACAAATACCATCAGTAAAAAAGAATACAAAAAAAAATTAAATCAAATCAAACAGTTTAGCTTCTAATTTTTAGTAAGTATTAAGAGTTTAAAGCTTGCACTACTTACTTGACAACTTTATCTATAAATAGTATTTATCTAATAATTTATTACTAAGATTTAATTAACTATAAGAAATTAATTTAATTAATTAATTAATTTTGAACACTTCTGTCCAATTCTAGGCCGTAAATACGGCAAAAAATGGAACATCCGTTACTCTTACCTTTATTACACGAGAACTGTAATATGACTATTAGTATTAAGACTGCGGAGTCTAATAGATAAAATAAAAAAAAATGTACTGCATAAAACATCAAAATTAAAAAAGCAAGTTCATTACTTTTAATTTTTCACCCATACCCTATTATTTAGCAAAAAATTATGATTTGCTATTTATTCTAGCAAAGTTTAAAACTAATGGTCTCGCGAAGAAAAAAATCTTCTGCGTAGTTAAATATTTTGTTTTTTTTTTTATGTTTTTAACAGAAATAAATAGGTTCTGTTTTTGTTTTTTATTTCCAACAACGACAAAGATTCGAATTATTATTTTCATGAAACATTTTTCATAAGTATACTTTTTTAGTTTTACACTATATCCTACGGCAGAATACACAGACATCATATAGTGAGCCTGGTCATAAATACTGTAACAATAAAAAAAACAAAATATCAGTTTTGAATTTGGAATCTGTCATTTTTATACGATTGTTCATTACGTTTTCTTATTTTCGCGCCAATATATCGTAATTAATTTTGAGCTATTAAAATGAAATGGAGTGATAAAGAGAACAGAATCACTGTGATTATTATATAAAGTAGGTATGGAGCCTTATATAATTGGTACAATTGGTATTAGTCAAATTTTTCTGTATAAAGTCAAGTCACAGTTCTTCATTTCTGAATTTTAGATATGAAATTTTGAGAGGAGATATGAAATTCACTGCCAAGCTTTGGTTGTATTGTAACTAAATCATATTTTATATTCTTATTAATTTTAATTAATTAAATTAATTTTAAAACGGCAATATGGTCCAAAGAGATTCCACGCTGGAATCATACAATATAGATTCGGAACTGTTTTCCACATTTTCTTACATAGAGCCGGAGATAAATAAAATTTTGTTGTTTATTATGGATATTTTATAACTTTTAGGAGATAAACTTCGATTTACCTACATAACGGTGCTAATTGATATAAAAAACCGTTGCAAACATTATTATTATTATTTTTATGTGCAATAAAATATATATAAAAAACCCAAGAAAACCCAAAAACCCAACCCAAACAAACCCAAACCCAATTCTCAATAATTGTTTGTAAATACAACAATCTGAACTAAAAAATAATACTATTACTTGCTTAATATTAAAAAACCTTTATTTTTGACTATTATGACTAATTTGTTAAGTTTTTTTTATTTTACATAACTATTCCCTTTCTATGACTTTGAGAATCAAAAAACTCCACGATATTTTTTTGAAAGCGGAGTAAACAAAGATTTATATCGAATAATATTTTTTAAAATTCTGAATAATATTTTATTTAAAACAAACCTCTCATCCCGCAATCACTGCACACCGTATTTCCTTACAATCATTATCAAAATTCACCTCAAAGTCTCCATTCACTTCGAAAATTCACGTTATATACGCCTCAAAAGTCATATTTCCTTACTTTATAAATTAAATTAAATAACTTAAAACTCGATATATCGCGAAAGTTTTCCCTCTAAAGTCGCAAACGGACAGACACGTGTGTTTCGAGTGAAGTTCGCGCGCGGACTGAACTGGTACTGAAGTACCACCCTCTCTCTGCAGATGATAATAGCTATACTGTTGCAGGGTGGTTCAATTAGATAGAACTGTCTACGTAATATTCACATTTTGAATATACATTGTAGAGGAAAATTATTTTTGTTTTATGGTGATATTTTAACTTTGTAAGGGTTTCTTAAAATAATAATTCTAATGTAAGCCTGAGAGGCCCTCGTGGCGCAGTGGTTTAAGCTTGTGACTGTAAACGTGACGGTAGTTGGTTCTATTCCCGCTTCGCTCTGGTAACGAGGTAAAGTACAGCGTTGGGACCGCCACTCAACACGCAATGCCTTGGAAATTGGGCGGAAAATTGGGGAACGGAGTTTGCCTACTCTCATGTGTGCGGGATACAGCGTGAGCCTTAAAAAACGGAAAACTTAAAATTAACCGTAATACTATTATTAATAATCAACTGTACCCATTCAATACTAGTACCTACCTACGGTTTTCACCAATAGCAATCTACAACAATACGTCTTAAAATCCATTTCCATCAAAAGACAAAGGACTGGTTCCGTACATAAAGTGCACAGCAGCCAAGTCTTATTTCAAAGTGCCATAGAATTTGTAACATTTAATTGCGTTGCAAAATAGCTGCCCGCGCTGCATTTATATCGCCGCATAACCATTATGACTGCTATGGCCGCTCTCGCTATCAAAAATGTATGAATGTTGTGAAACGTTTCTGCTATAGCCTTTGTTTACGGCTTTGCTTGGCTTTTGTAACGGTACTTTTATAATGTCATTGTAAGAAATATAATTTAGATGCGGTGTAAACGACTTCGCCTGCTTAAGCTTTTTAATATATTTTATAGTCAAAAGAACAATATTTACATAAATTGTAGCTTTTGTATTATTTTTATATATAAGCTATATTAGTGTAAAGTTTCATTTAAATCTGAATGGATTTAGATGAAACTTTATAGTAGTGTTAAATAGTTTTAAGGTCAAAGTAGTACAAATATTCATCCTCACATTTATAATATTAGTAGGATTTTGTATTGAAATTCCGTTAAAATTTATGTTTTGAATTAAAAAAATTCTGGCCAAGTGCGAGTCGGATTCGCCTACCCTTTAGGATTGTAGGTCGACGGAATGTACTACTTATGATACAAAAAGATAAATGTAATGACGGAAATACATTATGCTCACACGTCAGCTGAATTTCAGGTTATAAAAAGGCTATATACGAGTATGTTGATTAGGGTCTGTTCGGCGAAATACATAAAATCAGTATCATATACCGTAACACAGCAGCTCTAATATACCATCCACACCATCTGGATTCGTGGCCCTCCACTACTGTGCGGTTTCGTAGGAACTTCCTACTTGACTGAATGGAATGACCTATCTGCAGCAATGTTTCCAGGTCGACACGACTTGGGTACCTACAAAAAGCACGCCTATCTCCATCTTAAAGGACGGCAACGCACCTGTAGCTCCTCTGGTGTTACAGGGGGTCGTGTTCGGCGGTGATCACTTACTATCAGGAGTATCAGATGACCCGGACGCTCGTTTGCCTTGTGTTTTTCCATAAAAAAAAACTGTTATTTCTGTTCATGTAACACATATATTTCAAGTTCTGGATAAAAGCCAAGCTAATCGCTTTTCAGAGCACACTTTCCCTATTTAATCTACATAGATATATTTAAATAGCTGTATATTTCCTACCAAGAATAAAAGGTGTTAAGAATTTATACCTTAAATAGAATGTATAAAGAAGTATAAAAGTAGTAGTTATACAACATTTTCAAAGAGCTAAATGGCCTCTTTTAAAAGCTTTTAGCTGCGAGATATTCTATGAGAGCACCTGTAAATAACATATCGTGAATACTGAAAGTCCCGGCAGCGAAGTTTTTTCAACTAATATGCAGTACACTTTTGAGCGTACTCACAGAGTTTTGATTAAATATAAATTAAGATTAACTTTATGCAAATACTAATGCGCGTTCTCGGTTCATATGTAAAAATGAATATTTTTATATGTAAAAATGAAACTTTTTTGAGAATTTTATTTTACGGACATATGAGATGGAAAGAAACGAGAAATATGGTCAGCATTTGAGAAAACATGTGACATCAACTTACGCTAAATCGACATTAATTACCTTGTTTTTTTAGTATGAACTCTATCCTATATTTTTACTTCTACATATTTTAACTAAGGAATACTTCAATTCTCCATTTACGACAGCTTGTACATTCATAAACTCAATACTAAGGTCTCGTGCTTCCGCATATATTAACTGTCCTATAAATGTATATCATACTGTACCTACTATCAAACAATATCTCAACTCAATATTCAACTGTTCATATTAAATTTCAGTTTATTTCAAAGAAATATTATAAAACAGGTCAAGTTTGAGTCGGACTCGCTTACCAACGGTCCCGTACCAATTTCAGGGTCGTAGGTAATGGAGTAATACAACTTATAAAAGTTGACAAACTTAGGTTTGCAAATACTTTTTGAAATGGACTACAAATATATATTTGTAATGATTATCTATGAAATATTGGTAAACTTATTAGGTACTTTTCGAAATTTTTTCTTCAATTGATCTTTAAGTTCTAACTTATGTAAAAATGTCAGGTGATAAGTATAAGAAAATACTTAATAACCATAATTTATTGTTCTTCTTTTACATATACACACTTCTAACACTTTACACAGCACTCTTAACACGGTTTCTATATAACACTTTACACTTATACACGTTTCAAAACGCATAGTTCCAACAATGACACTGATTTTAAATACTTGAACACTGTCACAATTTTACACCTTACGGGAGGCAGAATAACGACGTACTGACTCAATCCATCAAAAACGTCACTTTTTATAGCCGTTCCCTTCCTCTTTGTTAAATAATTATGTGGGCATTATTATTTTATATTCTATAAAATACCCTCACACTGACAATTGTCTTACAGTTCGGCCGTCCTGCACCGAAACACGACCTCGTGTTTCCAAAAAAACAAAACAGAGCTAAAAGAATAACTATGGTTCATAACTTTTACATAATTGACTGTAATAATGTCTCTTACAAAAATGATTTACAGCTTTTACAAACAATATTTAAAGGCAATCTGCCATGTTAAACTACGGCTATTTTTT
>JAAIXI010000220.1:1713444-2113411 GCA_013403645.1 Heliconius nattereri
ATACTACTTAAAAGTAAAACAAACAGGCTTAGTAATTAGATATTGTAGTAAAGGTGTTGTAGCATTAGCTTGACACCGACTTCATAATTATAAAATCTTTGTATAATTATTTTTCACTTTTTAGTTCGTTGTTAGAAGTCGGTTTTTGTTTTTGTTAAAAATTATTTTTTTATTAAATTATTACTTTTTGTAATATATTTAGTTACATATAATAGCTGCTTAAATCAGCTGAATTTCAGGTTATAAAAAGGCTATATACAAGTATGTTGATTAAGGTCTGTTCGCCGAAATACATAAAATCAGGTTCTCATTCAGTGATGAGATTTCGTAACATCTATTACGAAGCCTATCCTTTCATACTAATAAGATGGATAATGTCTTCATCTGAGTTATCGATTTCATTTAATCTATTGGAGCATTTTCTTGGATCTCCCTCGTCGTGCTTCGGACTTAATTTGTTCCCTTAATTTGCTACCTTCACCATTTTCATTTTGTTAATTATATTTTTTTTATATATCTAGAATAATTTGTTTAATATTTGTTAGCTATTTTACTAAAAAACATTTATTTTATTTGATTATTATTATTATTATTATTATGTTTTCAGAATTCGATAGAAAGTGGGAAGCGGAGTGCCTTAACACTAGACACGCTGAGACAACGTAAAATTAAAAAAATAGCATTATTAATGAATTACATTGAATAATAATAAATAATCAATAAATTGGAAAACATAACAAAAAATAATAACAATCAGTAAATACAATACTCGATATATTTTTATTTCATTATTGAAATAAAAACGAAGAGGAAATATAAAGAAACAAAATGGCGGTAATCAATTGTCTCATTAGAGCTTGGCGTCAGCAGGCTAACGATATTGGATAAAGGCTCTTTCATATTATGTAATACTTTTATTTTATTTATGATAGGTATATTTATTAATTTTATTTATTAATTTTACTAACAAGTAATGCTGACATCTTAAATTTCATAGTTTCTTTTTTTCTGTTTCCCTATTCACAATGCCCAATTTATTGGAAAACCCTATGTTTACTAAATTCCCTTTACTTACTTATGATAATAAATAAATAATATGATAATCATATAATAGAAATAGAATATAATATAATAGAAGAATAATATGATAATTCTAAAATTATAGCTTCAGCTTGACGTTTCTTTACGTAACAGGGTAGAAAAAAAGTTAGTGTTAAGACAATCCGTTTCCACTTTCTGCTCAATTTTAAAGACATTTCTTGTTCAAGGTTTTGTAATATTATTTATATACTTAAAATTTTAACAAATCACTGTCTGTACATAAAAGATATATGACAAAATCTATTAAATCTAAAATATAATTGTTCCCCCGAGAACCCAACCTACAGTCACGTTTACAGTCAAAGCTGTCCCAACTACGTCACGGCCGATTTCATTAATAAGAAATACAATGTGTCCCAACCCTAGCTCCGCATTCAATTAACATTCGTACGAATGTTACTCAAATCAAATAATACAATAATCCTGCAAAAAAATTGGTGACTCATTAGTCTTTATTTCATTTTGTTAATTTTATTAATATTAATTTCTTTTTTGCAGCGTTGAGTTGAGTCAATCGAGACGCTTTCAAAATTCGGCAAAACGAGAGTGTCTTCACACTCAGAAATAACATAACTTATCTTAAGATTTGATTGAAGTTTTCACTTTTTGTTTTGGCTGTAGTAGATAAATAATCATGTAGTTTAAGCAGGCGAAGCCTCGAGCGGGTCGCTAGTCTGAAAACAAAATTAGTTATACACACGTACAATAGCACAATATATTAAGGAACTTCTGTCATTCTATATCAACTACATCATGGTACTAAGTAAGTAGACATATTAAGTGCATATTTTACATTCAAATTTCGCAGCAACTTCCATATCGTTACTGGAACAGCTGCTACCAGGCCAGGCTAGGCGGGCTCGTAAATCGTTAGGCTAAAGTTACCTTGTTGCTACAAAACAGAAGTTTTTCCTAAACGTTATACAGATTAGTAAACAATGTTCGTATGGGGCTTTGTAATTGTACAGCCGCAAAAATGAAACACTGAAAAAATTGTAAGCCTTGTATTAGGGTTCCGCATCATAAAGTAAAAAATGGAATTCTTATATTATGATCGATTTGTAGTTAGTCTGCCTGTCTTTCTGTTTGTCTGTCACTGCCATTTTCCTTAGGACAGCATTGAGGAATCACGTTGAAATTAATATGACAGTTCTTTGGAGTATAAATAATAAGTTCCTTAGTCAATAAATAAAAGATACGAACGTATTTTAAATACAAGTTTAATTGGATTTTGTCGCAAATTGGCTTGTGGAGCGGCACTTGAGCATTTTTTTCTTTATATTAAAATATTAAAATTATCGAGCCATTTTCTAATTTTTCTTAATTCTATAATATGTTTTAAACTAAAATTACTAGACGCAATAGTTTGAAATGTGTCATGTTCATGTCAGATTCCTTAGGTAGCTTAGGAGAGTATGAAGACAGGATTTCGGGTAATAACACTTATCGCGGACGAGAGCGTTTAAACCCACATGAATTTAAAAATAAATGGATGTATAAAATATTGTTTTCAAAAACTAAAATAAAACAAGTAATTTTAATAATAGTAAACTTGTCCATTTGTATTAAAAAAGCAAACAAATCTCTCAAAATGTAAGTCCTTATAATTAAATTCCCGAAACTGATTTTCCTAAGTAGCTTCCAAGTAAAGTATTATGGGCTTTCAATGCCGTAACTGACATATTTGTCACTGAAACACGAAGCAAAACTTCGCTTCTTTCATCCAACAGCAGTTCAGCAACTTGCCTCGTGCGACTTGCATGTAAATTTAAAGTTTTCAAGCAACTGTGCTTGTGTAACTTTAACGGTTCACAGGTAATTTAAATATGAAATATACATTTGTGTATTAAAAGTAGATATATGTGTAGATAAACGTAATTAATTACATGTGATATACCATATTAGGGTAGGTAGGTTTACGTAGTACTTCCCGTTAACCTCCTGAATCCTGAAATTGGTACGGAACCCTTGGTTAGCGAATATGACTCGCATATGATATATGCTTGATGATATCATTATTATATATTTTTAAATTTGAAAAATAACAGCAAGAAGAGAAATAAAATAAAAATATGAACTTTATGTAAATTGTTATGAGAGCCTTCACGAATAATATGTGTTGATATTATCCGCGAGCTATTTACTCACAATTTCGTCAGGAACTTTAACATAAAACAAATCGTATTTGCATAACTTAAGCGACATACTCGTAGGTGCTAAAATATAGTAACGTATGAATTTTTAGTCAGTATTTTCTAAGAAGGTATACAGTGGCGTAGCTAGCGTCTTGAAATAAAAACCTATAACATGTTATTATATATTACTCATTACAGACTACCAAATAGCTATAAGAGATAATAAAATTTGTAGCGAAAATTGATTACGAATTTTGAATAAATTTATTCAGTAAAGCAAGAAGTCATTGGCGGGCACAGGTTTAGCTTGGTTGGGTTACCTTTGCCTACCATAGCGTGTAGGGGGAATAGCGTGAAGCTAATAATTGACTTACAATTATAAAATTTATTATTTCTCCAAATAAATACACGTTCCTCCACTCAATTACGAATATAAGCCGTAATGTAAATGGATTGACAAAATTTATTAATTATGTAAACAGTTTGAGAAACATATTGTTAATAATATTAATTTCACCAAATCAAACTTGACTTCACAAGTTTGGATACGGCCGCCTAAATATTACTTGCATGTGAGCTCTCCATGCTAGTTAAGTGACAGGCGCTCACTTATGTCTAAAGATTCTTGGAACATTGCCACAAGTTTCCTTTTGATAAGCACTTCGTGATAAATTCATAGAGTGCCTAGAAGTACAAATGCTATATTAAAGTCAAATCTTGGTTACTAAACATACCGTTTTAAGTAAATAATTTAGCTTCACGCACATAGCAGGGTAGGCGAAGGGAATCTGGGAACGTAATGTTAAGACTCTCCGTTCCCTTTAGGATACTTTTGTTCCCCACGTTCTGCCAAATTATGTAGGCATTCCAAATTGAGTGGCGGAAATCATGTGTGTTTTCATATACACCGCAGAAATTGCTTAAACTCGTTTCTTACATCGTAATAGATCATCATCGATGGTAATATGCAAATATTTAATCTGAAATAATTATAAAATGTATAATCTTCACAGTACTGCAATCAAGGCTCAAGGCCGAAGTTCCCGGCTCACATCCGGAACAGATAAGCCACCCTTGTATCCGTTTTAGTTCAGGCCACTTGGCTCGCTATGCCCCATTTAGTATTGAGGAGAGATTCAACCCTCTAATGATGTTGTTGATCTCGCTCTCGGATGTAAACTCTACTTAAGTGTGCACCAATAAAAGTTATTGTGTTACAAGAGGATATTAGGGAACCTTAAAATAAAATTAGAACTTTTTTCTGTCGTGGCGCTGTGGCTCAACGTGACTGTGACGCGACTGCTGTGAATTCGATTTCCACTCGAGGGAATTAATTATTATTTATTTATTTTTTTCGCTCTGATACCAAACGAAAAGCGTGGTATTAATGCCGCCACTCAATACGAGTAGGAAGGCAGACCCTGGTAATAGCCGGGATTAATGCCAGGAAGACTCAACACGCAATGAAAACGTTGGAAAAAATGAAAGTTAAAAGATTGGGGAACGAGCGTCTTAACACTAGGTCCCCTGTGCCTACCCTAAAATACAAAAATAAAAGCAGTAAATGTCCAAAAAGCTTACGCTATATATGGATAACTTAGCTTACCTTAACTTAGCTTCACGCTATATCTCTAGCGGGATAGTCAGAGGGAAACGCCAAATGCTACGGCACATATGGATAATATAATTAGCATATTAATAAACAATATTTTAGCTAAATATTATTCAAGAACAGAATCCAGTTTTTTTGCACATCCCCTGAAAATGTGGCTTCCATTAAAACTCTTAGTAACAAAAAGAGTATAACAAAGCAAGCGGCACAATGGACGCGTGGAAGTCACAGATGCAACGTTAATAGCCGCATTGTTCGCACGCACTGCCGGACGCTGTAATAATGACGTTCATACAGACAGACAACTTATACTTCCTCTACACTTACAGTTTTTTATTATATTTACTTTATCGATATAAGGTTATTTATTTAAATATTGTTTTTTTTACATGGAAAATAAAGAAAATTCAAAAATACCACAACGCCTCTACTCGTATTTAGTATTGCCGACGTATAAATGTAATTATAATCAACACAAATAACAATATGAAAACACCTGGTTGCTATATTAATTTAATAAAAATATATGGAAACGATATCCAAAATATACACAAACCCCAAAATTCAATGTAAACGTAAATTTAAAATTAAGATACCGAGCTCAGCCATTAATTTGAAAATTTAAATATTTGCACAGTCTCTACAAACAGGCTGAGGCGAGGCGAAGCGAGGCGAGGCGAGGCAAGGCTGAGCTTGGTCCATAATGGGGACAAGGAAACGACTCGCAGATGCCAGTGCTGCTCTGCTAATAGACGCGCTGTTTAACGAGTGCGAGCTTCCGGACCGGCCGAAGCGGAAATGGCGTCTCCCTGTAGACAACCTTCATTTCCTCTGGAGTCCTTTGCGTTATTCCTTGGTTATCAGCCTGTGCTTAAGTTATAAGGATTTGTTGAATATTGTTAATACTACATCTCTTGTATAGTATACTTTCGTTTGAATAATATAATTGTCATATAATGCTTAGAAAAATTACCAAATACATAGAAGTCCAGTTTAGAGTAAAATTTTAAGAAATAAAATGTTATGTTAATTTTAATTCATTTACAATATATTATAATATTTTAAAATCAAGAAACATAATAAAGCAAATATTTATGGAATCCATCATAAATATGCAGAACCACTTGCACTAATTAGAGTGAAAGGAGAGAGAAAAAAAATTTAAAACAATTTTTCCGTTCATAAACGAGCACCATTCGTGTATCAGAATAATTTATCTAAAGCACCGTAATTTATGCAAGGAGGACGCGCCTTCGAATGATATTTTTTTTTACTTTTTACATTAAATCCTTCTTGTTTGAAACGCGCCAAAGGAACAATAAAGCTGACTGTCGGCGAGAATGGAAGACAGCGGGATCGCGACGGGTGTTGTCACACGTTTTCTCACAAATGAATGTCTAGCCCAAGATCCAAGGACTCCCAGGCCTAAGTCATTTTAGCACAGCTGAAATTTTGAGGATTATTAGTCTTATATGTAGTTATGATGATATGCGTACTTACAAAGTTGAAGGCGGGGCCGTTTTAGAGGTAGCGCCAAATAAAGGCACATCTCTGTCTGTGAGGATAAAAAAGACATCGGATTCATCTAGGTGCTTATAAGGGGTCTTGAAATAGTCCCTTAAACAATATTGTTAATTTTACATATGTAGTAAAATTGAGCTCGAGTATACGCCGAATAATATAAGGTATACGCCGAAATTCCTTTGGTTGACGCTACCTCTGAACAAGCACCACTTTCAAGTTACTAAGTACGCATGCCGTCTTAACTATAATTAGACTGTTAACCCTCAAAATTTCAGCTTTGCTAAAATAATGTACGTCTGGGGGCCCTGGGCTCTCAGACTAGTCGAGCTCCCAGCGAGTGTCTAGTGAACAGTCCATTGTCATAGATGAGTTTTTGTTTGTTCATTTAACAATGCATATCGACTTCGATTACGGAAAAGTGGATGTTTTTGTAGGTATGTAACACCGTACTCCCCTAACATGGTGTGATCTTCATTCTTCATATTTGAGGTGGGGTGCCCTCGAATATTCTACAATGTACGACTAGTTTCGCTCAGTTTTTATTTATTAGGGTTCCGTACTACAAAAGGTAAAAACGAAACCTTTTTGATTGTGGAGGATTAGGCTGATATTAATATCCATATATGTCTACGGTCTCTTGAAGCACAGAACAATTCAAGCATCTAAAGCTACGTAATCAAAAGATTTGAGCATTTATGCATTGATTTCACTGCATTTTGTATGATCAGCGTAATTAAAACGTATGGGGTATTTCCTGTAGACCTGCAGTTATGGAATTGCAACAACTTTCAATACAAATAAAGGAATATAATAAAAAAATGAAAATTTATAGATATTTTATAGAAAAAAATATAATAGGTATAAACTTATATTTGCAGTTCATTTCATACGAAACAAATGCATAACCTGCAAACTTATGTTTGTCAACTGTAATAAGTTGGTCTTGCCGTTGACGTTCTACGACGACGACGAAGTTGACTAAAATTGATACGGAAACCCCAGTGGGCGAGTCCGACTCGCACTTAACCGATTTCATTTATTTTTATTAAAAGACTCGAAATACATTGGCCTTACAGTTGTGTACGGAAACTGCCATATACCGAATAGGCAGTATTCCAGTCGACGGAGTTTTAATATGAAAGGACGAGAACAGATGGCGCAAATGAGTTCGAATCAATACTATTTTTGACAACAGTCAATCTACTGTACGGCGTACGTACAAGTTTTATTGAACTTTGGCAATCAACTTCAATTTAAATCCAACTACCTCACATTTTTATTTCATACGAGCTTTTTATAATATATGTACATTTTTTATAGTGGGGGAGGCTGAAGGAACCTTGTGTTAAGTTCACTCTCACTCACTCACTCGCTCGCAGCACTCCGTTCCCCACTTTCGAGGTACTATATGTTGAGTGGTTGAACTTTACACCGCGCTTCCATTGCCTTAGTACCAAAGCGAATAAACGAAAATATTAATATATAATAAAACATTCCCCCGAAAGCTATTCGAACCCACACATGTACTTAAGTGTACTTATCGATAATTTTATAATAAATATTTACTATAAATATCAAATATAAATCTTCTAAATATCACAATAGACTACTATAGTAAGTAGTATTGCAATATATCTTACTTATACAGCTTTTATACAGATCCGAAATGCAGCAAAGCAAGTGACAAAGTTCGTTCGATACCCACCTACTTTTCCGTCATGGGAGGATTTGTGATAGAAATCGGGACGCTCAGAGAGAGATGTTCACGGAATTATTCTTTTATTTCCGAAATAGGTAAACCACAGATAAGCACCTTTTAGCTAATACAAACTTTATGATAATACCTAAGTAATAGATCTGTTATTTAGTTCTTTTTTCAACTTCACGCTGTATAGGCAGAGGGAACGTAATGTTAGACACTCAGTATAATTTTCAAGGCATTGCCTGTGGAGTAGAGGAGGTAAACGCCGCACTCTTCCTTGCTACCAGAGTGAGGGAATGATTTTTTTTTATAAATAATAATTAAGTTCTCAAGCAGGCATCGAACTCACAATCATCGTCACACGCTTGCGCTACGACGGTCTATTACTTATTTATTGTGTACATAATGTATATTAGAATGAATTATAATTAAAACTGAGACTTGCAAAGGAACAATTATTTGTTGAAGTTCTAGTTTGAAAATTTACCTTTTTAACTTGTTGAGGGATTTTATTTCAAAACAGTCTTTTCTTGTTAAATTTCTTCTCAATTAATCAATAATTTTCAATTCTATGGTGTATTGCAGATTAAATGCGCACACTTGCCCCACTTAACTCTAGATAATATTTATAAAGCCGTTTACGCAATACTGAAAATCTACATTACACTGAATTCAAAAAATACAAAACATTCATTTAACCAAAAATATGAATGTAACTATAATTATTCGAGTTTGCCGCGAAAATATACTACAACATTAATTATAAAGATTATTAAAATTATTTTAATTATAAGCATAATAAAATTTCCAAAACACCAGAATCAGTACTCAGGTGGACACGGCAGCTAAAAGCACTTCCCTGTTCAGCTGCTACTCCGCGAGCACTCATTTATCACCAGTCGTATACATGCCCCTACATTAGGGTAAACTGCTATGTTTTATTACTTAAAACATCCTGTTATATAAATATTTAAAGACAAGGACAAAATAGGTCTTAAATAATATATGGTAAATTTTAACTCTTTTATAATAAAATATAAATTTATAAAAGTGAAGCCGTCGTGGCTGTAACGTGTCGTAGCGGGTTCGATCCCCACTCGAGGAAGTGAAATATTTATTTACGTTTATATTTCCATTTCTTTACTCCGATGTCGAGGCAAAGCTCGGCGTTGAGTTCTGCCACTCAACACACAACGCCTCCAGAATTTGGCGGAAAGTGGGGAACGGAGTGTCTTAACATTAGGTTCCCTCTATCTACCCTGCTGTATGCGGGATACAGCGTGAAGCTAATTTGATTGTATAAAAGTTTGTTGTGAACTAAAACTCTGTTGGATATAGTAGATAAAAGCGAATCCATGTAGTAGCACCGCATGAGCTGGTTGGTATACATTTATGAACAGATGTTACACCAACACGTTTAAACTCCATCATTTTCTAACGTAATATAAAATTTGATATAAAAAATAAATGTTAAATTTTGAACAAAATTTACTAGCGACAGGTTCCATTCACATATTTAATATTTTCATTTTGTTCGCTGTGATGTCGACGCTCAACGCTCGGGGAACGGAAGCGTCTTAATATGACCGGAGTGTCCTAACACTGGGTTCCCAGATTCCCTCTGCTTAAGCTAAAAAATAAAAAAAACAATGAATATTTATTAAACGACATACTTATAGTTTTTATTAAATATCTTAAAATTAAAACAAGTAAACAACGCTGTGGAGTGTTAATCTGATAATGGTTAATAATAAACCAACTAAAGCAACACTAAAAGCTCGCCAAAGTCAGCTTCACTCCCTAATGAAAACTAAATACGAAATCTTTTGAAGAGCCACACAAATACAGCTCTTTGTTCAAATTTTTCAGCAACGTCAGAATAGGCGATTCCGGTTAAAATATCTACATTTTTTACGGGCTTACTTGAAACGACGACGTAAATCCGTGCTCTGAAAGCCCGCCCTCACCATTTTCCTCTCGTGTGTACAGTCTACTATTGAAAGAGTTATTCCAGCCCCACGAAGAGGCACAAAGAGGCTTTTATCGCGGGGACGGACGCGCGAAAGTGCCGCTAGCCGAACGGAATCCGGCACTACATGAATGCTGGTAAGTAGGTTAACGTATAATACGGTAATTTAGTCAGGAAATGTCTAAATACATTTATACATTGATTGGCATTATGGTTGCCAATGAAGTCACTTTTTTATCAATCACTGGCACAAAAATTTGGCACTTTTTAACCGACTGTAAAAAGAGGAGGTTATTAATTCGTCTGTATTTTCTATCTTAGTTACACAACTTTGGACTGGGTGTTGTGTGCTCTTGAAATATTTTTTTCTTTGGATGTAGCCTCCATCCTCATCTCAATTCACCTCGCCCATCTCGTTTTTTTAACCGACTTCTGTAAGAAAAGGAGGTTATCAATTCGACTGTATTTTTTTTTTATTTTTTTTTATGTTTGTTACCTCATAACTTTTGACTAGGTGAGTCGAATTTGATTTTTTTTTTGCTTGAAAGGTGAACACCCTTACTACAATATCTAATTAGTAAGCCTGTTTGTTTTACTAGACACTGACTTGAAAATTATAAAATCTTTGTATAATAATTTACACTTTTTAGTTCGTTGTTAGAAGTCGGTTTTTCTTTTTGTTAAAAACTAATTTATATTCTTACGGGTGCTTTCTAAAACTGCCAACTCACCACATATTGACACGACAGTGGCAGTGCCAATTTTTCATAGAATCCGAATATGTAATACAAGCAAGCAACAATAAAAATAGATATAATTAAAATTAACATATTTAAGTAAAAATTAACAAATATTCACGAATTACATAATTTCATACATACAAAAAATATAAAATTTTAAAATATAAAACGATTTCATTATGAAACTTCTAGTTTATAAACATACGTGTTTAGCATTAGGTCGGTCGGTACGTCACGTCGTGTTTTAAGCGTTGTATATCTCAACAGCGGTGCTTTTAATACCACTTAGATAAGCCAAGTCCCGAATTACTGAGATAGGCTAATGTGAATCATTTGCTTGGCGCCGCTTGCATACATATAAACATTTTGCATTTAGCTATTCTCATATAAGAACTTCTCCACGTTTCAGTATTTATTTTTGTATATAATAAAAACAACAATTTTTAATTTAATAATTTATATAAAAAAATTATAATGTAAAATTCATATTGCTATGCAATTGATTTTGAGGCCGATAGTAGCGTAACATAAGCGTGTGACTGTAAACGCGGCAGATTGTGAGTTCGATTCCCACTCGAGTTCGGTCCGGTGTTGAGGCAAAGCGCGGCGTTGCGTTCTGCCACTCGACACGTAATATCTCCAGTATTAAGCAGGAAAATAGGGAATGGAGTGTCTTATCATTTTAGGATCTCTTTTTCTACTCTGCTAATTTCGAACTTCATATATAACTTTGTTCTTTATACGATCATAAAGAAAAACAAATTTATTTTTTGCTAGCGAAATATAATAATATAAATATAATTATTACCCAATTACCAAAATATTGTAAGGTATATTCTAAATACATTATATATTAAATGATAAAGAAATTTTAATTATTAATCAACTAAAGTTATAAAAGAACAAAACATATTACCAGCACCTACAGCTTTTAAGACTAAAAATTACTCTAAGATTTTCCGAAATACAAAGAGAATTTATTACACCCTTAAGTCTACTCAGTTAATGGAAACGTAACCTTTTATTAAAGGATCTCCTAATAAAATTTTAAACGTTATTATATTTCGGTACTATCTAGAACTCATTTTATCAAAGACCAGTCGTAGCGCAGGGTACAAATGTGTGACTATAAACGCGGCTTGTGGGTTCGATTCCTACTTGAGAAAACTTGAGAAATATTTAATATTTTCAGTTTCTCGCTCTAGTATCGAAGCAAAGCTTTGAGTTCTGCCATTCAACACGCAAAGCCCCCAAAATCCGCGGAAATGAGGGAGCGGAGTGTCTTATCACTAGGCTTCATCTGCTTACCCTACTATATGGGAAATACAGCGTGAAGCTGAAAAAAAGGTATATATTCAGTTGCCAGTAGCTAGTGTTATAACTATTTTATAATAAATTTCTCATAAGCCTACATTTTCGTTTGGTACACGAGTTTGCTTTTAAAATATGGATAATACTCCTTAAGTTGTGTAATTTTCTTACACTTACCATCAGGTAAGTAAGTTCTTTGTATTTTAAATAAAAATAAGACAGTATCTACTTGTGACGTCGTCATGACAGAGCTGACAAAAATCTAAAATATATCCAGGAGGTATGTAGATTTGATTCCTATATAGTAAAATATTTATATATGTATTCAATAATGTTCCTGTTCATTAAAAACATAAAATTTGTGTTTGTAAGCTAAAGATATAAGTTTTTTATTTATGTAACCCTGTATCCCTAACACAGAAGGGTAGACAGAGGGATCCTAGTGTTAAGACATTCCGTTCCCCTTTTTCCGCTGCTTTCTGGAGGCGTTTGAGGAGTGTGGGAACTCACCGCCGCGCTTTGCCTCGAAACCAGAGCGAAGATATGAAAATATTAAATAGTGAATTTCCTCGAACGGGAATCGAACGCACAGCCGATCACGTTTACAATCGCCCCTGGGGCACGACAGGCCTCAAGATAAAAGTTCATCATATATTAATGTAATTAACAATTTCAACGTAAGAAAATTGCTTTAGAGAAATAAAAATTGCGCCATTACTCAGGCCAAGTACATAATAGAGCATTTAGGGTGTCGGGAAAAGTTCTAGTGAAGTCTTCTAGTGAAGTTTTATAGCTCTTATTGTTTATGTACGCGTGGCCCATTTTATGTGAATTATTGGTAGGAATACGGTTAATATTTAATTCTCTGTTTGCACCAATATTTTATACCTTTTCAATTTTATATCGATGAATCTTTTTTTTTAAATTATAAATACATAGGTAATTCGAGGACGTGGTGGTGCATAAGGGTGTGACTGTAAAGCAATGGGTTCTATCCATAGTCGAGAAAATGAATTATTATTTATTAATATTTTCATTTCTTGACTGTGGCAACAAGGTAAAAGACCAGCGTTAAGTTCCGCCACTCAACACGTAATGCCTCCAAACTACGGCGTAAAGTGGGGAACTCAACCCCTCAATTAAATAACAATAAATAATAAAAATAAATGAAAAAATATATATCAATTTAATTTGTTTAGTAATCATTTTAGTGGGAAAATTGTAAAGAACCCCTACAAAAGGACATAAAAGATAGTTAACTTCTTAAAGAAGATTTTCCAATATGTCGAGAGGGCTTAGACGCCCGGATCCTCTTGAAATGGCTGTAACCTGTCATTGGCTCGAGTACGGCGGATTAACTAAATATAAAATATTATTTTTTAATACTTTATTACATTACATTTTTAATAATACTTTAATACTTATAGATAAATTATTTTAAAAGTAGCATCTACCATTCAATGCCGGCAATTCAATTGAAGAATTTACCTAATTTATAAAATGAAATGAATATATTTATTTTTATTTCTTAAAGTTGGAATCGAACCCACAGTATGTCGCATTTGTAGTCTATTGTATAACTATCAATAAAGTGTAAATTGTTAAGAAATAATTAATCAAAAAGCAGCAAGAAATAAACAAACAATCCATCGTTTTATATTTCGTACATCTCGAGATTAAAATAAATAATATTAGATACAAATTCAGCATGTACCTAGAATAACTAATGCAATATAAGCTTAGATGAAAATACTAGACTAGACTAAAAAAAACATTATTTATAACTTTGTCAACTTAAAGCTCCATGCGTTTTTTCCATTTAAAGAGCCATTGGCGAAGTTATCAGTATCATCACTGTAAGCAATTATTATTAATTAATTTCTTACCTCTGGTAAATAGGCAACGCGGCGTTAATATCCGCCATTAAACAAATATTGCTTGAAAAATTCGGCGGAAAGTGTCGAACGGAATGTCTGAACACTAGGTTCCCTCTGCCTATTATGCTATATACAAAATATTATAGCGTGAAGTTGAAAGTTAATAAAATCATAAATTTCATTTTTAACACGAAAATATGTATCTGTCTGTATATCCTTTATTTTCATAATGACAAAATACAAAAAGCGTGTTCTACGTAATGGCAACCCTACAATTCGGGTACGTGTGACGGAACACGTGCAGTCTGTCACCGCAGAGCGCATATTAAACTACCTGCTGACGAAATGTATGACGCTGCGTAAAGTTTGAGGACATAAAAAGTATTTTCTTAACTAAGGAAAAAAACATTTAGAAATAGATCGTGGGTTTGAATCCCCAGGAAATTGAATAGTTAATATTTTTATTTTTTTCGTTACGGTTAAGGCAAAGAACGGCGTTGAGTTCCACCACTTATCACGCAATGTCTCCAGAATTCGGCGGAAAATACGCCCTGATTGGCTTGTTATATGCGTGCGTGCTTACGGGATACAGCGTGAAGTAGAAAAAAGATTTAATAAACATTTATGAATTTCGATATTCCATCTTAATTTTTGATTAACACTTAAAAAAATAAAAACTATCGCATAACTTCAAAGTGTGTATTTTCTTATTGTCACCATTTTTTTCTTAAAAAAAAAATTTCCCTAGAAGGCTAAATAAATATTAAACTAGTAATAAAATTATAACCATGTACAATATAAAAAAAAATCAACACATATATTTCCCATATATTTTTCTCAGACCTGAGATCAACTAGCTTACTCCCCATCGCCTGACAGCTTTTGATGGATGAAGGTTCTATCCTGCTGTAACGCGTATTGGTATCTACATAATGGAACTGCTATTGTGGCTGGTCTTGTTATGTGATACTGTGAGCACATGTACTATTAAATAGTAAATATAGTATTACACCATAAATAATGCTATATTAAAGTGGAAGTAGTAGAAATGAAAATATAAATTTTAAACAGATATTTTATTTTCTCGAGTGAGGATCAAACCCACTACCAGTCGCGTTTACAGTTGCGTCCCTGCACCACGACTGGTCTCAAGAAATTTTATAGTAGAGCTATATATGTATAGGAAACATATTAATTTATAGAAATAAATAAACTTTACTGAAAACCATATATTAAGCCAAAACATGGGTCTTCCCCTATAAACTTTAAGATGGGTCCTAACAACGGGCACAAAAGATCGGAAAAGGTCGAAGTGCATTTGAGGTACATATACGAGGATGTAAAGATAGAAATGTATGTTACACTTCCGAATAGATTCCGAATTTAAATAATGTACTTTCATAGCAATGACTTGCATAGATGTTTGTTCCTCTTTCACGCAGTGTTTTGACACTACCTGCTGTATGCAGGAATACAGCGTGAAACTGATTTATATGAGTACATACACGGAGGTCAACGTAGTGCAACTAGACAGTGTGAATTCGAACGCGATGGTTATAATTTCGGTTACTACTGGAGAAAATTAATTATTTTAATTTTCTCACTCTATTAGTTAATTGTAGCGTTGAATTACGCCACTCAACCCAGTGTCTCGAAGGAAAAGCTGAGAACGGAGTGCCTTCTTTTATATGCTATAATCAGGATAAAGTGCGAGACATGAAAACTATGTAGAATCTTTAGATTGAAATAAAAATAACCCTTTGTAATAATACTTTGATATAATTTACAATGGAGAAATAAAACCTTCATATATTTTACAAACCATACTTAGAGATAGCAATAATTAAAGTAGACTCTTAAATAAAAAACGCAAACAATAATAAAAACAGAAAACTCCTCATTGAAATAAAGTGGTTATGCGAGTTCAAATAAAAACAAACAAGTTTTATAATGAATGAGTTGCAAATTATTATTTTTTCCTTTTGACTGATATCCAGGTTGGCTCAGAGAAATACGGCTCTCTGCTTATTAGGTGGTTTAATTCGTATTTACCAATTTTCTGTTAGTCTGTTTGTGTGCAAATTACTCGTATACTCTCCTAATGGTAATAGTTTAGATGAGAGGCCGTTTTTACTAATGCGTTGTGCAATGTTTTCTTTTGAATGAAATATGATAATTATTATTCGTAAGTATATTGTTTATCTTTGCAGACATAATAGTTTTATGTTTTTAAATCTTTGTTGTATATAATTATTGTATTCATTTATAATACTCTATAAAAAAATCAGTTAAGTGCGAGTCGGACTCGCATGCAGAGGGCTCTTTACCAATTTCAGGATTGTATGAGTATGCCAACGGAAAGTACAATTTATAAAAGTTAATAAGCTTAAATTATAAATGTACATGTGCATTTAATTCGAATGAAATGGACTATGATTATAAATATATAATGAATTTTTCCATGAAATATGCATAAAATTTCACATTTTGGATTTTTATACTTTCCTTAATTTAACCTTACTTACTTACTTAGAATCTTATTTTTTTTCTATGCCCCCCAAAAGACCATAGAATAGAATATTTGATATTAATTTCATATTGACACCTACACGAGATCTTGTCTCAAGATGCTCTTGACAGACGAAAAGCGAAGTGATCCTATGAGGGTTCCGTTTTTAACTTTTGAAGTACCGAACCCTAAAAATTACGTTGAGATTATCCAACAAAGGTTCACTGGCTGTCCGAAATTAATTTACTAACAAATTTTGTTTTGAAAACTAAAGTAGGTACTTTCAAACTACTACTATGAAACATGCACTTTACGCAAAAAATAGAATTGCATTTTGAAAAGCAAATGACCCCATTGTATGTGAAATTTTTAACCATTAATAAAAGTAATCATATCTGTAAGCATCTCTTCATAATTTCAACATGGCTCTCGATATACAATGCAAATAAACCTAAATTGTCTGTCTCTGTACTGTAATGCATTAAAAGCCAATTTTACACATATATATTTTTTGTGGTCTTTTGTGGCGCAGGGACACAAAGTGCGTCTGTAAACGCGATTGATTTTGGATTCGATCCTCATTCGAGGAGATTAATTATATTTATTATATTATATTTATTTATGTTTTCATTTCTTCGCTGTGTGTAGACGTAAAGCACAGTGCTAAGTTTCACCACTTAACACGCAATGCATTCAGAATTTGGCGGAAAATCAGAAACAGAGTGTCATAACACTAGGTCCACTTTGCCTACCTTGTTATATGCGAAATACAGTGTGAAACTGATAAAAAATATACCGATTTATTTGAATATTTATGTAGGTAAATTTTACTTATGTAGGTTATATTTCAAGTGGTAATCGAACCTACAACCTGTCGTGTTTACAGTCGCTTTTGCCCCTGCGTCACGTCTGGCCACAATTATATTGTTAAAATCATATAAAACATACAATATTTATTTTAATAAAAATCTGATGGGATTAAAAGTCAAAATAAAATCAATATAGAACAATATTTTTAAAGTTCATTTCAAATTGTAACCCGGTTTATTTCTGAATGGTGAATGGTGGATCGACAAAGCCCCATCGGAAGCTTTAGTTGGGCAGTAAGCCGCCTGCAGTTATCTGTTAGCGCGTGACCCACTCTGATTTCTGATAATGGCTATGTTCCCTTTGACTAATAACGTTAAAAACTTATTAATAATAATTACTCATTAATTATTACTGATTATTATATTCAAATAAATAATAAAATTTAATTTTTGAACATTAAAATAATCAGCTACAAGCTGTATTCCGCATACATCAGGGTAGGCAGAGGGAACCCAGTGTTAAGAGACTCCGCTCCCAACTTTCCGCCGATTTTTTTCAGGCATTGCAGATGGGGGAATTCAACGCCTGGGTTTTGCCTTGAACTCATTCCTCCTCCTTCGAAAAGGCATCGAACAAACAAACGTCATGTCACACACTTATGCCCCTGGGTTACGACCGCCTTATATTAAAATAATATACAAGATTGATTTATATTATTTATTCCTTTCTTATCTCATGCTTATGAGACAAGAAAGGAATAATAGCGTGTGCCTAATACATGATTATTAGGTTTTATAAAATATATCCAAATCTTCTAAATTATTTATATTTTTTATACCAATCACAAAAAAATGACAAGTTAAACAAAATATATATTTATGAAATATTTAAAAAATATAATGAAAAGAGCAAAATTTTATGATTGAACAGTAGCGCTATGACAAACAAAAAAAAATTTCGAACCGACTGACTTAATCCGATTTTCAATTACTATAAAACAAACAACTGCCTCGCGTACACGAAAGGACATTGTAAATATAATATGTAGGGTAGAGCCTATAACAATGTGAGTTTTACACTAAAAGCTACCGTTGTTCTAATTAATTCTATATACTACTATGGGTATATATAGAGATATTTATTGAGAGGGCTTGGACTTTTTAGATTTTATTTTTGAGGGCAAATTTTTTGTTAGTAAATTTCTGGGGTGGGCACAAATATATTCTGAAGTAGGAACGTCCTGCCCGGCGCCTTCTTTTCCTACGTATTTATCGGGTTATTTTAAATCTTTAAAGGCCTTAGTAATTTATTTTGTTTATTTCATTATATTACATTATATTCCAATACTAGATTACTACAACTTATATCATAAATGTGAAAGTTTGTGAAGAGAAATGTTTGTTCCACTTTCACGCTAAAATTACTGAACGGATTTAGATGAAGCTTTGCAATGATATAGCATATACACCAGAATAGCACATAGACTACAATACTCGTATATGTAAATGTGTAAATATAACAATAAGCTCAAGCGGACGAACACACGTTTAGGTTGCTAGTATATGTGATTCAAGGCACCATATTGTTTACTTTGTAGATATACTACATATTATATACATACATAATACCGCTTACCTCCGCTTTATGAAAATATCAACACACTCCCTTTACCGTTGAGAGGCTGACCTAAAATATCAGCTTAATAAAATTTAATTTACTCTATCAATTTCGGCAAGTTCAATCTTCGATGCTAGTTAGAACGAACCTTAATTAAAATGGAAATGCAATAAATCTATCAACACTAGGTATATACCTACTATACAGCTACTGCTTAAAAATATTACTTAACACTTCCAATTAGTGTTCTACTAAATAATTTAGAAAAGAGGTCTTACTATATTTCAATATTTTATTCAGTTTATACTTCAGCTTAAAGCCGTATTAAATATCATCAAACTATGTTAAATGCTAAGCATAGCTGTTGTTTTTTTTTGTAGCTCCACGCTGTGTGCCTCTCAAAGCAGGGAAGGCGGAGGGATCCTAAGAATCTAGTGCTAGGATACTACATTCCCAACAGATTTTTCCCAACAGAGCTGTGTGCGGGATACAGTGTAAAGCGTAAAAAAATAATAATAATTACAATACATTCAGTAAAATATTAACATTTAAAAGTAACAATTGAACAAACGAATTACATTGCATAGCAATCAATATGGTTTTATTTATGGGTAATTTTTACAGATATCGAGTGTTCAGTGGACGGGAATCAGTCCAGTGTCCATTCGACAGTTTGATGCGGCCAATGGCTTGGAAGGAGATATGTATTGTTTCATTTGGACGTACGGACGTAAGTTGTTTATTATATATATGTACTGTTTTTATTGGGTAGTTTTGTAACGATACATTGAAAAATTATTTCAGATATTGACATTTCTTATAATATTATTTAAATACCGGTTAAGTGTGAATCGGAGACGCGCATCAAGGGTTTCGTACCAATTTCAGGATTGTAGGCTAAGGAAAAGTAGAATTTATAAAAACTTAACTTTGCGATCACGTGCACTCATTTTGTATGAAATGAACTGCAATTATGAGTTTGTGATTTTTTTTTGCTCTGGAATTCCAATAAATCTAATTTGACGGATTTTTCCTTTATTTGTATATTTTTGATTACGCGGCGAACTTCATATAAAATGCAATGATGAAAAAATCCCCGCATATTTTGATTGCATTGACTTAGAAGCTTAATTTTCCTAATTTTTTTCTGTGCTCTAAAGCGTAGTAAGCTTAATATTTAATTAAACTCGCGACAAGTGCTATACGGATACGGAACCCTAAAATAATTTCATCTTAGAATTATAAATATTAGAATTTAAGATAAATATTAGAATGCAATTGCATTCTAATATTAACAAGTTTTTAAGTATCCCCTTGAAAACAGACACCAGACACAACATCATTCCTTAAATGAACTTTAGACATTAGTATGATTAAAGCCGACATAGGACTCGAATATGACTAAAGAAAATGCCCAGATTTTCAATTTAAAGTAAGTGCAACCGTCGCTTTGATGCCCGAAAGAAAACTACAAAGTAATTTCAAAGTCACTACGTACCTTACCAACATCGAAATGTTTCCAATCAAAGGGGGGAATCGATGGGGTCCAATATATCATAAAAAAAAACAACTTTATTCCGCATATAGCAGGGTAGGCAGGTGACCTAGTGTTAAAACACTCCATTCCCCCCTTTCCATCGAATTTGTCAAGGCATTCCGTATTGTATGGCGGAACTCAACACCGAGCTATTGACTTAGTGACAAAGCAAAGAAATTATATTAATAAACTAGTGAATCCGAACGCGGCTACGCCCGCTTGAACTATACGCATATTTATGAAATTATTTTCAGTTTTTAATAGAGAGATACGTTAAGCAAGCTCATTTTGGGTGACGTTTTCTAACAACAAACTTTGCCAATCGTTGCTTAGCAACGACGGTTATTATTAACATGGCGGAATAAATTGTATGTCAAATTAATAAATATTTTAATATATTGGTATATATCGAAAATATTACAAATATGAGAAAAAAAAACTATCCTATGTTCATCCCGAGACCCTCTAGTATCTCTATATGCGTATTTTATCACAATTAAATAAGCGGTTTGACCCTGATTGCGTAAAAGACAGACAGACAGTGTTACTTTCGAATTTATAATATAGGTATGGTATTTGTATATATCGAAAATATTACAAATATGAGAAAAAAAGTATCCCATGTTCATCCCGAGACCCTCAAGTATCTCTATATGAGTATTTTATTACAATTAAATTAGCGGTTTGGCCCTGATTGCGTAAAAGACAGACAGACAGACAGAGTTACTTTCTAATTTATAATATAGGTATGGATGGATGATAATTCATTTCCCCAATAGAGATCGAACCCATAACCATCAGGGAACAATCACAGCCTTGATCCAATGCACCATGACAAAACGAATGTGCATTATCATAATGATGTTTGTGGTCACGTGGCTATAATATCTCAGTACCACGACCACCGTACTTGATCGAAATGTGTTGAAATGTAAATCGCCATTATGCATTTGAAAATGAGAGCGGCATAACCGTCAACCCACAAAGCACTCTATCCCGCAATTATCTAAATGCGAACCCGAATGGTCACAGATAGTGCGGGTAGATGTGGCAGAGGTATTGCTTAATTAATCTCTTAGTTTAGTTTTTTTTTTTTGTAGTTAGGAATGACTTTTTGTGATTAGGTACGTAATCAATATAGGAAAGTAAAAATAGCTATTTAAATATCACGAAATTTAGAGAAAATCTTTTAAATTAAATGTATACTAAGACTTATGTTTTAAGCTGGAAAACAAAATCAAACGAGCCAGGAAACGCAGAGTAAAGAACTCCGTTGCAAATTTGAACTATGAGTTCAGTCTAGCCTGTCTTGGAGTAACGGAACTCTACGCTACACTTTGTCTTAACTCCGGAGCGAGGAAATGTAAATAAGTCATTCCCCCAAGTAGAAATCTTATATATCTAATTAAAGACAAAGCAGCTTGTTCATTTCTAATAAAGTTTTCATAATTTTGACAACATAATATAATTCAAGAAAAATATTTTATTTAAATTATTATAACAACAATACATAAAATTAAGAAGTAAAAAAACTATACTTAAACGATTTAAATACACAAGCAATATTTCAAGCATTAAGTTTAGTATATATCATCCAAAAGGAGCTCGAGCTTAACACTAAGCCAACAGAAAATATATTCAGATAATGGTTTTTGTAGGAACCCTTCCAAAGGGTTATATATCATTTTTATTATATTCAAACAAAAAGTAGATAATCTATCTTTTATGTAGATTTGGAATTATTTTGTTTACCTTCTTAAATACCAAAAACCTTTCCAAATACCTTTATAAAACTTGTATACTTATGTATACAAATATATTACATACATTTTTTTACATGTGGTCGAAGGTCCTATTTAAAATGCTTGAAAAAGTAATAAACATTCTGTAATTTTAATATTTTCAATAAAAGAAAACAGATTATTAGATATATCGAGTCGAGCAAAAAATTACACGGGCGAATAATCCATTTCATTACGCAGAACAGTAATTTTAGACCTCCTCCAACCAACTTTGATATTGATAAAAGTAGAAACTTAGATTTTTAATTATATGGTATATGAAAAATTTCATTTAATTTAAACCATCATAACTAATCAACGTTTCATATATTACCGATTTCTTTTTTATTAATTTAAGCTTTTCTTTAAATTTCTACATAGGTGCAAACTTGTTCATTGACTTTATTCATATCAAAATGAAAGTCACACATAATATCTCATAGACATATAATATCCAAGATTCCAAAATTGACTGCATGCAGAGGCTTAAAATGCGACTGTAAACGCGACAGGTTTTGGTGTCGATTCCCACATCGAGGAAATAAAATATTTTCATTTCTTCTCTAAAACAGCGTGACGCTTAAAAATTAAATACAAACAAAGACTGTAAGATTACTTACTAAAACTATCAGAATAAATAACCGATCACTTCCTTTATACAAACTCCATCCCCTTAAAATGTATCAATTCTCCCAGTACAAATACTACCGTAATAGTAGCTGTAGAACCGCGTGCATAGTAAATACAGCAAAGCAAAGCTGCATAGAGCCTTCGTCGTTTCATCTCCTCAGGGTTAATGTACTGATCGACTGAATGATGAGTAGTCTGAGACTTTCATACTACATGTTTGATGCCTGTAAGAAAAACAAGAAAATGTTGTGTGTTGTTGTTTTCTGTCATGTTGTTGTGTTGTGTTGTTGTGTCGGGTTGTGTTGTTGTTCGTTTGTCATTGTTTCGTCATTTTCTTTTTTTTTTATTGTTGTAATTTTTTTAATTTTTGTACATTCGCAGTTACATCGTTAATTCTTTTCTCATCAAATTTATAGTAAACACTATTTTTTTTTTCATTTTTTTTTAATGTGATAGAGTATATATTCATTTTATAAGCATGAAATAGTGAGAACACAAGCGTTTGAACGTAAACGTAACAGGTCGTCGGTTTGATTCCCATTTAAAGGAATGAAATATTTAATGTTCTCATTTCTTCTTAACTCAATGCGCCACTTAAGCTAGTGAAGACACTCCGTTGTCATTAAAACACTTCCGTTGCCCACTTTCCGGGCCTTTTTTGTAAAGGCATTGTAACTGAACGCCGCGCCGTGTTAAACGAAAACTTGTTAATTTTTTTATTAATAATATCTTTTTTCATAACGTTCTTACTAAAAAAAATTCAATTACGCTTTCTATTTATAAATACCAATATCCCAAAATATTAAATATCCTAAGGGTGAAAACGAATAACCTTTAAATACAATTTTTATGTACCTATATAAACTTTTGTATATTTTTTATCTTAAAACAAAATCTTAACGCGGCAGTCAAATTACTCGGTACAAGTTAAGCTTGAGATTCCACTGTGAAGTTGCCGTGTAATTTACATAATAATACCAATTACGGCTTAGAAGTGTTCATTTCGAAGTCTGGGTGCGTGACAAGATTTTATCTGTATGTATATAATAAATAAAAAGAAAATACAATATCCTAATCAACGGTCTTAGGGGCTGGGGCAGGCAGGACAGGCTAGTGTGACACTCTGCTCTCCACCTTCCGCCAAACTCTGAAGGCATTTCGTGTTGAGTGGCGGAACTTGACGCCACACTTTTTTATTTGACACTAGAGGGAGGAAATTAAAATATCAAACATTTAATTACCTCTAATGCGAATCCAACCCAAAACCTGTCGTGTTTACCTATGCCCCTGGCCTAATTCTTAGTTCTATAGACTACAAATATACTAGTTCGAAGCTCTAGTTTATTACTTATGACATAACGTATATATATAAACTGCTTACGCTTTAAAAGTACAATATTTAAATTTCCACTTAACATAAATAGGGAAAAGGTAAGAAGTTCAGTCCTTAGGAAGGATGAGGGCGAGAACACTTCAAAAAGTAGTTCACGCTCGTTTAGGGTTGTTCTAAAGGAGTTTACATGTTTCATAATTCAAGATGCTGATGCCTACTAGAGAACTTATATAAAATAAAAAATATTAACCACATATCGTCGGCTTAGAGAAGCCGTCGCGTTGTAGTGGCACAAGGGTGTGACTGTAAGGTGGCGGTTATGGGTTCGATCCCCGCTGGAGAAAGTGAAATATTTATTTATGTTTATATTTCCATTTCTCCGCTGTGGTGTCGGGGCAAAGCACGGCGTTGAGTTCTGCCACTCAACACGCAATGCCTCCAGAATTCGGCAGAAAGTGGGGAACGGAGTGTCTTAACACTAGGTTCTCTCTGCTTACTCTACTGTATGGGGGATACAGCGTGAAGCTGATTTTTTTATATATCAGTATAGCCTATATATCTATATGTATGTACAAAACAAAAAAAAATCAAATACAATATTTCATACAACCCAAAACAAGATTTCATTGTAAATATGAAGATTTAGGAAATACGCTCGCAAAATAGAATTTCGTGTGCGTTAGAGGTAAGCGTTTAAAGCCGCCGGCTGCTAGGACATAGTGAGGGCTCTCCTGAAATACTGCCTTTGTTGCGGACCTACGGCCGTAGGTACTACACAGCCGCAATCTCGCACACACTCGACCATTGAAAAGGAACGGAACATTTCTCAATGGGCTAATTTTACACTTCACCGCCTTCATCAAAAAGTAAAGGAAATCGCCAGGGGACGATAGGAAGGACTTTCAGAAAAAAAGAAAAGAAATTCGTCTTTCAAATGTTATTTGTCAAATCAAATCACTGTTTTACGCTGTATTACGCAAACAGCAGGGTAGGCAAAGGAGTCCTAGTGACACTCCGTACTATTTATTGCGTCCTAAGTAAAGGAGTTTAAAACAGGGTTTTCGCTATGGTGCCTGAGCAAGGAGGAGAGCAAGGCTAATTAAAGGATGAATAATTAATAATTCGTTCCCTCGAGTGGGGATTGAACCCACATCCGTCGCGTTACAGTCACACCCTTGTACCGCTGCGCCAGGACGGTCTCGATAATGTTTTTTATAAGTTACTTTTAATATTATCTGTTTTATGGTACGTCTGTTATTAAAATAAAAAAAAGCTTTTAATATAAACATAAAGCTATTTGCGTACTGAGATATAATTATAAGAATTTAAATTAAAGCAAACAGACTTTGCTGTAACTTTTCAAATATCACAGCTTCAAATAAGCTATCTCCATCTCATCAGACTACCAAAATGAGCTCGTGCTGAAAACTAAAAAAACCAACTTAAAATTGACGTCTACGCTGCAATTTTTGTAAGCCGGATTCGAGCGCCTGGTAATTAGTATTCGCAAAGAAGTTCTTTGGGAAGTCTCACGGTTACCATACTTCTGAGTGGTCTCGTTCTAAGGACCCTTTAACCAAAAAGGGCGCGAGCAACGTACATGAATTTTAATGATATGACAGTGTTAGGAAAAGGTTGATAATAAACGACGACATTTCCCTTTAACTTTGTCAGTAAAAGTATTAAAAGTTCGTGACAAAACTTCGAAGGTAAAGGTACAATGTAACACCATATAAAGCAATGATATTGGATGTATAAGGAATATTTAAGGTTACTTATTTTCATAGTTTTATATACTACTAACTAGCGATCCGCTCGCGGCTTCGCCCGCCATACCATCAATCGTCGTATCATCCAATTATTTATTTAGTAAACTGGATTACTTACTTGTTTTAGTAATATTATAATTTTGAAGAATATCTCTCTATATTCAGCTAATAATATAAAATAGTTATTTTGCAGCAATTAACAAAATACTTTATAGAAATTATTAGAACCAGAGCCAATAATTATTTTTATATTAAGATATAACACTAATTATTAGATCTGGTTCAATAAAATTTTAAAAATATTATTGTATTTCATAATAAAAAAAATATGACTTTAGATTATATAACAATTTTAAAAATATAAATAAAATAATTAAATACCTACTAGGTATATGAAGATTTAACTTTTTAATAACGCTGTCACCGCCCAACTGAGTCATAAAACAGGGGAAAAGGTGTACCTTGTGATACGGGTACCCTTTTGTTCCCCCGACGCACTCGGAAAACTAATTATGAAAATTTGAACAGTAAGTCGTACTTTTTACAAGCGGGACATTTCAATGGCGGTACACGAGTACATTTGTTGTCAAACAAGTGATAAAGCGAAATTCAAATCCCAGTAATTTTATGTTGAAATGATATAAGAACTTTCTTGTTTTTCCTTTTAATATTTTACTTACTGTTTAACGTCCCGCGTGTACTTATCCAGAGGGAACCTAATGTTAAGACATTCCGCTGAATTTGCGTGTTGGCGTAACTCAACGCCGGGCGTTGCCTCCCAGCTTTGCATGGTGGCAAAGCGAACACATGAAAATACTTCATATTTCATTTATTCGAATAGAAATCGAACTCACAACCTACTTCTACCACTGCGCTACCACTACCATTTACCATAATATTAATTATATATAATATACACAAACACCTATAAAAACAAACATTTAAATATAGCTAACAGAATCAACAGAAATCGGTAAACACTTAAAACAATAAATCTCCACAATAGTTTTAAAACAATAGTATTCTCTGATTGAAAACCGACTGAATAGATTATAGAGACGAAAGAGAGTTGAGTGGTCTCTACGTACCGTACTCCATTAAAAGTGGAAATGATATAAATCATCTCTCTTTATTTTACTTTTTCATGAAAATATTTAAGGACCTTCAATTAACTTTTATATTGTTTCAGGATTATTATTGCTGGTATTTTTCGATTTCCAATATTTCCTTTTGACATACTTATTGTCCTTTTGTTGTTTAATTTTGTTTTAATTTTAATTTTTTATATTGAATTATTGTAAATGTTTCTTTAATTGAGTATATTAATTATTTTATTTGTAGATTAATAATTATATAAATGATTTTTTAACAAAAAGAAAAACCGACTTCTAACAACGAACTAAAAAGTGAAAAATAAGTTTACAAAGACTTTCTAATCTTAAAGTCGGTGCCAAGTAAAACAAACAGGCTTAGTAATTAGATATTGTAGAAAGGTTGTTGTAGCATTAGTTTGACACCGACTTCAAAATTATTAAATCTTTGTAAACTTATTTTTCACTTTTTAGTTCGTTGTTAGAAGTCGGTTTTTCTTTTTGCTAAAAATTAATTTATTTTACGATTTTAAGTGATGGGTAGATCTTAAATTTATGCTTCTTAAACGAGTGGTGATGGTGGTGGTACAAACAAACAAAATACTCTTTATTGTACCATAGAAACATATACATGTATTAATACTTTGAACAGTTCAATAGGCGGCTTTATCGCTAAGAGAGCGATCTCTTTCAGGCAACCTTTGGGTAGAGGAGAGAATGCATTGTCTGAAAAGGGAAGCGTTGTACAGAGCTGATATCTAGTTTTACATACACATACATAAATACATATATTCATACATACATACATACAAGCACACATACATAAATATATAAATAAATACATAATACTTTGCTTATAAAGTAATCTTCTTTTTTTTTGAACACAGAAACAAGAACATGAAATAAATACAAAAAATACAATCGAAACCTAGGTACTTATAGCGTTAAATAATAATCTTTCAGCCTTTTTTTAAATGTTTGTATAGTCATAGCTTGTTTGACTGTTATGGGTAAAGAATTCCACAAGCCGACAGATTTGATAGTGAAGGAATTGGTATAGAAGAAAGAAGAATGACGAGGAAATTCAAGGGTTAAACGAGACTTAGAGCGGAGTGTGAGAGTAAATTATGTGATTCGTACAAAAACTTAAATCGTTCTTTAAGATATGAAGGGGAACGCGTAGAAAATAGAACATTATACAAAAGACAGAGAACATTAGAATTGCGGCGAAGTCGAATAGGGAACCACCTGAGTTTAATACGAAATTCGGATACGTGGTCGTACTTGCGAAGTCCAAAAATGAACCTTATGCAAATATTTTGGAGCTGCTCAAGCTTATTTAATTGCTCCTCTTTTATGTCAAGATAACAACAATCAGCATAATCGAGAATTGGTAGTAGGAGTGATTGTGCCAGCGCAACCTTAGTAGGAATGGGTAAGATATTATGTAGTCGACGTAACGACGCAACAGCTGAAAATATTTTTCTACTTACCTCACTAATTAACGGTTTCCAGGATAAATGCTGGTGAAACGTAATTCCTAGATTTTTAACTTTGTCAGAAAAAGGGACGCAGGTTCCATCAAGCGATAATAATGGCAATTAATGAAACGTAATTTTAGAGATAAGTCTTGGACTGCCTATTATAATTGCTTGAGTCTTTTTTGCATTTAGTTTTAGGCCTAAGCATTTACTACGTACTGTAATAGCTCTCAGTTCTTCATTCAATGCTGACATTGTGTTTGAAAGATCGTGCAACGAACTTTGACGACATATTTGCAGGTCGTCAGCGTAAAGGTGGTAGGGAGAAGCAATATTATGACAGAAATAATAAATAAATAGTGAAAATAAGAGAGGGGACAACACGCCGCCTTGTGGAACACCACCAAGCACCGGGGACCATTCAGAATAAGAATCCTTGCGACCGTGCAAGTAAGAGTGAAACCAATCACTCACTTTAGGAGATATGTTAAGAGACTACATAATGGCTAATAGGATATCAAAGTCTATGGTATTGAAGGTGTCACTAAAGTCAAGCAGAATCATAACGGTAGCTTGATGATTCTCCATACCCAGACGAATGTTATCCGATATGTTAACCAGTGCAGTAGTCGTACTATAACCGGGTCTAAAACCCGGTAAAGGATTAAAAAGGTTGTTTTAGTCAAGTATTTACTAAGTTGTTGGTGTATGAGACGCTCAAGGACTTTTGATAGAAATGGTCAAATGGATATAGGCCGGTAATCAGACATGGAAGAAGGATTTCAGTTTTTAGGCAGTGGCGTAAGCTGAGCTTCTTTCCAGGATGAAGGAAAGGTATCACTTTCTATGGAAAAATTTAGAATTGTCGTTAAGACAGGAATCAGGATATCAAGGATAGGTATGATCATCTTACGACTAATGCAATCAGCGTCAACAGCGTCAGATGAAATAGCCAATAAATTCTTCTTAACATCACTTTCGGTGAATTGAGTGAAATTGAAAGTGTGATTTACAGGGGTGGGTAAGGCACGAATTTGATTTAGAGATCTTATTTTAGTGGGTACATCAATTGTAACGACGAGAGAAATGAATAATCAGTTTATTTAAATCTATATTACAAGGATTAGAGTTCTGCTTTGCTTTCCCAAGTGATTTAAGAAATTTCCAGGCCCTTTCTGCGTTGTCTTCCTCGACAGCAGACTTATGAATATGGCGTCGTTGTTTATCCCTACACACCCTGTTGCATCGATTTCGAGCTTTAATATATTTTATCCGGTTGTTCTCACTTGCATTAATTTTATATTTTAATTTTGCACTATTTTTTTTATTTTGATACTTTTTTATATCTTCCGTAAGCCATGGAGCCGGTAGGTGCTTAATACGTATGGGTCTTATAGGAGCTTAAGTATCATATAATTTAATAATAAGGGAGTTGAATACAGATATCTCTGTTGGTCTGGTTGTCTATACTATTTTCTGTATAAATCATATTCCAATCTACATTTCCAGCATCCTCACGTAAACGTTTTAAATTCATATCAGTAAAGTTACGCTGGAGAAATATTCTTGACTTTGCTTTGGGAGGTTTTGCTTTGTACGATAGAAAAATAAAATCATGATAGGAGAATGCGGTAGCATTGCATTGACCATGTGTTGCAACATGGTCAATGGAAGAAACTAAAATTAAGTCTAAAAGAGAAGGGTTGAAGTTGGGGAATGTATGAGTGGAAGATTCCCTCTATCTTCCACTCACACATTCCCCAACTTCATATTCGTTCCGTTTACTACGTTATTTAGTCGAGTTGTTGTGTTGAAATCCCCCATGATAATTGAGTGGTTATATGAAAGAATCAGTTTTTCAAGTAGAACTTCAAATGATCCGAAATAATCCACTACTGTACTGTCGGGCTATAGTAAACGCCAAGTAGGACCTTTGTGTGCGCGAATGTCAGCTCAATAAAAAGGTACTCAGGAATGGTATTGTCAGTTTTATTGTCTTGGGAATATTCAAGAATATTAAATTGTATGTGAGCGCGAAGATAAATCGCAACTCCACCACCAACCCGTCTAGTGCGATCATTTCGAATCAGGTGAAATCCTGGGAGTGAATTTGCTGTCGATGGTAAACAAGGCTTTAACCACGATTCAGAAACTAATATGGCATGAACGTTGGTGTTATCAAAAGATGTCAGAAGATCAAGTTAGTGAGCCGGAATGCTCTGTGCATTTATGTGAACCACATTAAGATTTTTTGGATAAGGAGTGAAATGAGAGTTTAAAGTTTCATTTAAAAAGGGGATCCTCTGAAAGCTATTGGTACTTAAATCTTCTTCTGAAGAAGAAAAAGAATAATAAGTGTCTATGTTTGTTGAAGAATAAGATATTTCATTGATTACAAAAAATAATAATAATAATGAATATATATAAAAAATATATATATAATGTAATTTAAATAAAAAAGTTTTAATATAATTACTAATATGTATTATTCTTTTATATAATAAAGTATATTATTCCACTTTTAGAATTAACTAAATTCTTTTACCCACCTGACAGTTGCCATAAAAAAAAATCTTTACGACATATGAATATACTACAAAAGTAAATAAATAAATATATTTTACACACAACCAAAAGAAAATAATATTAGTAAAAGTAACTAAAACACTTAACACACAAAAAGGTTTTACAAATGTTTCACTTTTTGAATCTGTTTTAGCAGCATTTAATTGGTTTAGTATAAAAATAGCGACCCCCTCGCGGCTTCGCACGCTTTAACTACTAAATTATTCATATAATGTATGTTTGCAAAGTACTTAAGATAATGTGAAAATTAATTAAACCCTAATGCAACCCGCATTTTCGTAGTTCCAATAAGGATTTTCCAATTGTTTTAACAACACAAATAAATAACACAAACAACAGAAAACTTAAACGAAAGAAATTATAAACAACAGACTACCTACTATTCTCTTACCACAAAATACTTAAACGAAAAATGTAACCAACTATGTCGCGTGGAAATGCATTATAATTATTATATAACTCCAAAGTATGTGCAATGTAGTAGCTCCGAACGACATCAGGGCCTTGGTTCTCTGACGGTTAATGCTGTTAGCCCTATTGGCTTTTACAGCGACACCGGTTGGGTAGGGAAGAGGGTACTCTGTCCCTGATGAAAAGCAAGCAATACGTGGCTGCCTGTGAGGAAAATTAAATAGAATGCATCGGCCGGTAATCCAATCCGGGCCGCCCGCGTGACAGGCGCGCATTCTACCACTGAACCACCGATGCGTGTAAGGAAGCCGGGTGCGGCGGACGCAAAACGTCGCGGAGGGACGAATGGCGAGTGGCGAGCCGTTTCGCAGCAAGGATTTTTTGATATTGTAACAACTTCTAAAGTACTTATTAAAATGAAAAACAGTAAAAGACAGTTTTGATCTACATTAAATGGCCAACGTAACTAATATACTTATTAATATGCAGATAGTAAGGGATAAGTGAAACGTAGCTGATGTGTCAACGGCGTGATGTGGCAACAATTAAATGCGTTTTTCTCTAAAACTATTCGCAATTTCGAAATAGTGTAAGAAACAAATTTTATCTTCATTTAACATAGAAAATTAATAAAGTATTTTAAAGCATAAGGATTAATACCATTATGGACAAATATCCCTCACAATAAAAAATATATTGAAATTACTATTTTTGGACAGAAATATGATCATTACACGTTATCCTTAAAAGAAACGAATATGCTGTCGCGGACTGTGTGTCGCTCCGAAGAACATTCGATTTCATGCCTGGAGCCGTCAGAAGCGATTGCATGTATGCTACCATTTTTTTGTCCAGCACTTATTAATACCGAAGTGCTGCCTCGCCTCAAGAAAAAGTTTATGTCGAGTTTTCGTTAAAAATTCCGACTGCGCGATGCCAGTCCCTTTTAGTTTGGTTTTTGCATGCCAGACTTTATCGAATAAATCCAAATTATCACCAATAACGGTAACAACTCTTGCTAACAAATCTCCAGATTTTTGCTCTGCAATACTATGGAAAAGCAACGTTTTTGTCCGCCGACGCATCTCTTGGCGATCCATCTCTCTGCTTATAAGTTCTATCTGTTTGTTGTAGGTCAGTGCAGAGAGTGTAATAGGTTTTAAATTGTTAAAATCGGTTGCCAAAGAAGATGTAGTGATAGGAGAGGAGGATTTGCTTAAATTAAAAATAAAAGAAATTCGCTCATCTTCATAGTAAACATCTCATTCATAGAGGTAAGTGTTTCTTTTAATGATTCCATGCTGAAGTAGTAGTGTTGTTGTACTAGTAAAGGTTTATTGCTTGATGTATATATAAATATTATTCTTAAAAGGAAAAAACACTAGGTGATGGGTATCGTAACTTAATAAATCATTTTTCATTGGAAATTCACTTGTTAAATTATACTTACTAGATTTTTATATAAAAAAACTTTTGGACGAAAAAATACCGATATTATCTTTTTGACCTCCTATCCTCGAAAAGTAAAACTTCATTAAATTAGGTATTATTTTTGTGCAAAATTACATTTTGGTATATTGACAAGAACATAGATAAAAAGTATTCGGTCGAATTGGGAATCTCCCTTTTTTGAAGTTGGTTGAAAATGAGAACATCCTCTTTTTTGAGGTTGGTAGAAAAGAAATGCGACGATCAGAAATCTCACTTCTGACTTCAATTTAAAAAGTTTTTGCTTGTAACTATTACAGTATAATCATTTTTTTACCAAAAAAAATCATTGCCATTTCAATTTTCACCGGATTCCATCATTGGAACCTTATCAAATTACCCTTAAAATGTATCCTTTCAAATAAAAGAAGAATCATCAAAATCGGTTAGGGCGACATCAAGTTATTCGTCTATTTGTCGCGCACATACCTAATGCAAATTTAAGACTTATGTGATTTTCTCATAGATACTATTGTCAGACATGGACTAAAAAAAATGGGACCATTCGGGAAGCTTCACCTTTCAAATAAAAAAATATCAAAATCGGTTCACCCAGTTAAAAGTTATAAGGTAACAAACATAAAAAAAAAATTAAGAAAAGAAAAGAAATACAGTCGAATTGATAACCTCCTTTTCTTACAGAAGTCGGTTAAAAAATCTATAGAATGTGTCTACGATGCGTTAAATAAATGAAGCACGTGGCGTTAGCGATACAAGCAAGCGGGAGACAAGCAAGCGTGAGACATGCGCTTCGCGTGTCTTACAGGAAACGACTCACCGACCGGTTTGACCTATGCGCGAGCGCATGTCGAGTCTTCAACAAGCCACAAATCAATGGATAGATAAGAATCGAATAGCTACTGTTATAAATACAAGAAAATAAATAAATATTTCAGTTGTTCTTTTTATGTATACACCCTGATATATGTTACTTATAAAATACTAACATATACTAGTATATAATACAGTTTGTTTTAACTCCACGCTGTATACCGCGCATAGCAGGGTAGACTGAAGGAGACACTTCTGGAAGCAATGGGTGCTGAGTAGCAGAACTCAACGCCACGCTTTGCATCGTTACCAGTGCGAAGAAATAAAAATATTAAATATTTCATTTCTTCGAGTGGGAATCGAACCCACGACCTGTCGCGTTTACAATCACACGATTATATTCCTGCGCTACTACATATACAATATTATACACAATACAATATAATACACCTATTTAAAAAATAAAATCACTGCACGTGTAAAAATATCGTTTTCATTTTTAAAATATTTTGATAAAATAAAATACAAGTGAACCACCAATTTTATTTTAGCCGTGGGTTTGAGTAGTTGCGGCTGCACTAGGCCTTTTAAAGTTCATCGTGCCGTATCTACATCGAAAGCACTCTGCCAGGTTTACCATCGATACTAATTAATAACGGTCCTCCACGAATGTTTTTAATCCTTTACATTTTATATTACCATATATGGTATGCTATACCTGGCTAAAAATTCTACTCAGGTCAATGAACTCTACTTTAAAAAAAATAAAGGATATAGTAAAAAACAATAAACAAATAAGTGATGTGAAGTGTTAGCTTCCCACGCTTTTATCGCTTTTAAGTGGTTTGGTAAATAAAAAAATTTAAACAATCGTTTTATTGCTCTTATAAATATTGGGTCATTAGTTTCTCATGGCTCATTCATTATTGGCATTGGAATCTCATATTATTTTGTTGTGTTTTTCTTCTCTTCTCTCTTCACACTCACTTAAGACACTCCTTACCTTGTAGCTTCTTAACGACATAATATTTGGAATACAGCTGTAAAAAGATTTGGAATTAATCTTGAAATTAAAGAAGAAGAAAGCAATAGTGAAAAACTAAATTTAAACTCAATTTTACTACAAATTAGATTTTACTTATATAATTACTTAATTTTAAAAATACCGCCATAACTAAAAACAGGAGAAAGATGTACAGGCTGTAGTGAGACAGCCAGTATAGAGCCGGCTCAAAGTTTAAGTACCCACTTAAAATTTTATGCATATTTATAAGAACGTAGGGTATCTCTTACATGCGTGCGTGAATGAACCCGTGTGAGCTTTGAAATACCCTTACAATTTCCACTTTTCCTAATAGCTCATACTAGCTGCATTTTATACGTAATTCGCATATTTTGCGGTAAAACACACTCGCTGGGTAATTTATGTGCATTGGTTATACGTTTCAAAGAATCTCAAAAAGCTGCGTAATATATATGTTTTTTATAAATGAGATTTTTTTAATGTATCATTTACTATATTAATATAGAGTGTTTATATCGATCTCTATGACGTGTGTATAGAATAATATTACCCTTTTCATTTTTGTGTTGATGTTTGATGATTTTTCCTCTCGCCCTCGTTTTCACGTTTTTCTCGTTTCTCCCACCACTAGCCACTCTGCACGCAATACTTTGAAAATTCGGCGGAAATTTGGGAACGGAATGTCTTAACACTTGGTTCCTTCTGCCTAAAAGAATATGTATTCAGACACATGGACTTGAATACTAAGTAGGACTATATTTGATTACAATAGAAATTAGTTTCAAACTCCAACACACCTTAGGGGGAAACATCCTTAAGCCCCCCACAAGCGTGTCATATCGATGTCGACGTTTAAACAACACGTAGCTCGTTGAAGTGGCCATGGCATGTGCTAGAAGTAAGCGCTATACCTAAGAGCTCTCGACTATTGTGTTTTAACTTTGTATGAAAACATCGGTGTATTGCTTCCTCTTAGTTTTTTTTTCCAATTGCACGCTGTATCCCGCAGCAGGGTAGATAGAGGGAGCCTAGTGTAAAGACACTCCGCTCCCAATTTTCGCCGGATTGTACAGATATTGTACCAGAGCGAGGAAATCAAAATATAAATGTAAATAAATATTTTATTTCCTCGAGTGAGGATCGAACTTATAACCGTCACGTTACAGTCACACCCTTGTGCCGCTGCACCAGGACGGCCTAGGAACCGTTAAGTATAATTAAAAACAAAAACTCATATTATACTATCCACATTTATTAAGCCCGACGTTTCCACCATTTAGTGTAATTGCTGATCATGAGTAGAATATACCCGCAATGGCTTTCATATGTATTAATCGAGGTTACCAATTGCTATGAGTATTTCAAATATCTATTTAATATATTATAACTATTCAAAGATGTCTAAGATTGTTAAATTTATTTAAAAATATAACTATATTTAAATTACTGAATATTTTAGGTTAAATATTATATTAATTAAATTAAAGTTAATATTTCTGTATTTATTTTAGCATACATATATAGTTTTACTAACAAATCATAAAATTTTATACATCCACTCTGTAAAATATAAAAGATAGATAAAAAAGAAATAAAAGAATACATTTTTTCAACTAAAACCGAACTGAACTCTATGAAACACAAACAGTAATTAAAAAACGTATCACGACTCCCATAGAATATTAGCGACGCCTCCCGTACATACATTCAATTCAAAATTATTGAAACCTGAATTTTCTATTGTGCTGAAACTGTGCCGAACGGGAAAAAGTGCCGAGTATCTGCGAGTTTTAAACACCTGCAGTGCTAACAGAAAAAAAACACCACGTGGATTCGCACCTGATAATACTCTTTGTATAAAGCGAATGTAGGATAAAAGGAATTCCTTTTTTCCGTTTCAAAAGAACGTGTATTTTTATACTTGCTCGTTGTCCTTAACAAATATTCTATTTTAATATATTTGAGCAATTATAATACTTTTTTTAATGATATATATGTATGTATATAGTTTTTACAGAACTATATATTAAACATTATACTAAAAAGTACATACATTAAAACGTATAGTACATACAACCGTAATAGGGTGTGGCTTCTATTCCCACTTGAGGAAATAAAATATGCAATGTTTTATTTTTTTCGTTTTTCTAGTAAAGACGCAGTTTGTGTCGTTGAGTTCCGCCACTCTACAAGCAGAATGCGGCGGTAAAGTTGGGAACGGAAGTGTCTTAATAGGAACGGAGTGTCTTATCACGAGGTTCTCAGGTTCCCTCTGCCTACCCGGCTATGTGCGGGATAAAGCGTGAGGCCTCAAAAAAAGGCGGTTTCAAGATATTGAATAAGACTACAGAAATAGTACCAATTTTGAAAATTATTGTTTTAGTTTAATTGAAATAATATCTGTGATTATTTAAATATTATAAGTTACATATGTTTGTTGCACAATTTTTATTTTAATGATTTGTTTTTTAGTAATGCTAGTGGCCACGTGCAAGTAAGAGAGTGTCCTGAGTCACCACTTATAATGTCAATTGACCCTCTTTATGTAAATAAAGGGACTAATGTCACGTTTTTAGCTTGTAAACTATTTATTATTTAACCGACGAAAAAACCAAAAGAGGTTCTGTGTTAGACGGTTATATTTTATTTTATTTTTTCGCCAAAAGTTGCCCTTAAATGAACAACGTAAAATCTCTCTAATTAAACGCAAGCGTTGCGACACTGATTCAATATTTCTTACTAAGAATTATATCAAAAATATTTATTATTTTCTGTTTATTCGTTTTCTTGTTATTTAAGTTTTTATTTATACATTCTATATGAAATCTCTTTTCACAAATTTAAGCTCACCCTTTTGTAGCATGACGCAGAATAGGCAGAGGGAACCCAGTGATAAAATGAGGGCGGTAGTTTTAAGACATCACTAGTTCAGTTGCGGAACCCAACGCCACTTTAACCTACTAGATCTCTTCTTAACTATTTACTCAAAATAAAATAAATACAAATATCTAAAATAATCTAAAATGATTTTAATATATTTATCAGATAACGACCGCTGGCTGTGATTGATTATTTAATTACTGTCTATTATCTAACGCTCTTCATTATCGGGAAGCGCTGGGATGCAGGCTACGTAGAGTATATAAACCCGAAATACAGAATTTGAAAGGCATTGTGTATGGTAATAGTACTAATATGTTTAATAAAAATATATATAGTTTGTGGCCAGTCGTTGCGCAGCGGTTTAAGCTTTGTGGGTTCGATTCCCATTCGGAAAAATATAACATTAACTATTTTCATACTTTGGTCGGTGTCGAAGCAAAGCGCGGTAAGTTCTACCACTCTACACTCAAAGCCTCCAGGAAAAGGTGGGAAGTAAAAGAAGAGGATACAGCGTAAAGCTAAATAAAATACTCTTTAGGTATTTCTTATATCTCTTTTCATGCAAAATAGCTTATTTTAAGAGAATTTTCTTTAAATAACAATAAATTTGATATGAAAAAAACAGACAGCAATGCAAATCAATAAAGTAACTAAATAAAGTTGAGCAAAGAGCACTTTTGCATTGACCTATCTATTGTCAAATTTTAAATTCTAACTCAATGGGACCGGAAACAGCGGGCGAACGCTCCAGGACAGTGCAGTGTAACCAAACCGGAAACGTTCCGGAGCGTTATCCGCACGAGCACTTCCGCTCCACCAATGCCTTTGTAAATATTATGCTACAATCCCACTTCAGCATCTAACCATGTTATGTTGGTAGCACTGGCTTAATTTTGGTTAATGTTTATAAGATAGAAATGTTATATTTTAAAAAATTATGTCATATTTGGAAGTTACTTAAGTTAATACATTTACTTTGACGTTAATAATCGGCGGCAAAGCGGCGTTGATTTTCGCCACTCCATACGCATTGTTTCCAGAATTAAACAGAGGCTTAATGGGAACGGAGTCTCTTAACACTAGATACGGGAGTCAGTGTGGAGCTAAAAATCCATTTAGATATTAACTTTTATTAACAAACAATAAAGTTCTGAAATTTAGAAAATATGAAAAAAATAAAAACAATAAATATTAATTAATTTTATAAACATTAAATAAGAGTAAATATGCTTTATCCGTTAATAATATTTAATAGTATTCTAAATCATGTTACATATGAAAATTATGTCATATAATAACTTTAAGGTTGATAATATCGTCGCTATATGCTGGAACGCATCCAAATCGCGTAAACAGTTAGAGACACGGTACTTCCGGATTCAGAGGTGCAGCGAGAACTGATCGCACAGCTTCCTACCCGGAAGTACGTCGACGAATGTAGTTTTGTAGATAGATAAAACTACACAACAGATAAATAATTTCTATCTTTCAAAAATAAATCAGCTTCACGCTGTATCCCTCACTCAGCAGGACAGGCAGAGGGAACTTAGTGTTAGGACACTCTGTTCCCCACTTCCGCTGTATTCTAGAGGCATTATGTGTGGAGTGGCTGCACTTAATGCCGCGTTTTGCCCTGGACACCAGAGCGAATATTTCATTTCCTCGAGTTCGCCACGACTAGCGTACACTAAAAATATATTATCTATTGTTTTTAAATATAACTTTTTCGTATTAAATAAACCATACAGTTCTTTCATTATCTACTTTAATTTGTAACAATGAAGCGAAAGCTTTTTTTTTTTCAAAATAAAACAAATTATGAAGCGAAACACAATAACAATAAGTCAATGTTGACATTATTGTTTGCTGCCGCTGGCGCTGGTCCAAGTCCTGGAAACAGGATGGTACGCGACGCGTGTCGACCGGACGAGGGGCGCGAGCTGTTCGGATATGTTCCTTTCTGAGTCCACTCGCGTGTGACTGTAAGCGCGACAGGCTGTGGGTTCGATTCCCCTTCGAGCAAATGAATGTTTAATGTTTTTATTTCTTCGCTCTAGTGTTGAGGCAACTGGAACCCGCATGTGGTAGGTTTATGTCGAAGGAACCTATTAGGTTCCTAGTGATAAAGACATTTTATTCCCCACTTTCCACCGAATTTTGGAATCATTGAGTGTTGAGTGGCGGAACTCAACGCCGCGCTTTGCCTTGGTGGCAGAGCGAATAAAATGAAAATACTAAGCATTTTATTTCCTCGAGTGGCAATTGAACCCACGACCTGTCACATTTACAGTCACACTTCTTCGTACAGTAGGTACTACGTCAAACACTAGCTATTGCTTACAATATTTTGCGAACAATACCTATAGTTATCTATGTTTTCATGTTGATCGCTTATTGCAGCGCTGTAGCGCTGTAGCGAATGCAGCGGAAGTCAGAATGCATTGCGGATCTCACCGGTTCCGTGCCGTTATATTCGCTTTTCCGCTTCCTTGTCAGTCTTCTGTAACAATGACGTTGAAATTTATTTTCTTTTTGTTCCATTCACATGTCAAAATTTACTTTATAGGTACAAAGCTGGTGGAAAATCACTCTACTCTCTGCGTTCTCTGCCTCTCCCCAATTTTACACTCCCAATTTAATATATCAGGAAGGTAACTACAAAAGTGTTTTTGAATATCAATAACTAAAATAGTTTAACTACAGTTTATAACATTTAGCATCTCCTTAAGTGAACACTTAAACAAGTACTCGTCATCACAAGCTTATAATTAGTTTAAACTTGATCTCCATTATTCACTTTCCGCCGAATTTTCATAAAAACATAATAACATAACTAAAAGTATATTCCCCCAAAGTTGAAATCGAATCCACATCCGTCGCATTTACAATCACACGCTTACACCCCTGCGCCATTATAAACATAAAACAATGTCCCAATATATCAAAGCTTAGTACGGAATCCGAGTACGTACACTTTCTATTTTATAGGAGTGAATTAAAATTCATGCACTGTAACGCTGAGAGATTCTGGTAGGACGCGCCGCACTGGGCACAACGCTGAGTGTAATTCACAGCAATTTATATACAAATAATGGTTATATTTTGTAACTTAACTAGTAGTTGCATCTATCTGTAGTTGCTTTTTTATGTTTTACAAGCAAATGTATTAACTTATTGGGATGTTATCATCATCATCATCAGCAGCAGCAGCCATCTTTTGTCCACTGCTGCACATAGGCCATCCCCAATTCTCGCCCCACATTCGATCCTCAGCTCTTCGGACTCATCTGCTTCCCGCCAACCTCTTTATGTCGTCGGTCCATCTGGTAGGGGATCATCCCATAGGTCTTTTTGTACGGGGTCTCCACTCTAAGACACGTCTGCCCCAGCGGCCGTCGGCTCTACGACAGATATGCCCCGCCCATTGCCACTTCAGCTTACCAATTCTTGGAGCCATGTCGGTAACTCTGGTTCTCCTCCGGCTTTCCTCATTTCATTCTATCCTTAAGAGATACACCGAGCATAGCCCGGGGGATGTTATAACAAACGTTAAATTAACGTTATCTATATCATATAATAAAACTCATCCCCGTCTGTTATAGCCTATTATTAATGGACCATTTATAATGTAGTAGAATACAAAGCAATGATTTTTTAAATTTTCATCTGTTTGTTCTATTTAAATTGTTGCTTATTTAAATGCAAACTGCGTTCTCTGTTATTTTCTCAGTCACTGATTCTAACCTGACTGTGAAAATTAAATCTATATTTAATTCAAATTTTCAAAAACAAACGTCGACGTTTCATAAAATGAAGATAAACATTCTTCTTAAATATAGATATATACATATATGCATATAATAAAAATATCCGTACATACAAATAATATGTTAATTGACTTAATTATAATATAACAAACTATATAATAATATTATCAAATGTTCTAGGCGCAACTAGGTCAGTTGACAGTGGACAGGACGAAGATAAGGAAACGGAAGGGACACGGCGGCGCTTCCAGCCTGCCCCGATATCGAGTGTTCCTATCTTTTATCTACAGTACAATGGACAAATTTCAAGTAAATCATGTAAATTTAGACCAAAATATAAAGGGTATAGTCTAAAAAATACTCGAGGAAACGAAATATTTAATATTTTCGTTTCCTCGCTCTGACGACGGAAAGCACGACGTTGATTTCCGCCACTCAACACGAACTCGGTAGGAACTTACAGAATCCTGTAAGAAGTGAGGAATGGAGTGTTTTAACACTACGTTCCTTTCCTGCCTACCCTAGCAGAACTCAGCAAGAAGCTAAAATATAAAAAGAAAAAAAAAAGGGTAAGTCTATATTAAAAAAATACATACATAATATTTAAACAAAAATTCCAAGAAGGTAGGGGTTTACAGCTCTATATTATACCCTTACTTGTGTGTTAAGACGTAAGACGAATAGCAGCTCGCGTCCCTCAGCGTATACAACGCAGTACCGTAGAGAGAGTGGCGTGAAAAACTTTAGAGGGACACGAATATGCTTTTAGGGAGTCAACGACGTGGTCTGACTAGAAGCAAGCACGAAATAAAGATCTGGAACTAACTATTTACTTTAGCTTAAACAATACGGAGCTATCCGCAAATGCATTTTACGAGCCCCTCACCAGTAATTATATACTTCAGAGTTCATCTGGAAGAACCAAGTTAGCTGGGAGCAGTTAGTTAACTTGCAACAAAACAAATCACAGTTAAACATTAGTTACCTAGTTTTTTCTTTATTAAACATACATACTGGCAAATTTAAAGATCAATCTTGTTGAAGCGAATATTTATTATCTAATAGCTCGCAGCTATTTTGTTCACGTTTTTATAAAGCGAAAACATTCGCGAAAATGAGAATAACATTTTTATCACCAAATAGAATGTATAATAAAATAGAGTATTATTCAGTTTTACGATAATATTATTGAGGCCAGTGGCACTGGTATAAAGTGTAATTGTAAACGTGACAGGTTATGGGTTCGATTATTCGATTAATATGAAATATTTTATATTGTCATATCTTCGCTCTGGTTTCCGAGGCAAAGCGCGGCGTTGAATTCCTCCACTCAACAGGCATTGCCTTAAGAATTCGCCGAAAAATGGGAAATAGAGTGTCTTAACACTAGCGTCTCTCTAACTACCCTGCTGCTGCTGTGCGGGATACAGCGTGAAGCTGAAAACGAATACGATAATATTATACAATAAAAAGAAAACATATAAAGGAGCTGGCTTTGATCGCTGTTGCTTAAACTATACTAAAAAGGCGGTAGTAATGTTTTCCACTTACTCTGTACTTGCGTCTGCCGTAGACAGACCTAAGATGTTGCTTTATGCCAAAGAACGCACTATGAATAGAAAATGGAGACCGAGAACGTTAAATTACAACTGCTCTACAGAATTATAAATATGAAATTAAATTCTATAGAACGATTTTTATACAAACGAAGTATAAATGCGACAAATTTAATTTTGGGACAAAGCGCTGACAATTCGTAAAATATTATAGAATAGGTTGTTTTTTCAGCTTCACACTGACAGGAACAGACAGATAGAACAGTGATAAGACACTTCGTTCCCCGTTTTCCACCAAATTTATTGCGTGTTGAGTGGCAGAACTCATCGCCAAGCTTCGATAGGGCTGAATTTGATGTAAAATACGTAACTACACAAATCATGTATGGAAATATCAAAAACCCTTTAAAAAAAACAACACCCTTAAGAGCATATTACACGCTGATAACCTCATCAAATAAATTCTCCGCTATTCTTAGACTTAATACTCGAACTCGACTTAATAATCGAATTCACAAGTATAACGCTTACAGTCAGATAACTATTAAAATAACAATAAATCTTTTTTAATACACACTTATTTACTAAGCGAAAAACTAATTTCAATCTAAAATTAATTTCACTGCAGTTTATTGTTTTAAAAATAAATTCAATATAAAATTATAAAATTAATTAACTAATTTAATAAAAGAATATAACAAATTTAATATCTACAATAGTCTTAATTTTTTTATAAAATTAATAATCTATTTAAATATTCGAATCCATTTCCCGGGGCTAGCACTTGTAGTGGGTTCTATTCTCTGCCGAGTGACACTCGAGGATATGGCATATTGGAGCCGTGATGACACGACGGGCAAATCTTTCCAAACAATGGTGGTAATGTTGAGAGAACACTTCAAGGGTGTTGGTGCTTTTAGTTCGTTTGTTCTCAAAAATAGGGGCGGTCAAGAGGGTGCTAGCTTCGTGAATGAGTAATTATATATATCACCAGGGAAATGGGGAAGTATTTGTTTGAGGAAATATTTCTATAGCCGCGAGTTAAAGGTGGTAAAGTTGGATGGTATTTTTTATTTCTTTATAGAGTTTCACGCTGTATCCCGTATATATCAGGGTAGGCAGAGGGAATCTATTGTTGAGACACTCTGTGCGCTCTCAACTGCGCTCTGGTTTGTTAGAGCGAAGAAAAGTAAATATAAATAAATAGTAATTCATTTCTCCGAGTGGGAATCGATCCTACAACAGTCGCCTTTACAGTCGCACGCTGTGACTTTATTTATTTTATTTGGGTGAAAATAATTTACTGGCACTGATTATTTATTTGTACGAACGTTTGCTAGAAACCGCAATGTCGCAATACGTGTGTAGTCAACTTACACTTGTATATTAAGTTCACAATACAACATTTCATCATTGTATAGAATATGTACCTAGTAGCTACAGGTATGATGTGGCCAATAGTCGCGACAGTTTGTGGGTTCGATTTCCAATCGAGGTAATGTAATATTTAATATTTTTATCTCTAGTGGAAGTAGAATTTCGCCAATCAACACGTAGTGTCTCCAGAATCTGGCGAAAATGGATAGCGGTAATGACTTAATGGGAGCAAAGAACACTAATTTCGCAAGTTCCCTTACGCTTAAAAGACATTTATGTATTCCAAAAACAAACGATATAAACTTTAGTCATTCCATGTATATTATGTATTGCAAACTCTACAAAAGACTATTCAAAAAAATTTTACACTTAACCAAAAAAAAATGACCTGAAAATTTAAAAAAGAAAACAGTTCACCAGTTATCCTCGTACAAGTACCTTATTCAATTTCATACGAGAGAGCGTTATTCGTTAATACAAATTACCCCCATTTCGCTGGCATTCGGCTCCACCCTCCACCCGTGTAGAGCAGTCCACTTATGAATTCCGGGAGGAAGTGGGGAAAAAGTGAACATAAAAAGTGCACGCAGCTTCCCGGTCCAGGCGTTCGAGGTGGAATTCAAATTAACCACTTCATATTCTGGTTCGTGCACACTGAAACATTTATGCGAACCGCAGCGGCTGTACTGTAGGCTAACTATGGCCTATTATGTTCTTATATATTCCTCTAGACTAAAATATTTTAATAATATCTAATGTTTAATAATCAGTGTAGCATAAGCCAGTTGAGACGCAAACACGACGGGTTGTAGGTTCGATTCCCACCTGAGGAAATGAAAATATTTAATTCGTTGAATCGTTGTATCGTATTAAGTTCCTCTACTCAACAAGCAACACCTTCAAAAACCTTCCTCTTCGGTGGAAAGTGAGGAACGGATGTGTATTTTAGGAAATGGAGTGTCTTAACAATAGATTCCCAGACTCCCTCTCCATACTCTGCTATGTGTGGAATACGACCTGAAGCTGACAAATGAAAAAAAAGGATTCGTGGTATTTGGACGTGGTACGCAAAGGTTATGAGTGCCGCTCTGTTGAGGCATTACGTGGCGGAACTCAACGCAGCACTTGGCTTAACACCAGAGCGAAGAAATGAAAATATTAAATATTACATTTCCTTGAACGAACTGGAACCCACATCCTGGTTTACAGTCACACGCTTGTGCCATACATATTCAGAAAACATATATAAACCATAAATACTATATAACACAAGCTTTTAGCATATACTATTAAGATAATTGTATTAATAGATTATCTTAGTGTAACGGGATCACCTAAGTAATATCAGCTCGTGCGTCCGTTAATTGTTTCTATTAGATACTATAGATTTACTCGAGCGTAGATTAAGCTCCATTTACTCGTATACTGTCTCTGTATTGGGAATTTCGTATATACTTTTACTTGACCTATTTGATGTATTAGAGTGCGACTGATGGTAGGTTCGATCCCCACTTGACAAAATGAAATATTTGATATTTTCATTTCTTCAAAGTAAACTGCGGCATTGAGTTCCGCCACAGTGGTTCCAAAATTCGGTGGAAAATGGATAATGGAATGTCTTAACACTAAGCTTTCTCTGTCTACCCTACAGCGTGAAGCTTACTTGACCTAATATAATTTTATATCTCATTATAAATATTATATTGTAAAACAAATAAATTGTAATTAAATTAATGATATTATTTTAATAGTTATAATAAAATCATTATCATTATAATGAATACATTATCATTAAAACAAATTAAATGATTAATATTTTGCATATACAATAGAAATGCGTATACAAATCATGCAGGCCAGCCGATAAAGGCTAAGTCAAGCACATGAATTGTTAAAGTAGGTACCTACAGCGTATGCACATCGTTGCACTCTACGTCCGAGTTTGAGGTTATAGCCCGATGAAAGGACGGACAAACGATTCCTTGTACTATAGTATTCGGGTAGGTAATGTGTGTGCCTAAATTCAGACTTAAATTGTAAGCTGACTTTTATTTAAAAAGTTAAATAAATGACTGCATAGGCCTGTAAACTTGAGTTTATTGACTTTTCGAACTTAACGTTTGTCTAAAATCCTAAAATTATATATATATATATATATATATATCTCCATACTCAAAAAGTTACAAAGTCGAAAAATCATAATAAAGCGGTAACTACCAATAAAATATTACCTAAAACAAAAATTTTAATACAATACTAAAATATACCGTATAAACGTTAAATAGAAAACACAGCAGTTATAACAATACATTTTTTTTCAAAGGCCCTCTTCGAAACAGACGGCAATTGCTGAAAAATGAAATATTGTATCACAGTAAATCCACTTGTCGACGGAAAAATAGATGTGCATACGTTGAAAAACAAACATTTAAATATTTACAGTACGAATATAAATATATAAAAGTTAATAAAAACGTGAAAACTCTAAGCAGTCCCACCTTTCAGTCTAAAGTCGTAAACTTAAATAACACTTATGCGCGTCATAGAAATAGAGCACTGCAACTGCAAGTTGGTAGAGAAAGTCGAACAAAAGGTGCCTTAGCGAATGCTCTTTTCTTCGTGGAACCTGGATTGCACTAAAATGCACTCTAATACTATACGAAATAAGACCAAATTACATTAAAGTTGTACAAATCCCAGTTTGCTGCGGTAGAGGGTAAATAATTCTCTTTGGAAATTGTTAATGAACGAAATCATTAGCTTTCGGAAGATAAAATATTTGAGTGCTTCATTATATTATGATGTGCGGACTCGCCAAAAGATTTTGGACTTCAAAAATTGTTTATTTATGGTAAGTGAGGCTGATATGGCGCAGGGGAACAAGTGTGTAAGCGAAACGGATGTGGGTTTAATTCGTTCTTGCTCTGGGAACCAGGCAAAGAGAGGCATGGACTCCAGGATTCGGCTGTAAGTGGAGACCGGAGTGTAAGACACTAAGACACATTAGGTTATTTGTATTCCCTTTGTTTACCCTGCTATGTCCGGGATACAGTGTGCAGTTAAAAAATATTTGTAAAACATATTTAATTATTCATTTCTTTGGGTATAAGAGATGGACAAACAAAGACTTATCATTGTTAGGTAGGTAGGTATATAATACTGTATATTTACAAAAGCCGTTTGCTAAATAATTAAATAACGAAAAAACCAATATGTTTATATATATTGTTCATGCAACATCTTTGCTTCGCTTTTTAGAGCGTTGATACCTAACTTTTGTTTTCTTTGTTTAGATATGAAGTTATAAAACTCCCTAATATCACGACTAACATAGAACGTTTCAAAATAACTATAATCGATTTTCTTGGAAAGATGTTATATTAGTATTTTAACATATTAATTAAGGCGTGTGACGACCAGGTAGTGGGCTCGATTGCCACTCGAAGAAAAGAAAGACTTTCGTTTCGCGCTTTCTTGAGCACGCAATGCCTTCCAAATTCGCTGGAAAATGGGGAACGTATGTCTTAAAACTAGGCTCCCTATCCTGCTAAGTAATACAGCTTGAAGCTAAAATAATAACAAATGAATTATATAGGAAAAGACCAAAGAATGTATTTTTAAAGTTTACTTACATTTCCTATAATAATATTATGCAATTTATTTACACAAAAATACCCATTCTTACTAAAGCCGGTACTGTACCTACATTTCAGTTGGGAAAAATATTTATAATACATATCAATTAGCACGTCGAGGGACGTCGTCACAAGCGTATAAATAGAGCACGCAAGTCAATTATTTAGTTACTTCTGAAAAACAATCCAATATGGAAAATATAGTAAGTGTATCTATATTATTCTTTTGTTTTATTTTATTTTGGTTTGCGAAAACATCTTTAAAAAATCATTATAATAATAAATTGTGTTTTTAAAGTAAAGCATGTCCATTAAATAGTTAATATTTTCATTTTCTCAATGACTTGGCGAAAAGTGGCGGAAGTGTTTTAACGGGGTGCGGAGTGTCTTAACACTAGATTCCCTTGCCTACCCTGCTATGTGCGGGATACTGCATAAAGCTTGAAATTTATTAATATAATATTTTTTTAATTTTTATTAATAGCATAATCTGCGAAAATTCTATTGGTATTTCAGCGGATACGAGTTGCGACACTTTTGTTGCTTTTTCTTTTAATTTTTCAAAAAGTCGCCCATACACAAACTGAGGATGTCTCAAAGACTACGACTGAAATTTATGAAAATACGATTAAAATTCTTTCAACTGGAGATAGTTCTAATATAAGAGAAAAACGGCAACTTGGATATTACCCTTATGGGTATGGTAAGTAAAACTTTTTTTTTTTAGTTTTTATTTTTCTTTAGTCGAAACTTTGCCTTCACGGTATAACGAAAATATTCTTCTTAAATATTCAATTATTATTATTTTTTCACTACACGCTGTATCCCGCACAAAGCAGGGTAGGCACAGGGCACCTAGTTTTAAGACACTCCGTTCCCCTCTTTCTGCCGATTTCTGGATGCATTGCGTGTTGAGTGGCAGAAATCAACGCCGCGCTTTGCCTCGACAGCAGAGCGAAGAAATGAAAATTTAAATTTAGGTAAATATTTCATCTCCTCGAATGAGGATCGAACCCACAAGCAGTTGGTTTTACAGTTACGCTCATTGCCTGCGCCACGACTGGTCTCATATTATAGGTATTTATTGCCTAGGTATAATAATTAATAACTAATATTACGCACTACGCAATAACCCAAAGGTACTACGCTAAATCGTCCTATGATATAAATTATTTTCTATTTCAAAGGTTACTACCGACCTCAGCCAATCCCAATAATAGTAGGAGGCATTGGTATAGGAGCACCAATATTTGGAGCAGCAGGTTTCGGTGGACGAGGCTTTGGGTTCGGTAGACCAGGCTTTGGAGGTCGGGGATTTGGGGGCCGAGGATTTGGAGGATTCGGTGGAAGAGGCTTCGGAGGCTTCGGCGGCCGCGGGTTCGGTGGTGGGCGAGGTGGACGTGGATAAGATAATAAAGTTTAGTTTTATAGAAAATAGTATTTTCTTTATATATTAGTTTTAAATTAAAAAAAACTGCGCCTCGATAGTTTCATAATATTTAAAATCTTCTATTTATATTCGCTCTATGTGAAATCGATGATTTGATATTAAATAGTAATTTTCTATAATTAACTAAATTTGTTTTTTATTTAAATAAATAATTTAAATTAAGCAAAATACGGTACTAAATTCGATATTATTTAATGTTACAAAACGGAAGCGGTTAACGTTATTAAAATAAACACGATAAAAACACATACCGTCTATATCTTTATAACGTACTCGGACAGAGGTTCCACGTAATTACAATAGGTGACATATATCACTCAATAACAACACTACACACTAGATACCTTCCAATCAGGGCTTCCGCCTTCAAGCAACTGTGTTCGTTTGACACAATTCCACCGCTTTTATTATCTTTTTCACCTAAATCGACCTACTTTTATACGAATATCCTAAGATTTAATATTTCAAAAAAAATCCCCTACCTGTCAAAATACTGTCATAATATTGACAGTGACATATGCAGTTTGTTCCGTCAATGTGTTTTATATTGTTATTGACAATTAAGTTGAAGGACTTTACTAGAATTTAGGAGTTAAGACCGCTCAACACGATGTCCGAAGCGATTATACTAATCTATGATTACATTAAATATTCATAGAATGAAATCTAGAACTAGTTTTAAAGAAGTTACAACAGGATTTACTGCATTAATTATAGCGTTTAAGCATAAGTTCAAGGAAACAAATTACCATTATTGTAATCTTAACTTCAAATTACATTAGCTGCTTTGGCCATTTCCAATTTCACTATCAAATACAGTAGTTGCTATGGAGGGCGCATACGACGAAATTATATCCGACAATCCATTCTTCATAGAATTTAAAAAAGAATTTTCTAATTTATTTCAACATTGCATTTCACAATCTTGGGTAATATGTGTGCCTCGAATCGGAAGTTTAAATACGCGTGTGTTTACTGTGGAAGATTTCTGTGCGAATGTCTTAGTGCCTAGTGATGAATTACCAGAAACACATTACAGTACTCTCACAGAAAAACAGGTTACTGTGGCTAATAAAGTGATAACATTGGAAGTTACAAAAGGATTGCCACTCCAAAGTCATATATTATTTGAAGAAACGTTTTATACTGAGGATTTTATAAAATATAAGGTATGGTGTGTAGAAAGCCCCTTAGAACCTAATTCAAATATTGTGGATAATTCTATGACAAAGGATTGCCTGTTGTCTATTAATGACTGTATTGATTTACTTTGGACACAAGCAGCAGGTCGCCAAGTATTAGATCAAATAGAAAACAATGTGCAGACATTTCTAAAGAAATACTCGTCATTACCTATAGCTATTGCACCCTTAAAAGAAGCAATAAGTGAATTGTATACTGAGTGCCTCCAAAGTACTTTACAAAATCGTAGACTTCGGGAAAAATGTAAAGCCTCCAAACATTTACTTGAAAATATGAAATTATCTGTTGAGACTTATATGCAATATTTATTATTTGACTCCATTTTTAAACCTATTTGTACAATTTGTGCATATGAAGATTCTCATTTAAATAAAAAGATTAGAAATATGTGTGACATCCAACTTAGAGATCTTGACATTAAAAAAGACTTGTATCATGCAGTGCCTAAGGCAAAACAAATATTATCAAAAATAGATACATATAATACTGTACTAGAAAAGATATTATGTGTAAAACAAGCCTTAAATGCTATTAACAAAATTGACAAGAGCAACAATGTTATTCTTTTAACTGCTGATGATTTGTTACCAGTGTTTGTGTTTCTCCTTATTAAATCTGGGTTACCAAATTGGTATAGTCAATTAATGTATATGAAAGAATTCCGATTCAGTGGTATTGGTAAAGGAGAAAGTGATGAAAGTGCATTTCTTATAACAACATTAGAAGCTGTGATAGAACATATTCAGTCAGGAGCCTTAGCGGGGCCACCAAATCCAGAATCTTATTACTATGAAAGCAGTCTCACTGAAGATAACTTGAATGATAATTCACAAAGAAAAAGCAGTTTAACAGAATCTATATCGACAAATGACACAACTGGCAGAGAAGAAACATTGGAATACATATTTGATCTAATTAAAGCAAACAACACTGAACAAGTTCAACGACTATTAGAAAAAAATCAAAAACACATGGATAGTATACAACATAATGAAACAAGTGCATTAAAATTAACAGATAATCAAGACGACGAAGATGAGGATGATGATGAAGATTATGATACAGAAATCTATCAAAGACTTTGCCATCCTTTATGTAATTGTAAAAAATGCTGTTCCAAAATATCAAAAAACCTTCTAAAGACTTCTCCAACAGTGTCGTCAAGAGACAGTCATGGCCTGACTCCTCTGCACGTAGCTTCTATACATGGAAAAGCAAATATTGTGGAAATTGTTATCGAGATGGGGGCAAGAGTTAACACAACTGACCTCAATGAGTGCACATCGCTTCACTATGCCGCTTCGAGAGGACATCAAAATGCTCTTCTATTACTATTACATTCAGGATCTAACATTAACCAAGCTAACATTGACAAAAACACCCCTTTGCATTTAGCAGTCAATAACGGACACATGAACTGTGTTAAAGCATTAATATACTTTGCTGAACATGGCAGAAAAAACCTGCGAATAAATTGTGTAAACGAACTAGGAAATACACCACTGCATTTGGCATCTAAATGGGGATATGAAGGTATAGCAAAATTACTGATAGAGAATGGTGCAGAGCCATCATTCCAGAACTGTAATGGTAAAACTGCATTTGACTTGGCCCATAATTTAAAAATATTGCAGGTGCTCAAATCAAGTATGCCTAATTTGTATGAATACATCCATATAACAAGCAAAGATGTAAAAAGCTTAAATTGCAAATCTGACAGTCAGATAGCAGTTAAATTACAGAATATCAAAATAAAAAGTAATTCAAGTACCACAAACAAAACAGTAGAAAATTTAAAGAGAATTGAACGCATTCTACAAGCAATATCTTATGGAGATGTAAAGCTTGCCTGTTTTTATATGAATATTAACTATGAAAACTATGTCAATGCAAACCCTGCACCCAGCGGAGTATCCTGTCACCCACTCTGTGAATGTCAAATGTGTAAAAAAACCCGTGTAACAGCTTCGGATTACGATGTCAACTTCCCTGATTCAAATGGAATGACAGCATTGCATTATGCATCTAGATATGGACTCGTTGAATTATGTAAAATTTTAGTACTACACAAGGCAAATGTGAACTTGTGTGATAAAAAAGGTCAAACCCCGCTGCATTTAGCTGCCATAAACAATAAGACAGTAGTCATCAACTTTTTACTTGACAATGGTGCAAATATAAACGCTATTGATTTATCTGGAAACACTGTATTACATGTTGCGAGTGAGATGGGTAATATAGGAGCAGCTAAAGTATTGTTAAATTACAATCCAAATATAACTCTAATGAATGGGTCTGAGAAAATTGCTATAGATGTTGCTAAAGAAAAACTACATTTAACAATTATAGATTTAATTGAAAAGTATGCAAGTAAAATGAAATAAGAACATATGTTGAAACAAAAATTCTATGTTACAAACATGATTTTAAGCTGCGTTCCTAGATAAGTTACCTTATATGTGAAGTAATATAAAATAAAATGTTTAAAATTAATTAATAATAAACCAATCAAATAACACAACATTCCAAATTGTACAAAAGTACATAATTTATTATTTATTAATTTGCCACAAAAAAAAAGCTAAAGGTTTGACCTCAATAAAAACTAACAAAACTTAAAAGTAAAAGTAAGTGGTAATGTAAACAAAGTAATTCTTCACACAAATATTGTTTGTTCAAAGTGTCTTGTGTTTATCTGACCAAAGCTTTTCGCTCATCTTTAGTTTATTTGCACAAATATTTTTATTATATTTCTGTGCATTCTTTGTGCCATACACGTCTTTATAAAACACTAACATAACTAAGGTAGTTAGTGCAAAAATGCTAAAATATTAACCAGCTTTAAAATACAATAGGAATAAGATTTCAAGATTAAATATTTAGTTTACTTTTGCACCAACAGATTTTGATAAGACTGACTAAATTGTTAATTTTATTTTCTACTCTAACAATGTTTGTGATTTTATAATGCCTGATAAATAAATACATAACAATTGCTTATAAAAATTTATATTTCATTTCAATTTTCCTAAAATGCAACTAATTATATTAATAGACATCTTTTCATAATTACATTTTCTGATTTTTGAAGTTTTCCTAAAAAAAATTACTATTTCTAGTCATATATATTAATTTATTTTTATTTTACAAGAATAGTTAATTATGTTATAATTAAATAAGTACTATGTACATTCATTTTGTATTTAAACAGAAAAAAAATATATACAAAGACATTAAGGTTGCAATTAAAAATGCCTTAAATTTTTGACTAAATTACTGTAATATAAGGCAAGGGATATTTCTTTAATTGCATACAAATTATAGTTATTATTATATCGAATATTTTAATATTTACTGGACGGATTTTAATGTAATATGGGTTTATGATCAAGATATTTTTTTAAATAATTTACAGCCTTCATTTATTATATACATGTATATATCACTTATCTATTACTATTAGCGCTTAAAAAACTCCTGATTAAAAATCATTTTCTCTTATCAATAGTTAATTACTAAATCTATAATAGATTTAAATATTATTTTTTATATAGTCAAAAAAAAAATATAAAAAGAAAATGATAATGTCCATAAAATTTTTCATGAACAAAAATTTTAATTATTATATATGATATATTTAAAATGAAAAGAAAAATACACATTAATCTCAATCAGTTGTCAAAAGTAATTTCATTGTAAATAATAAAAAATAAATATATATTTTTTTATAAAAATTTGGTCCCAAAAATTTTAAAAACCCTCTGACTTAAAAATGTTATACACATCCTCAAATACTATAGTCACTGGATATCATACTGACTAAATATTTACATTTCATTAGTATCTGTAATATAAAATAGTTTACATTAAAGTAAATTTTTAGGCCATCTTGAAGTAATAGTACAGTGTCTGTTTGTAAACACTGGTATTATACAAAACAAGGCATTACGCTCCGCATGCAATGTCTCGAAAATTTTGCTCGATGAATGAATGAAGTTTTCAAACTAGATTTCCTCAATATGCGGAAAAAACGTATACTTACTAATTACTATATGTCCTTAAATTACTGTATTAATTATACATGTCTTATAAAACTGTGCGATTTGCATTTAAAGTATGCTGACCACACGAAATAGATTAAAAAGTGAATGACAAAAATTACTTTCATATTTTAATATAGAGATTCCCACTCGGGGAATAAATTATTTTTATGTCATATCAAAAGAGCATTGTGTGGCATTTAGTGGAGATCTGCCCCTCAACACGCAATGTCTTGATAAGTGGGCAGTCCGTGGAGAATGGAGTGTCTTAATACTAGGTTCCCTTTACCATCCCCGCTATATGTGGGATACAGCTTGAAGCTAAAAAAAATGTAGTTATTTAAAATCTACATATCGGGTAACAAAGCCTGAAAAATTTTCTATATAAAGACAAGAAAATCATTAAAATATGAAACTGATTTTTCTAATAATATTTGTACATACAATCAACTAGGTCGTTATTTAAACAGTCCTATAAAACATTTATATAAAATATATGTTAATCTATAAACACTAATACAAATATCCACTTATACAAATAATTAAATAAAAACATTGTTAAAATATATATTAAATAAAAAAAGTAATTTGAGACCATTCATACATTGAGCTATTTTAATTGCATTAATTAAACTATTGCTGGGGTAAGTTCCAAACGGGCATATCCTCCCTCTTTTTCTCTTTTTTCTTATAATAGTGTTTATCTCGCATTCTGACGTCATCTCGTATCCTTAAGTCACTGCGTCCGCCGCTCCGCCAGTCCTCTATCATCTTACGAGGCGAATTTTTATAAAACTTTTTAAATTTATTATTATCTTCATTTAAATTATTAAATAGTTCGTTTTCTGGCTCTACACTTGGTATATCTTCGTCATAATTATTATTTTGTAGCTCTGTGACGTCATCTCTGTTGAATGTAAACGAATAGGGGTAGTATGCTTGTAGTATGTCTTCGTAACGGTATTGCTGCATTTGAAGCCATACATGGGGTAGGAGTAAGGGGAACCTTCTGAGCCAATATGTGACAAAACCGTCTGGTAATTTGCCAAGGCTTTCACGAACCTCCAGATCTAGTTCTCGATAGTGATGTTTCTAGAATAAAATATTATAAGGTATAATAACTGTGTCCGTAGTAATATTCGGCGGAAAGTGGGGAATGGAAGTGTCTTAATGGCAGCGGAATATCTTAACACTAGATTCCATCAACCTCCCCTGATATGAGATGCTAAAAAAACTGTAAAATCTTACGATGTGAGTTATTAGTTCTTTTTGTTAAGTTCGCATATCTCCAGCATATCAAATAGCAGAAAGATTTCTGTTCAGTTTAAAAACACTATATTTCTAACCTATATTAGTAAAATTACGTTATACAACCGTGTAGCATTGTTTTGCCATCATCGTGCTCTTTAATAGTCTACACTAGAATAGTCTACACAAAATAAAAATATTCTCAGGTTGAGTTCTGATTTTAAAAACCAATTTGTTCAGTAGTTTTCTATTTAAAAAAGATCAATTAGAAACAAAAAAAATAAAATATGAATAGGTACTTATGCTTATTTAAACTCACCTTATTCCTAATAGCCCTCAACAAATGAGCGACAAGGTCACCCCTATACGTGCGTCTCGCTCGCAGATCGGACGCGACAGACGCGCACACCCGCAGGCGCCAGTCGCCGCGCAGCACGACGGGCGTGTGCCGCTCCAGCGGGTGTGCTGTGACGTCAGTGGACGACATACTCTCTACGTGATCGCTAACGTCCTGGTAATTGAAAATGAAAGTAGAATAATTAAAGACTTATTTGTTAAATTTACTCTTTATTCTACTTTATTCTCTATTTTCAATCAGAATTTTAGACTATTTGATTACTAATTCGTCTAAAATTCATAGTGACCTCCATGTTCGGAAGAATAATTGTATTTAAATTATTGTGGTTCCACTGCTCTGGTTAAACAGAGCGAGGCGTTAAGTTCCGCCACTTAATACAGTACGTCATGATTTCGAAAAGCGAAGAACAAAGTGACTTGACACTGTATTCTATTAACTTTACTAAAAATAACTAAATAACACCATACCTGTAAAAAGTTCAATATAGTTTGTTTCCCCCAAAACATTGGATACTTAAGGACGGTGTCGCACGGAGGCCGCGACTGCGCTCGGGAAGATATCATAGCTCGTATTAACATCTTTGTAATCACTAACTCTTCTTCTGATATCACTTTACTGAAAGAGATAATAAATATATTGTTAGATGAAACTCAAAATTTCAGAAACTTAAATATTTCATTCCCTTGAGTGGGGATCGAACCTATAACCAGTCGCGTTTACAGTCATACACTTAAGCCCCTGCACTATGACAGGCGCGACTCTCTGTACTGTTTCAAGTTTTATTTGTACTAATTTTACTTTTAATATTGAAATAGATTTGAATATTTTAATATTAGAAATTAAACAAGTACAATTTAATATAACATTACGTAAATTAACTTAAAGATAGTTTGAGATAACTCGCATGTAATATTTATATTTAATTAGGAGAAATAAATATAAATCATTATATTAAATATAATAAAAAGAAACAATGAAAATTAATAAAAAAATACTAACTCCAATTGATCCAAGCTATAGTCCCCACTAATAATATTCGCTTGCCGCCGCAACATGTCACCAAACGGATGATATCCTCTCGACAGTACATAGTAGAAAACGCATCCTAATGAGAACATGTCTACTGCGGTCGTCTGAAAATATTTAAATTTTAATTTAGGTTCACACTATATCCCACAACCGGCAGTTTAGATAGAGGGAGCCTAGTGTTAAGACACTTTGTTACCCACTTTTCTTATTTTTTTATATATTCTCAAATTTTCATAAGTATTTGTTTTTCTTGAGGGCAGTGGTGGCGCTGGAGCACAAACTGTGACTGCAAACGCGTTTAGTTGTGGGCTCAATCCCCACTCGAAATGAAATAATTATTAAAATTTATATTTCCATTTCTTCGCTCTGGTGTCGGGGGAAAGAGTATAGAGTTCCGCCAGTCAATATGCAATGCCTCCAGAATTCGGCGCTTTTCGCCGAATTCTAAGAACTTAAGAACGTAGTGTCTTAACACTAGATTTCTTAAGCCTACCTTCTGCTGTGTGCGGGATACAACGTGTAGCTATTTAATCTATTTAATTTTTTATTTGTTTTCTTTTTAGGGCAGACCATTTCTTATCTGATTAAGACGAAACATTCATTATTATAGATTAATTATTAAAGTCTATATTATTTATTTATAGACTATTAAGACCTATATTATTTCTTATCAACTCTAACAATAAAAAAAATACTCACAGTCCTTTCCCCACTAATCATTTCCGGTGCAATCCATCCATCAGTACCAGTAACCCCGGAACGCCTTGAAAAACTAACTCTACCGATATTTAACTTTTTGGATAAACCAAAATCAGATATCATTGCACGAACTTCCCCTGTTCCAGTTGGCATTGATAGTAAAACGTTGTGAGGTTTTATATCTCTGTGAACTAAATGTTTTTATATATTAATATTGCTATTAATATTGTTTTTATATATTATTTTATATTTTATCACGCTTAATCTCGCTTATACAGTGCGATCAACGTGTCGTGGCCACCGACAGTTAGCTATAGATTTGATTTTAGTGTTATTCTTACTTTTTGATTATTTTCTTCCCGAGCCAACAATGTGCGTAAGTTCAGAAAAGGTTAATTTCATGGCGACCACGACTCGTCGACCGTATTGCACTATACATAGGAAGGCAGAGAGTACGGCAGAGGCTTGAGATATTTGGTTTTAAGTGTGCTGCATTTTATCTAACCAGATTAGAGAAATTATATAACTTCAATCGTTCTTCAAGGGGAGATCGAACCCACAACTATCGCGTTCGTTTCGGTCTTGGTCTGGTAACAACGCAAAACCACTATACGTTTTACGAGTCACTCATAAATAATCTCGAACATTGGGAGGTGCGTGAGAGACACAGTATCTCACCGACGTTTACCAATACCAAAAATTTGCGTGATATAGGGTGAAACTAAAAAAATAAACAAATAACTAACCTATATCCATGGAATGTAAATGAGATAGGCCCATAGTCGCTTGTCGTAAAACCTCCACTGCATCAATTCTACACTCGAACCCTAATTTCTTTTCCACATAATCTTGTAGCGTTGCGGAACATAACTCTAGTGCTATATACCTGAAAAATATTATTTCTTGGAAATACGTCTATATTACTGCGGACAGGACATAAAATGATCTAAAGTGTTAGATACCATTTTTTTATAGATTTCGCCAAAAAAAAATTGAAAGTATGGAACCGTATAAAATATTACCGTATGTCGTCTACCATAATGGCGTAAAGGTTTTAAAACTATAAAAGGCTGAAAGTGAAAAAAAAGCCCACAAACCCCATACCTAAACTGCCTATCCCGCTCAGTACAATAGTACCGCACGACGTGCGCGTGCGCGTCCGACTCGCGAAGCAGCGCCACCTCACGGTCCGCGAACGTGAAACACTCAGGCAGCAAACGCTTGACCGCCACCGCTCGTTTGTCGAATGTTCCTCTGGAAATAAAGAATATAATTATATTATATAGCCTTCTATTCAGGTCCAATAAGATACAATTACATATTCTTTAAAGTAATGTACACATAGCTAAAGTTATTCTAATATTTGCTTTTTCCTTGTTAATCTTATTATTTGTAGATCTGTATGCCAATCGGCAAAAGCCTCCTCCAAGGAAATTAGGAGGAATTAGTTAAACTGTGTATTTTTTGTTAGTTGGTCGTCGCACTGTTACAGCGTCTGTAAACGTAACGGTTTTGAGTTCGATTCACATTTAGGGAAATGAATCATTTGAATTTTTATCGCTCTCGTAATAAGGCAAAGTGATGAATTTCGCCACTCAAAACGCAAAGTTCTGAAAATCAGGCTGATGTTATGGAACGGAGACATTCCGTACCATAATATAATTAGCACTAGGTAAGCAACCTATTTTTAAGACCCGCACATACAAAATACAGGTGTAGCTAAAAAAAGTAATTTTTATCTTCAGATAATAACTATTGCTTGAGCAGAAAACTCAAAGTACTATTTAAATTCACTGTATTCTATAGTATCCGTACCATGTCGGCGCGCTTAATTTCACCAGATTTATTTTTTATTTTCCTCGATCTGATAACAAGACATAGCCCAGCGTTAATACTTTAATACTTTTAATACTTTATTGGAATACACAAGAAATTTACACAAGTAACAATTTGTACGATAATAACCGCATTAGTGATACACTGTGTTGCGGCTTTTAACGCCCACCTCCCTAGCGTTGCTTAGTAACTATTGTAAATATATGAAACAGAGCAAAAATTTACAATGAAATACAAAATAAAAAAAAACAAAACTCTTAAAGTAAAATAATATAAAAGTAAGTGGGTTTGTGTGGGTTTGTGTGCGTGTGTGTGCATGTGTGTGTGTGTGTGTATTTGTGTGTTTGTGTGTGTGTCTGTGTGTATATGTACATGTGCGCGTGTGTTCTGGGTGTGTGATGCGTGCTTATGTCTGCATCTGAAATTTAATAAGATTTTCGGTGTCTCTATAATTTAGTGTTCGAAGCCAATTAAGCAATACAATTCTACATTTCGTATTCGAACTAATTAATTCGAAGTAATTCGTAACGTTAGGTTGTAAATTTTAAGGTATTCATTGACTTTATTGTACAGTGTTGGGCTCAAATAAACGTAATGTTTATTTGAGGAAGCCAAGCGTCTTTTTTTAATCGGACATACTCTATTATTTTTGCGTTTTACTCTATTATTTTGCGATTAATAAAATTATAAATTATTATATTTTTATATTAATACATAATCATCATTTCATATTTTGTCACCTGTCTTTTCATTTTGAGTGCAAAATTTAGAGACATAAAAACCCAAATAAAATCTGGATCGTATAATTTCGAAATTACTTAAATATGTTTACCTATATCGTTCCATGTGAACTAAAATTAATTTAAATAGTAAATAATATTTTTCTATAATTTACAAGTGTTATTTTTGTGTCTATAGTAATTTAAAACATATGTATCTATATTGTCAATGTAAATAATAATTAACATAATGCTAATTAATTCAATATGAAATATTGAAAGTGGACCAATTTTAATAGGCTTATTTCTACACGTTTCACCTGAAGAAACAACATGAGAACCAATAAAAAAGTAATTTTATATGAAACTTATTATATAATTAACCATCTGCAGCTCTCATAAAATTTTTGAAAATGTATATATAAACAATGTGTGAATATTGTGTACAGATTATAAATCTAGATTAAGATATATTAGAATCTGTCGTCACGCAGCAGTACAACGTCTGGCTGCTCTAATTATTTATTTAAATTATAAATCAGCTCTTAATTCAAATAAATTCTTCTTAATTCAATATAGTAACCTGCCACCAACTGTTTATTATTTTTTAAAGGATGATTCATAATTTATCAGAAATATTAATAAAACTATACTTACTACAAGAAACTTTCGATATAACGATTATATTTATCTAATACAGTGATAACATAAGATAAGTGTATATTAGTGGTAATTCTCCATCTTTCGCTTAACTATCTATATCGATACCTTTATAATATTTTCCCTGTTCTAGTCAAAACAGAAGCGTAAGGACGTATCACCTAATAAGTTATATCGCTAACAGAGCAAAAGATAATAGAATAGATTAAACTAACAAAAAAACAAAATCCTCACCTATAAACAAAAGTGCCTTCACATCCCTTTCCTAAAACCTGATCAGTAAAAAAACTTATCCTGCCAATACGCACTTCGCCCTCGCCTATCTCCATTAAGTGTCCAGTCACTTCGCCATTGGAAGATGTGGATGTGTTAGAACTTCTAGAACCACCTTGGGATAGCTGTTGGAATTCGCGAGCCTAAAAAGTATTATTGTTTTTTAGTTTCACGCTGTAACCTGCATTTAGTAAAGTAGTTAGAGGAAACCCCGAATATAAAATCAACCGTTTATATTTTTGGTACTATTAACCCCACCACTGCTACATATTTGGCAATTTTAAATGTAGATTGTATAGATAGCAACCTATGTCAATTTAAACAAATCTATAACTACGGTAGCGTAAATACTTATGTATCACATTTTTTTCTCGAAAATCTTATTTTAATAATACTTATACATTTATTCGAATCAAAACCATTTAAAAAAATATATACAACAATAATGTATGAGTCATCCGAATAAAAATAAATAAATGATTTAAGGAAAAGCAGTAATATATCAAATTATGCTTTTACTTTATTATTGTAGTCCAAAATCCAGATTTTTCTATATTAAATACAATGTAAGGTATAAAAATTAAACATCCATATATTGATAACCACATAGGCAGTTTATCAATAAAAAGAAACATACCTGATAACGGAGATACCAAAACATCGTAACTACCAGGCCCATTAAAATAATTAATAGCACTTTCAACGCTTTATTCTCTTGCTGATGCAACCATATGTACGCTTTCTTATACCACAAATCTGGTCTAAAATGGAACTCTTCGTAATCCTCAGTCTGAACTGAAACTGATACAGAACTGGACTTCAAATTAGTCTCATTTTCGCCATCTTTCTCCGAATCTGTATGAACTTCCCCGTTTATTAACTTCACGGCGTTACTTCCTTTTGTGGCATGACCATTGATAAATTTAGAATTGGACAAATGCGGCATCCATGTCGTCGTCAACTCTGGCACTTTATAATGGCCTAATAACAAATATGGCGGAGTGACGTGTAAATTTATATCATTCAATTGATAATAAATGTTTTTGAACGGTTCGTATGTGACTTTCTCCGCTTTCGCTTGGTTCTCGCCGACGGGACCTTCTAGAAGTAAAGGCCTTGTGTGCCCCGTTGATATAGTTACTGTGTTTTTATCGACGAGCGAAGATAATGCGTATAGACCATGATTGTGTTCTCCAATGTATAGCGTTGGACTGTAAAAAAATATTTTAATATTATTGTTTTTCACTTTCTTCTTGGGTAGGCAATATGGCCAGTGTTAAGACATTCCTTTCCATGGAATTTTTGAAGCATTGCGTGTTGAGTGGCTTTGCCTAGTTGCCAGAGTGAAGAAAAATATATTAATAAATAATAATTCACTTCTCCGAATGGGAATGAAACCCATAGCCGTCGCACTTATGCCACTGCGACGAAATGACCTTACTGTATTGATAGAGAGAACCTGGTACTATTATTACTGGTAATTATTGCTCGTTTTAAGATAATTTATGAATTATCAAAACCACAACCAGCGTTTTCTATGAAACGACTTGATGCATTTGCGTACTGATAATGTTAATTTAAGCTTAATAGGAGATAACACAAACATTAAATAATAACCCCACATCTGATACGTACAAAATAGATGGGTTAAAACTGTACCGACTCGTAATTACAGTACAGCCAGTCACGGCGCAAGGCCACAGGGTGTGATTGTAACGCGACGGTTCTGGGTTCGATCCCAACTCCATGGAATGAAATATTATTTATTAATATATTGATTTCTTCGCTCTGGTACCAAGGCAAAAAGACCGGCGTTGAGTTCCGCCACTCAACACGCAATGTCTCGAAAAATTCACCGGAAAGTGGGAAACGGAGTGCCTTAACGCTATGTTACCTCTGCCTACCCTACAGTTTGCGGGACACAGCGTGAAACTGATTTATTTTAGTGAAATTTTACCGAATATGAGTTGATTTGCTCAAAATTTCTCAAATATTCTTTAGAGATGAATCAGATTTTTCGTGAAACTTATATATATATATATATATATATATATAGTATACTTACTATAACTCTATATTAGAATTTTTAATTCCTTGCCCATTTCTCAGCGTAGTAGCATCTTCCATGATATGATCTAAAGTATCATCACCTATAGAGTTAAAAGGTACTGAGATGAGGCCATCTCTATCTAGGAGGTAGGCGGCGACGACTGGCGTTTCTAAATTGTGTGACCATACCAGGTCCCCTGTTTTACGGTCGAATGACATTATACGCCCATTCGATGTTGATGTGAAATGAATTATGCCTAAACAAGAGACAAATTATAAATTAGATTAAGCTTATAGGGGTATAAAAGCGACAGGTTGTAAGTTCGATTCCCACTCGAGGAAATGGAATATTTAATCGTTTCATTTTATCGCTCTGGTGACGAGGCAAAGCGTGGTATTGAGTTCCACCATTCAACATGCAATGCCTCCAGAATTCGGCGGAATGTGGGGAACGGAAGTAACGGTAACGTTAACGGTCTTTACACCAGGTTCCCAAGTTCCATGCTTTTCTTTGAGCGTATAAAAATATAAAAAATATATATAAACACATCTGTAATGATGATAATGCTGATACATAACAAAACAAAACTTTTAGCTGGGTTTTTCTTTATCACAATAGTTTTAAACTGGCCGTGATTTAGTTTAGTGATTTGACCTCCAAAGTTCGTAGGTATAATCTAAGCTTTAAATACAAAATATATTTTATTTAATTTTGATTTCATTTAAGTTATTTTTTTTCACTCATCTCTCATGCTATACGGCGAGACACGGAGAAAAGAGCGATAAAACACTCCGTTGCGTGAACGAATACCGATTTATATTTATTAATATTTAGTATTTCTATTATAATCTAATCTAATATCGTTAAGGGTTAATACGACCGACGACTGACCGACTCTAAGTATAGATCGACATTTGAATTATTTCTACGAATCAATACTGAATATAACAAAAATATTTAGCAGTTACCATAAAATCTGCCTATAACTAAATTTGATACTCTGTGGAATTTATTATTTTTATCACTTAAATGTTCATTTACTTTATTATTGATTAATAATATATCAAATTTCATGTTTTTTTTTGTGAGACACAACGCACATGTGCACATATTTTACATAAAAAACTTATGTTATCGTATCAGAGCATAACATTAATATCAGCCATTATAAATAATGTGGAGTACATGTGTAGCAGATGAGGTCGCTTAAGGCTTATAGAACCATCGCAACTCAGTATCAGACTAACTTATGGCTGTGGGTTCGATTCCTACTAGAGGGATGCTCTCAAATACTTTGTTTTGCTTAGACTGGTATAAGCTCGACGTTGGGTTCCCCCATTCCACGCGCATTGTTCTTTTAAAATGGAAATCGAGAGTGGAGTCTTAACACTGAGTTCTATCGGCCTAAAGATTACAGAAATTATCGTAATATGGAGCTTGCCTCTATGTTATAAATTTTTAAGTATAAAATAATTTAATTCCCTGAAAGCGAATAATATTAAATCGAACCTACAACTATCTAGAGCGCAAGCAGACCCTGCAGCCGCTGCGCTATAAGGGAGAAGAAAAAATTCATGCTATGAGAACTAAAAAATCCAAAGGAAAAAATCTATAAACACAGTGTTATAGTTACTAAACATAAATGTCAATATATACGAGTTCATCGTACCATTTGCTCAATCGGTGGAAAAGTGAACGTAAATTGATTTTTTACAAGTAATTTAACATTATACTTTTTCGTCCATCTTTATGAATAGGGAATGGTAGTTGAAAAACTTATATTTAAAAAAACAGAACAAATGTTTGACTAATAGGATTGTGAAGTTTAAAATTTATATTAATTGTATTTACAGTAAAAAAAATGCCTGACGAATATGAATATATGATTTGTGCGAAGTTTGAATATTTCGCACGATATTTCTTATACAGAGTGGAAGAGGCAGCGCTCCTTTTACGGAAACTGCATATAGGGTATAATACTTCACACCCAGAAGTAAAGAAATTAATCAAGGTACCTCAACAGTTTGGACGTAGGATTTTTTTTTCATTTCACGATTTTTATCCATACCTGTATTTCGTGTGACGCACACATACGTGTGTGTTGCCGCTTTGACAGGTAAGTGTGTGGGTGCTTATTTTATACTTAGCAAATGGTGTTTTATTTTAGAACGATATTTTTATTATTTATTATGTTTGAAAAAATAGCTTTTTTATTTTTGGGAATTACATTTTTTCTGAATTATATTAGCCTTCTATAGAGTAGTTAAAACTGTGCTTTCATTTAAAGTGGTGCTGATAATTCCACCCTGTATATTTGATATTTTTTGTTCATCTTTGACTTAAAGTCATATGAAAGAGAACAATAGCAAGACACATGATGTTATTATACTATAACGTAGGAGTACTGTAACGAATTAGATGACAAAATAAACCAAGCCTTTTATTAAAAATACAATGATCTACTTTTCTATATAATATTATAACCGTACCGTAAAATGTACGTGAATGGAACTGAAAATTTCACAATTAAAAATTTAGTCAATATAAAAAACTGTTGCTGTATTATGTTGTAAATGTACCTAATATTGAAAATTTTATCAAAATGTTCCTAATTCAATTAATAAATATTTTTTCAGATAACATAGACAAGAGTATTTTGAAGCCGCTATGGCGCAGGGGTACGACCGCGTGAGTATAACGCGTCGTTTGTAGATTCGATTCCCACTCGGGCAAATTAATTATTGTTTAACATATTCATTTCTTCGCTCTGATATCAGCGTACAATACAGCGATACAAGAGCGTAGCGTTGAGTTTCGCCACTCCAATAAAAACTCACCATAATCATTAAGCATCTCCTTCCCCATGGCATGCGAAGAATAATCGAAGAAGGTGACATTCCACTTGTGATTATCATTGTTGGCATCGTGCATCAGGATGTTATACTCCGTGCGCGCGACGTAAACACCTCGCTTCTTGTCCGGTGGACATGTTGCCTCGTCGTCGGTCTTGAATATTTTCGATGTGTCGAAACCTGAACATATTTTTTTTAAGGTTATAAGTATAATTTTGTTTTAATTTATTTAATTCTGGCTGTGGTTTTAATAATTACTAGCGGAAATGAATTATTTTCATTTATTTGTTCTAGTGTCGGGGCAAAACGCGGCGTTGAGATCCATCACTCAACACGCAATGTCGTTGCAGATTTGATTTGATTGCAAATGCAGCGGGAGCAGAGGTTAACACTGGGCCGCGGCGTGTATCCCGCGTGTGGCAGGATAGGCAACTGCCTCTGCCTATCCTGCTACATGCGGGATACAGCGTGGAGTAGAAAAAAAACTAATATTATAATATTAACCAAAATGTTGGAAATAAATAAATGTAAAGATAACATTGCAATAATTTTCTTTTAAAAATTTTACATTTTTTTTTATTATAATGCAGCGAAAATAAAACTATTGTAACACTGCTATATGTATTATTCTACAATAGTCAAATATGATAAATACGAGAATAATGTAATTTATTTATGCTTAACTAGATTCATTAAAATTTTATGAAGGTCACCACAAACATACGAGTACGTACCAGGTGCGATAAGAACAAATGCATCTAATCGATATAAGTAATTAATTATGCACGGATTTCTACTAAGCAACGAATGAATGAAAATAATAAATAATTTATAGTTTTTTTTGTCATCTTCACACTGTATTCCGCATATGGCAGGGAAGTCAGAGGGAACCTAGTGTTAATATATTCCGTTCCCCACTCTTCTCAGGTTTTTCGAGTTATTATGTGTTGAGGGACGGAACTCAACGCCGCGATTTTTGCCTTAGTATCAGAGCGAAGAAATAAAAATTATAATCATTCCCCCAAGTGGGAATCAATCCCACAATCGTTACGCCTACTTAAATATGCGAATAATTTCTTATCTAAAACGTTTTCAGTTATGAAACACAATTACTCACATGCTTGAGTAAAATAAACTTTACATAACTGATTAATTATGTTATGTTCATTTATCGTTGAACAAAGATTTGAAGAGGAGCAGGTTCAAATCTAGCACTTGAATATTGTGAATTTAAAAATGTCTTATCAGAATGTCTTTCGACTTGCTTAACATTAATTTGTATCTTTTAAATAAAGTGCTTTCACAATTATTGGTCTATAAATCGCTATTTACTACTTAAACAAAATATAAAGGCCAAGTCACATACAGAAGGTCAGACATGGTGCATGGCGCACAACAGGTGGTTTGATTCCCACTCGAGAACTTCATGTTTATTTAATATTTTCATTATCTCGGTTTTTTTTTTAATCCGGCAGAGAGTTGGAAACGGAAGTGTCTTAATATGAACGGAGTGTCTTAACACTAGGTTCCCTCTGCCTGCCCTGCTATGTGCGTGTACAATTTGAAGCTAAAAGAAAAAATATTAAAAATACACTAATTACCTGATATATGCTCCCTTGTCCCAGTCAGTGGGTCCAATATGAACCACGTGTCGCTTTTCTTCCCTGTATACAAAATACCCTCTGAAGAGCGACAAGGAGCATTCGCCACCAGCTCCGGTATCGTGAAAGGTAATTTTTTGAGCATTTGTTTGTCTCCTCTAGGCCCATACATGTAAAGAAATCCATGCCGTGGATCCGGCAGAAACTGAGGCATGAGATTTTCATGTTGATTCGGAACTTTTACTGCGGGTTCTAAAAGATAGGAATATACATTTATTAATAACAACTAGCGACCCGCCGAGTTACGCAACTCAACAGCAGAAGCGAAAGTGGGGAACAGAAGTGGTGTCTTAACCGGAACAGAATGCCTTAAGGTTCCTAGGTTCTCTCTGCCTACCCTGCCATATGCGGAATACAGCGTACCAAAAGATATGTAAGCATTCAATATATTCGTCTAGATAGTTCCACATGGCCAATGCCGCGTAAGTTGCGTATGTGTAAATAAAAAGTGTCAATATTGATAACACAAATATACCAGGTTAAATTGAAAAGATAGGGTAATCTAATGATTAACAACTAATTAATGTTTTATTATCTCTGAGATTTAGGCATATTTACATTAAAATTCAAATGTTTATGCCAAGAATTGATAAGTTAAAATAAACTAAAATCGATGAACTAAAATCGAATTAAATAATAAAATTATTTATAAAGTTTTTTTAAGTATTATTAATTGTATTTATTTAAATTATGGGTTTGTTGATTTAATATGTTTTTTTTTTAATCTGACATTTAAATCTTTCACAAATTCACAATTTATGTATAGAATATGATATTGTTGGTGAACTTGATTATTTGGATAATTATTTATTTGGTTAATTAATTGTTATTTTAATTATAAATGTGGTGAACACCTATTTATAATCACACTGGGCTGAAGCAGTAAAGGCAAGTGTTGATATATCGGTAAGAGCAGGGTTAAGCCAGGCAATTTTTAAAAATTTTGTATTTTATTGAAAAAAGAAATTAAATATTTCATTTTCCTCGAGTGTGAATGGAACACACAACTTGTTGTCACATTTACAGCACATGTGTGACCCTGAGCCAGGATTGCAATAAAATATTAGTTAATCAAATGGAAATTTAGGTGTTTTACTTTAATTGATAACAGTTATTTTAATATCTATGTAATGAATTGGACTCACTATATAATCTGAATGCCAAAATTCAAAGTATTCAATTATATTAAGTATTTTTTCATTTTGGTTGTTTAATTTGATACATAATGGCTAAACAATTATTTTTGTTTATTGTATTTTGATTTTTACTTACACTACAGACTTAATTTATTTCACCCATTCTTAAAAGAATGGGCCGATATATTATTCATAAATACATTTCTATACTTTACACAAATGTGACAAAAACTGAGTGTTTAGAGTTATCGCAGAGAGGCCATGGATTTATTTAGTTACATCAAATATTTTATTTCTATTTCCATTATCAATCCATTTTTCAACAATTTTGTAACATATACATATAAGCAAATTATTAATAAAAATTAACTTAACAATAATTACATCATTTATTTTGTTAAATGACATCATTAATTATTTTTTTGTTTATTTGCCAAATGAAATTTGTATACAATTAAAAATCTGTGTTAAAGCACAAATAATAAACACAAAATTTTACGTACCATCTTTTAATTTCCATATAATATTTCCTGATAAGGGCTCTACAGCCACCATGCCACCTCCTAACGTGGCGAAAAGTAGAGGCCGGTCATCCAAAGCTCTCGATAATTCTGTATTTACCTGCAAAACACATTGTATTCAAGCGACACTGATATCACCTTGCACTTAAAAAATTTAATGTGGGCAGATCAAGCAACTTCACCTTTCTATCTTTATCCACAATAGATTCAAGTCCGAAAGACTCTACTAAAAATAATATTATAAGTAAAAACTTCATGTTTCTCACTGGTTTATAAATAATTGTTTATTATGAAAATCATCATAAAGCTATAAACATTTATCGAAACATCACCAGCATGTCTAATAATTCATAAGAAAATAAGGCGACAAAATAATCACAAAAGCACAATCGCACCATTCTAAATGTCAAATATTAATGAAATGACATTTGAAAATAATGTAGACTATAATGTAAATAGACGTTTTGATACTGCTACTATATAATTGATATTATATAATTGAAAAAAATAAACAATAAATTGAAGTAAGCAACGAATCTCACGTAAATTCATATTTTATTATTTTTGAAAATAATGATATTTAAAAAAAAACTATATCGTTTGAAACATCTATAATATTGTTTTGTTCAACCCGCGTGTAGACTACACACATTCTCGGTGAATAATTGTAACGATCATAAAATAATACTAATGAAAAATGATATTGTAGTGAATCTATTTTATTGAAAAACTTAAATGTTTTAAAAGTATTTTATATTTTAAGGTGCAATAAAAAGTTAAACTTATATATTTTGATTTTTAAATAAATTCTGCACATAAAACATTTCATCATGAAACATATTATCATGAAATTGTATATACTTATATTTGCTACTACGATTATTATATAAATCGTTCACTTTTGTAAACATATATAATCAGTATATGTTTCATATCCCATTTATTTAATAAAAGGATGCTATTTTTCGTATTTAGTTATCGAACCCTTAATTTTCTCTTGACATTTCCAAATATTGATATGATAAATTACTTATCATATTTCTTGATATTTGTATAAAATAATTAAGCGACGCATGGCAATTTCTAGAACATCGATGAGTAACTTAAGGAAAATATAGAGAAGCAGAAACATCACGAAAACTACTAAAATTCGATTAGTCAGTCACTCTAGTGTTTCCTATATTTATTTACGCTTGCGAGACATAGACGCTTCGGAAGAGTGACGAGAAGAAAATAGACGCTCTCGAAATGTGGTGCTGGATGAAAATGCTTGGAGTGTCTTGGACGGAATTTAGAACGAACTCCGGGAACTCGACGTAAAACAACGGTTGTCCTCCATTTTTAAAGCACGCATTCTCTCTTTCTTCGGACATATTTCTCGACAAGAAGATATTTTCATGCAACGCCATGTGATTCAGAAAAAAGTTGAGGGTAGCAGGCCACGCGGTAGATCCGCCATGCGATGGACAGACCAAGTGAAGGCTGCCGTCAATGACCCTCTCTACGAATGCACCTGGCAGACAGTCAACCGCTTAGAATGGCATCGGATTGTGTGGCACACCACCAACCTTTAAAAAGGACGACCACGACTATTTACTATAAATGTATGAATACAACTGCTGTATTTAAAAAAAATAACTAATAAGTAATTAAATCGTTTAGAGTTATCGAGAGTGTGTATATCCATGCATTATTGACAATGACACGAGTCAAGTCAGTGTCAAAATTTGCAATTTGCAATACGATTAATGATTAAACGATACGAACTGTTTCTCGTGTACTTAGTCTACACAATCTAGAAAAACATAAGGAAAATATATGTGTTAAAAAATATATTTCCTATATAGTTGTGCTATAATATAATATATTTGAATGGAAATGTAACGTACATTTTATATTATCATAATTATGGAGGTTTCAGGTGCAGGTAAAACAATTGCATTTTTTGAAACATTTTTAAACTAATAGTAAATTGAGAAGTATGTTTGTAAAGTTGTACTCGTAAAATAAATTTTAAGCACAAATGAAATAAAACTAAGTCTAATTTTTTGTTTCTTTGACAACAAAAGATAATAACACAAACAATCACTTTGTAAAGTCATTCTTACGTAGAATTCCTATTAGATTTCTTTGTTTAAAATTTTCGTTGTTCGTCGGCATATAATTTGACAAAATCATTTTAGGGAAATCTCCAAACACATCACTTTCATTTAGATATAATGCAAATAATGAGGAGCTAGAGGAATTATTTCAAGAGTGTGATGATGATCCTCCAACTCCTCAACCTGAGCCACCAGCCACCAGAAGTGAAAGTGCTAGTCCTAAAAAAACTTCCTCTATTATAGATAAGTACTTTAAGTCTATTAGAAATGAAAAACCCATAGAAAAAGTAGATGATATAAAACAAGATGTTAAATCTGAGGAAAGTCGTACTCCCAGTGTACCCAAAGAGGTGACATCTTCTCCTATGAAAGATTATTTGAACCGTCTTGGAAAAAGAAGTACATCTGAAGTATTGCCTGAAGGTAAAGAATCAAATGAAACATGGAAAATATTTCATGACTTCAAATTCAAAATTGCTCAGGCTGTTGAAGATATGAAAACTCGATCAGTTGAAGGTGTATATTTTTTGTCATTATAATATTTGTAAAGTATGTTTTTTGTAAGTAGATTGATAACCTCTGACTGTAAAGTGTAAAGATATTGTGGGTTCTCTTCCACTCAGAGGAAGAGATTATTTCCATACTCTGCTCTGGTAAGACAAAGTGCAGTGTGCCAAATTTAGCCAAGGTTTTCTCTAAGTGAAGTGTAAAGCAAATTTTTTTTATTATATAGCATTTACTCTTGTTACTAGAAACAAAAGACAAAACATTACCACGGGAGAACTCTACATCAGACTCAGAAGAAAATTCAGCAATTAAAGATTCTGATCAGCACAGTATGGGTGACACTGACAACCAGGTGAGTGTTCAAAATACAAATTTGAGAGAAAGTATATGGGTATTCTTGTGTTTGTCCATGTGTTCTCCATTCAATGTGACACTGGTGAAGTGATTTTGTGCTCAACTGGCACACTCGGAACACCATAATAAAAAGAACAGAACAGAACACAGTATATGGGTATGTCTACATTATTATATAAAAACTAGTGGACGCGCGCAGCTTCGCTTGCTTATTTATATAATGATGAATTATTTTTAAGAGTCTAAATGAAATATTCTTAAGAGTCTAAATTTCAAATTTTATAAAAATCGGTGCCGATTTAAAAAAAAATCTATACAAAATTTCAACCCCTTATTTGCACCCTTAGGGGGAGAATTCTTGAAAACGATGAAATACGTGTTCAATTAAATATTTATAAAAATCTAAATTTCAAATTTTATAAAAATCCGTGCCGATTTATAATTTTTTCATACAAACTTTTAACCCCTATTTCGCCCCTTTAGGGTTAAAATTTTTCAAAATCCCTTCTTAGTGGATGTCCAGATTACGAAAGGAAACATCTGCCCAAATTTCACTTTTCTACCATCAGCCGTTACGGCTGTGTGTGCGTCTTACCTCAGTCAGTGAGGACAAGTCCTTTTATATATATAGATATTGTTTTAAAGTATTTGGAAGTGCTGATTGTAGTTGGGATACATACTTTGGGAATTAATTATTTTTATTTCTTTGCTTTGGTCTGGAATGTTGGTGTATTGAGTGCATCAAGTTCATTCAATTTTGTCATCTAAAGTTCGAAGTTGAGAAAATTGGGCAAAATGGAAAAATGAGGAGTGAAATGTCTTAAGCTACAGCTATCTTTGCCAACCCTGCTATGAGCAGTAAAAATTTCATGTTGAAAATATTCCATATTAGTCTGTAATTTCACAATAACTCACATTTCATAATAATTTCAACATAGTGACTACTTATCAACATATCATTGTTAATAGAATGTAATATAATACTTCAATATACTGACTAGGTGTCATCACTGGACAGCAGTATCCAGAATTTATCAGACTTGACTCAACCGCTAACAGCTAAGCCTACTGAGTTGGAATTAAATAAAGAGGCAAATGGTAAAAATCATTCGGATTCTAGTGATGATACACATAAAAATTTAGGTAAGTGTAGTTTTTTGTTTCTAGTGTTGTATCTATTTATATTGTAAAGATGAAAAGTATAAACAAACAGACAAGAAAACTAAATATCACTGTTGTGTATTACATACATATGTTTTGTTCTATTATACTACTATCTTTCATGTACAATTTTATTATATTTATAGATAGGTTATTTAAGTAAAAATGATATACTAGAATACTTACATACTGATACAACCATAATTTTACTTGAGACTATTCTTGTATTATAAATGGTTTTTAATTTCATACACGCATGAGTGAATGACATTGAAAGAGTATATTATGACAACAATTTTACATAACATATAATTATTTATAATAATTAACATTACGCCACCTTGATACGTTGCAAAACGAAGAGTCGTAAGCTTTTTATTATTCAATATCTGGTATTTACATACATAAGTCTTTGTTCTAAATAATGTTTATCGAGGCTAATCGTGCTGCAAGGGCATAAGCGTGTGATAGGTTGTGGACTCGATTCCCACTCAAGAAAATGAATAATCATGTCTTCGCTGTGGTAACGAGGTAAAGCGTGGCATTGAGCTTCGAAATTCAACTGCGTGTTGCCTCCAGAATTTGGTGGAAAGTTGGGAATGGAAACCTTAATGAAAGCGGTGTCTTAGCACTAGGTTCCCTCTATCGACCCTGCCAAATGTGGGATGCCAGCTGTACAGCGTAAAGCTGAATGTCAATTTAAATAAACATACCCATACAACACTAGTTAACATAACCAGTAACAAAGTATATATATTATTTTAATATTTTAGCACACAGTGAATCTGATTTAACAAAGGAACTATTACAAGATAGCCTAGAAGTTGAGTCTGGTATAGAAGCACTAGAAGACACAATCGACGCCTTTGGAGGTGTCAGTCAGACCAATGAAAACGAAACTAAAAATCCTTTAGAATCCGGTTCCAATCAACCACCTCTCCAAATAAATCCATCAAATTTCGGCTTACCCCCAAGCAAAAGCAATTTGCATAAAGAAGAATCCGATAAGAAACCAAAATCTTATTTCCTGACATTTACAATGTACTTCCTAACAATTTTCCTACTCGTGAATTATTTATTATTTCCAAAATCAAACGCTTGGAATGGGTTTTTATTGGGTATATGGGTTTTCTATTTGATGAGCAGTTTCAAAGAATGGGTTCTTGATACATATTTTACTGATGATACCAGGAGAGGGTTTTTCCAATTGAAAAAGAGCAACACGGCTCCTTTCACTTACACTATACCATCTGTCAAAGAACACAGACCACTCAAAAAATATGAGGTATGTATGGATAATACATTTATCTTGTTATTACAATTAATTAATGGATTTTCTTTATAATAAAATTAGCTTTTTTTATTCCCATTCTCATTTAATTTATTGGACAAACATGTTAGGTTTTTTATTTTATATTTCAATATTAGGAATTTATATTAGTGATCAAAAATTCGATAGTTATTTTAGAAATTTATGATACTAAGCGCAGTGGCATAGTAAACGCGATTGTTGTGAGTTCATTACAAACCCGGGGACATACATTATTTTCATTTCCTCTCTGGTAACAAGACAAAATCCAGCGTTAAGATCAGTCAATATGCAAAGTCTCGAAACTTAGGTACTTACCACTAGGTCCGTATCTGATACGTATCCTAGAATATATACGGGATACAGCGTGAACCTATAAAAAAAAAAATATTTCTTTGTGTCTTTATCATATTTTCACTTGTTTATAACGAAAAATATATATGTGACCTCAAAATATACATTTTATTTCGGTCCCAGATCAAACCGTACAATGAAAAACTCGAATTAAACTAAAACAAGTCTTTTGCATAAAAAATATTCTATTTTGTTAATAATCAACAAAAACAGTCTACTTACTACTCAAACACACTTTGGCCTACATTTTCCATGTTTAATTTTATAGAACGACCGACAGAATAATTATCTCGCAGCGCCGTTTTATGAAGTGTAATTGTTGTAAAATTTGTACAGAAATAGAATATTAAATTCTATGCTTTAGTTACATTTGTAGGCAAAATTGTTATATAGTTACTTAAATAGATTACTTATCATTTTTTAGCTTCACGCTCTATCCCGCACAAGAAGGAGGCGGAACTCAACACCGCGCTTTGCCTCGACACCATAAGCCATGAAATGAATATAAAATTATAAATTTTCACAGTCTGAGTTGACTGTACATTTTAGTTTACAATTTTTTCTGCCTACAATATAGCGTGAAACAGTAAAAAAGCAACCTAAATATATTTCGACTTATATCTGTAGATATATAAAAATTAATAATATTTGTCACAATGTAAAATAATGCACTATTTCTTGTATATTTGTTTTAGGGGTGGATTAATCATTATAGGTCTCCCGACTACGATCCCTACACCTATCACATAAACAAAACTACGACATCTTTTATGAAATTGGAGGGTAAGTAATTTTTTGTGAGTTCTCATTTTTTTCATCTTCAATCTGTATCCATATAGCGAGGTAGGCAGAGGGAACCTATTGTTAAGACATTCCGTTCGCCACCTTCTACTGAATTTTCAAGGCATTGAGTGTCGAGTGGCGGAACTCAATGCTGCGCTTTACCCTTGGTTGGTACCAGAGCGAAGAAATGAAAGTATTTCTAAATAATAATTCAATAATTAAATAATAATTGAGGCCGTCGTGGTGCAGCGGCACAAGGGTGTGCCTGTAACGCGACGGTTGTTGGTTCGATCCCCACTCGAGGAAATGAAATATTTATGTACGTTTATATTTCCCTTTCTTCCCTCTGGTGTCGAGGCAAAGCGAGGCGTTGAGTTCTGTCACTTAACACGAATCATCGACTCGATGCCTCCAGAATTCGGCAGAAAGTGGGAAACAGAGTGTCTTAACACTACGTTTCCTAACCTGCTGTGTGCGGGATACCGTGTGATTAAACAAAAAACATTTCACCGAGCCGGAATCGAACACGTAACCGTCGCGTTAGAATACCTGAGTCCCTGCGCTACGTCGTCCTCATTATCTAATTAAATATCTCTAATTTTCAATATAAATTGTTTTAACGTATTTCAAAAGATATTTGTATAAAATAAAACTGGTATTTATCCTCTAATGTATTGCTACGATTCACGGTCTAAGAAAAAAAAGTATTTTTATCACCTTTTAAATATTCTATGCATGTGCTTAAACCTGTTTTCAATGAATAATATTGTCGCAAGATTTACATAATTTAAACGAAATTGTTCACTCGAATAAAATAGGAAGAGCCTGGACTCTACCTTTCAACAGATTTGTTCTTGTAATTTTTATTTTTCGGGGTATTTTATTATTAGTAAATTTCCAGGGTAGTCATCAGACTATTCTGGGGTGCGTACGGCCCATCCGGCTCCTCCTATTTCTACGTCCATGATCTTGATATATAATAATGATAAACAAAGAATAATAATTAAAATTATATGTATACAGTACTATTAATAAAAAATACAGTTGGCTTATTAATGATAAATTATTTGCACGTGTATACAATAAAATCATTTAATTTAATTCAGGTATTTTATTTCTTTATATGAGAGAAACATAATGAAAATAATAGAAAATAGTCTTAAGTAATCATACTTGTAACAATCCTCTTTTACAAAGTGGAAATTTCATTTAAATTCCAATAAGCTCACTTAAGATGATTGCTGAAAGGAAGGCTTACGAGAACGCTTTATATAACTTTCATAAAGAGGGATTTTCTGCTTCATACGTATATTAATATTTCACTATGAAAAAATGTATTTTATTATAGCAACACAATTTTAATAAATATTCACAGATATATGGGTTCACTTGGGTATATTTTAAAAATATTTATATGTATATTATTCTTACCTAACAAGGATTACCTTGTTAGGATGTATTCATATGGTCATTATTAAATGAACATGTGAATTAACACAATCTTTTTTTCTTCTCTTCGCACAAAATGCGGTAGAATATGAATGTAGGTAAAAGAAGAATAAAATGTACCCGAAAATTCAAAAGCTTTTGGAACTAGAACTAGTACTTAGTAGTATATATTTTTTTTAAGTATAATTTAACATTTTCTCAGGTTGCAATTTACGTATATCATACACGAGAACGAAAATAGCTAAACGCGCACTTTGGGACGAGAAAATCGAAAAAGTGACTTTCTATCAACACCGACTGTACAACCTCACAGGAGCGAAGATTGAATTGTTACCTAGGGGACTTGTGAAGAGACGGTAAGTGATATTTTACCTATGATTATAATATTAATATGTATCGTACTCTCAACGAGTTGTGGCTGCCCTGAAGTTAGCTATAGATAGCTGAACAGATTTGATTTTTGGATTTTTTCTTACTTTTGTTTGTTTTTTTCTGAGCGTTTATGCTCAGAAGTTTACAAAGCATAACTTCAGGTCGGCCCTAACTCGTTGAATATGCAGTACATTGAGGCAAATGTGGTGCAATAAGACCATGTCTGACTGAAACGATCGTTATAGGTTCGATCCTTGCCGGAGAATTATATATTTTTTCGCTTTTACAAGGCAAACAAGGTGTTGAGTTCTGTCACTCTACATGCAATAACTAGAATTCGACACAAACCATGGCGCTATTACTTTGTTCATCTGAAATGTATTGGTATATTCAACATTGACCAGATTTCCTCAATTATATTTTCAATTGCAATATTTGTTTAATTAAAATAAGTATAAATAATAATCAAATATCCAGTCACGACACCGGGGCACAAGCGGGTAGCTATAAACGCGACAGGCTGTGGGTTCGATTCCCACTCGAGGAAATGTAATATTCATATTTTCATTTCATCCCTTTAATGTCGAGGCAAAGCCCGGCGTTTAGTTCTGCCACGCAATGCTTCGAGAATTCGGCGGAAAATCGGGTAACGGAGTGTCTTATCACTAAGCACTGCTAAACTGCTGTGTGCGGGATACAGCGTGAAGCTAAAAAAATAATAAAACGATTGTATAAACGGTATAATTAATAGGCGTCAATAAATATAAGCATTACATTTAACGTCAAACGAGGTCGGCGGTTAAGGGCTCTCCAACGCTAGTCTCGGAGAGAGTAAAAATATTCATATTAAAATTAAGTACTAGAAGTCTTGAGAGTGCTTTGCAAAGCTAAATTCGATGTGGAAAATGTTAAATTAATTGTTTTGGTTTGGTTTATAACTAAATATATTTTTAAATAATATTATACGGATTTGTAATTAATCATTTTTTTAGATGCTACTTTATTTGTAATATTAGCTATTTATGAAATAGTATCTCCGATTAGTAGAGTAAGAAAATGTGTAAAAATCGTGAAAATCATAGTATTACGTTAAAATATTTTTATTTTATTTTAAACTCCCGACGCAAAAAGGGGAGGGTATGTCTGTCTGTGGCACGGTAACTCCTGAATTAATTACTTGTGTTCGAATAGCGTGAATACATTTTCCTACTATGGCATCTATTATTTTAGATCCAATTCTTAATAAAAACTATAAATAGTGTAATGTTTAAAATGTAACAAACAAATAATGTAAATTACTAAGTTATAATCCATTATAATAAAATAAGTGGACATTTCTAATAGGTTTATTTATTTCGCATGAGAAAATTGTTCACCTTGAATATAAAACCTGCTTCATTCGCTGCTTAAGAACTGTTTATATTTATATAATTTCCATTATAATATATTTCTAATATTTCTTCAATCTTTGGTTTTATTAGTAAAAGCTTGCTCGAACGTCTTTTACAACTTAGTTTTTAGTCTTGTTTCTGAATATTTGTTAACGTAGGTTTTTTGGTTTTTTTTACGAACATGCGGTAAATGCTTATTTAGCCCTATTAGCCTTTACAAAGACACCGGGAGGCTAGGGAAGAGGGCTCTTTGGGTTGAGAGTCCCATTTTTCGATCCACTAACAGCTGTCCTCTGCTGCACCATTATGGGCAATATGGTCAATGCCAAGAAGTTTATTCTTATTATCATATAAAATATTGATGTAATTACATTTTTTATTTTTTTTATTTTTATGATATCTTTGACAGTGGATCATTGAACTTTGTTTATTCTTCCGTAATCAATTGCGCAATATAAGGTTAATGACATCGCAGTCTTCTATCGATTCCATCAATGTTGATTTAAAACTTATCGATTTAGCTATTAAGGAAACCTTTATTTTATAATTAATTAAAATGTTATTGTTCTTGTTCTATTGTACTAGCTTAAGAAAAAATGATTTTATTAGGTATTTTCATTTATTTTTGTTATATCTTGCACTTCAAAAAAATTTAAAATATTTGTGTTGGAACTTATAATACTTATACAGGGTGGAATTGTCAGCACCACTTTAATTGAAACCACAGTTTTAACTACGCTATAAAAGCCTAATATAATTGAGAAAAAAAATCCCAAAAATGAAAAATTTTAGTTTTCAAACCAAATAAATAATAAAATTATCGTTTTAAAATAAAATGCCATTTGTAAAGTATAACATAAACACGCACACACTTACCTCTCAAAGTGGCAACGTTGTACACGTACGTGTGCGTCACACGAAATACAGGTAAAATCGGTAAAAATCGTGAAATTAAAAAAAAAATCCTACGTCCAAACAGTTGAGGTACCTTGTTTAATTTCTTTAGTTCTGGGTTTGAAATATTTTACCCTATATGCAGTTTCAGTAAAAGGAGCGCTGCCTCTTCCATCCTGTATATCCCTCACTTTCCAAAATATATTCGTTATCAATTTTATTATCAGAGTAATATTTTAGATCGTTAAGTTATTGCACTTTATTATAAATCCGAATTGAACGATAAAGGGCTCACCTACAATCTAACTGATAAGTGATAACAAAAAGTAATATATATTTTTTGTCTAAAATACCTACAAATCTTATATGCTACTCGTATGTAAATTAGGTAATGTGGCGTCTCGATGGAATTCTTTAAGTTTACTTTATTTCTTTCGATATTTTTATGTAACTTATTTTTGGTATTACCACTTTGGTATTACTACCATTTGGTATTACTATGGTATATGAACATATTTTGTTCGTTACACCAAATATACCAAAACATTAAATCCAGTTATTAATTTCAATTGGGTATCATTTTAACAATATATGTAATTCAAAGTGCATTGAAAAAAATATCTTGTTTTAATTTCAGTCTGTCTTTACAACCAATAGTTTTAGAAAGAATCAAATTTTGTTATATCTATTTTTAAAGGTTAGCAAATGCTAAATAAGGTGTCTAGACAATCTGACCTAGAAACGTCGACCTAATATAATATATTTTACTTAAAGGCAATGGAGCAAGAAATATCCCATCTGCATAGTATTAAACGAAAAAGAAAAGATTCAAGTATTAGAAAAGGAAAACACTGGGAGCGAAAGGAAACTATCGGAATCCTTAGAAAGAAAAAGTAAGGAGCTGCCTATAGAAACTGAGAGTGCCGAGACTAATACAAGTCCGGAGAAAAAAAAGAAATTTGTTTGGAGAAAACGTGAAAAGAGGTGAGTCTGATTATTTGGAAGAGTGTCTTCTGTACATTTTTCTTTATAGTAGGTAATTTGTATTTTTAGTAGTAGATAGAAGGTAAAACAGGATTAGAAAAAAATATGTTCTTGTTTACAGCTTAATTTTAAAAATTAGATTAAAAAAACAATACACAAAAAATATATATAGAGCTTCTGTTTTAATTATGTATGTTTTATTTCAGCGCCTCGCATAGTGAAACCGACACTGGTAAAGAAGGATTGCGCCATAGAATTGTAAGAAAAATGCATAAAGGTATTTTTTATAGATGATTTTTAAGTTTAGTAAAATTTTCTTTATATATTCTTTATTAGTGCTAATTCATCTAGTGATGCTTGACTGCTACTAGATTTTTTATATTATCCAAAACTAGAGAAAGAAATGAATTGTCATTTTGGGTTAAATTCCCACTCGAGGAAATCTAGTAGTTAAGATTTTCATTTCTTCGCTTTGGTGTCGAGGTAAAGCGCGGTCATTAGCTCAGCCACTCAACACATAGTGTCTCTAGATTACGGCGGTAAATGGGCAACGGAGTGTCTCAACAGTGTTCTAAAGGTTCCCTCTGCCTTTCCTTGAATCCTGAGTGCGGGATACAGCGTGAAGCTGATTTTATTTTTCATATATGTATGTGAGAATTTAAATCCGATAACGGTTAAAACAATAGATTTATAGTATAAATATATAATTGTACATGTTATGCTACTGTAGATAAATATTCGTAATGGTTTCTTAGTAATCGGATTGTTTGCGGTTGATTATTATCTTTAATAACAATCGCGATAATGAAAAGTCATACTATGCTTGTACTGAAGATACTTGAGATACGAATAAAGTTTTTGTTTAAGCGTCATAAGAAAATAATGAATGCTTATTTTTTCAAAATACGGTTTTAACTTCACTTATTTTTTAAAGATCTACTAAATTAGTTTAATTATTTTTTATTTATTTTTTTAATATTATGTATATATTTTTGAATACGTTTTATGTATGTATATATTTGTAAATATATATTGTTTTTCAATATATGTATGTATGTATGTGTAAAGTATATAAACAATAAACACATTTTATGTAAGTTTATTTTACATTATTGACTTAGTTTATTATATATTATATAATATTTAATTATATTTTATAAAATTTGCACTGAGACGTTGTCCCCTTTCTCCTCATTACAATTTATCCGTAATGTTTCAAAGGTTGTCTGGTGGAGATTGCTTAAAGCAATAAGACCGCCTTTGCATACGTGTTTTTATTTCAATTTTATTTGTGTTGTTCTTTCTATATATTTCTTTTATGTGTGCAATAAAGTATATTCTATTCTATACTATTCTATTCTAAATTAGATTTTATAGGGTAGGCAGAATGAATCTAGTGTTAATACACTCTAGTGTTCTCCACTTTCCGCCGAAGTCTGGAGGCGTTGCGTTTTAAGTGGCGAAACTCAACGCTGCTCTTTGCCTCGACACCAGAGCGAAGAAAAATTGAAACGTGAATAAATATTTTGTCTCCTCGAGTGGGGATCGAACCCACAACCCTCGCGTCACATGTTCACACCTTATGCTGTTGCACCAGGAAGGCCTCGGAATTAAATAAATATTATTTTATTGTTATATTTCTGTTATATCCCTTACTAAATAATTGTCTTTTATGTTAAAACAATATTAATAATTGTTTGTGATTATTTAAACTTATTAATAAATAGGGTTTTTTTGATAACACACTTATTAAATTTTAATATAAATGAAGAGTGAATAATACATAGATAAGAAAGCAGACAGCGCATCAACAAGTACAGACCAAGAAAATCAAGGTCAGGCCGACAAAAACACACAACTGGAGGACTCCTTTGATACAGACACGGATTTGTCTAAAGCGACGAGCGCCAAAGACGAAGACGACGAACTCGACGAAAGCGAGCTGACCAGGCTAAAAGAGTTTTTAGAGGAAACTGTAAGTTAATATACGTTTGTGTATGTATGTGTGTGTGTTTTTTTTAATATTTTTAAGATTATTATTTCTTAATATTTCCATTTGTTCGCTCTGGCACCAAGGCCAAAAGGTCGGCGTTGAGTTCCGCTACTTTAATTTTTAGGCCCATATCCGGACAATAAATTGAGAACCAGCTATATTATACAAAAAAAATCGCTTCACGCTGTATCCCGCATATCTTTACAATTGCGTGTTTTTATTTATAGATTCTACATGTCGCCATAATTAAAAAATCAAACTTATGTGTATAATGCCGTTGTTGTTTTCAATGTGCGACATATTAAAAGCAGGAAAGACAGTTAGTAATATTTATATAAAGGCAGGTAGAAAATAATTAATCTATTCAGTTTTGACTGGCCAAATATGACGTCTTACTTCGTATCCAAGACTAAATTTAGAAAATATTTGCATAGATTTTTATAGTGATAATTTATGCCTATGCGTAAACTCATCTATAGGTTTTGCGTCACACGTTATGCGTTACAAGCGCAACTGCGTTGTTTTTAATTTTGTATGAATGAGTTTTACAATATGTATTCGCATTTTTCTGGTAAAATAAAATAAAATGTGTGATATTTTTGTTATTGATTTTATTTAAACATATTTTATTTTATTATTCTACATCCCTAACAGAGGACTGAAGTTGTAAACACGTGAAGAGTGGAGTGACACTCATTATCAAGCATTGTCACTACGTTGAATTAATAGATATATTTTTTTAGCGTCACGCTTTCCCCGCGCACAGTAGGGTAGGCAGAGGGAACTTGGGAACCTAGTGTTAAGACCTTTTACCCTTTTTTAGCTTGTTGAGTGGCTGAACTCAACGCTGCGCTTTGCCTCATTATCGGAGCGAGGAGATGAAAATATTCAATATGTCATACTGGGGATATGTCGTAATGGCGATTGAATCCACAACCATCGCGTTTATAGTCTGACGTTTATGCCTTAGCGCCAGGATAGCCTCATTTATTTACTTATATTTATATTTATGCTCATATTTATATCATGCGGGATGCATCCCATATATCTTATAAAACAAAGTCGCTTTTCGTGTCTGTCTGAACTTTCTAACTCTTCTTCTTCTAAACCACCCGACGGATTTTGATGCGGTTTTCACCATTAGGTCGAGTATTTCTCAGGGAAGGTTTATATATAGTTTATTATTTGTACATTCTAATGTAAATTAACATAAATACGATAAATATGTATAAAGTCCTACCCGTTGAGACACTTTCGCGAATGCTGTGCTTAATGGTAAGTACTACATGAAAATAATGTACTTGAGTATTGTTCCTCTTAATAAGATCTACAAAAAAGTGCGCGACAGCACGAAACGGCTCGCCACTCGCCAAGCGTCCCTGCGCGCCCCGCGACGTTTTGCTTATACAAGCGCGTCCGCCGCGCCCGCCTGCCTTACACGCCTCGGTGGTTCAGTGGTAGAATGCTCGCCTGCCGTGCTGGCGGCCCGGGCTCGATTCCCGGCCGATGCATTCTATTTAATTTTCCTCACAGGCAGCCACGTAGTGCTTGCTTTTTATCAGGGACAGAATACCCTCTTCGGCAATAACCACTAGCCCGCCTGCCTTTATAGCAACGAAGATTTAGATGCGTTTGCACGTATTGGATAATTGGAGTTGAATGTATTATTTCAGCGCATTATATTTGGTTTCATATTTTTTGTAGTAGTTATTAGTAGGTAGGGTTTTGTTTATAATTTCTTGCGTTTAAAAATAGTCATTAAACTATGTAAAAATAGTCATTTAAATATATTTTAATAAGTACTTGAAAAGATTAGTACACAGATTTAAAATTACGGTACCTACTAAAAAATCCTTGCTGTGTAAAACAATTGCAAAATCCTTATTGAAACTACGAAAATGCGGGTTGAATTAGGGTTTAATTAATTTTCACATTATCTTAAGTGCTTTGCAAACATACGAAGCGAACATACGAAACGGGCGAAGCCGCTAGAGGGTCGCTAGTATATTTATATTTATTTATAGGAACTAGAGGCGGGTACAGACGGAACGGCGGAGAGCGAATGGAGTGTACACGTGAAGCAGTCAACCGATAAACACTCTTATCTGTTTTTATTTGCGCGCACCGGAAGAGACAAACACGAATGGTTTGTATTGTGTATTATTTTCTTTTTTAAGTTAAAACAGCCCAAGCTTCTTGTCTTTTTACCAGAGTTAGGAAATAAAAGTAGTTCATTCCCCGAGTGGGAATCATACCCATAACCATCGCTTCTACACTCACAGTCTACACAGTTAAATAAAAATATAAATAATATTTAATTATAATATTAGTTTATAATATTCAAAGTGCTCTTCCACAGTTAACAAACAGATGTGCATTTTTAGAAAAATTATAAAAAAATTAACGCCAAGTATTTTTTTTTAATTTTATTTAAAACGATAATTTCACACGATAACAATTCATTCCCCATGTGGGAATCAAACCCATAACCATCGCTTCTACAGTCGCGGACAACTGTGTAAATTAAATAAAAATATAAATAACATTTTCTAGGTGGTCTTCCGAAAGTTAACGAAATAAATTCATTTCACAGGTATCGTCGTTTCATGGTAGCTATATCAGAAGCGAGGTCAGCTGAAAGTTCTAATGCAGAAGAGAAGTCAACTAGTGATAATGTGCAAGAGAGTAAAGATGGCATCGAAATGGCTGTTTACAAATTATCGGAAAAAGAAACAGTTGCTTTTGGAAAGGTAATTTTTTTATATTTTTAGATGGTATAAAACTTAATCGCTTATAATCGATCGATCGTTTAGATCTATCTACACAAGGGGTTTTAATACGGTTTTCCCCTAATTGATGAATGATACGTACGTATGTACGTATTATGCATAATTTATGAGGGTATGCATAATTTATGAGGGTAGTCCAAAGTAAAAAAGAAAAAACTGAAAAATGTTGAATCAGTTGTCCTAGCGTAGGGTCACAAACGTGCGACTGTAAACAAGACGGTTCGATTCCCAATCGGAAGATTGTATCTCGCCCTGGTAACGAAGCAAAGTGGGGCGTCGTTTTTCCGCCACTCATCTGCCTTCAGAATGTGGTGGAAAGTGGGAAACACAAGTGTATTAATGGAAAGAGAGCGTCTTTACACCAGGTTCCCACGTTTCCTCAGCATAGTAGCATATGTGCGTGATACAGAATCGATTAATAAAAAATAACTTCTTTTTGGTGAAGATGAGTAATTATTAGAAACAAAATGTTAAAGATATTTTAGATTTTTTTTTTCATTTAAACAACAAACTATATTACTAAAGTGAATGATTTAACAACTTGCCACGCTAACAATTGCTTTAATTAGTATATTATAAATTTTATAAAAGTTTAATATGGATGTCAAAATTATGTATAGATGTCATAATTATATAAATATCTATGTTTCAGAGCAAACAAAGCGAACTATCAGTGGAAGGCGCGTCAATATTGTCTTCTTCACACCCTATGCCTCTTAGCTTTGAACAGTATGAAAAATCCTTTTGGCCCTATATTAATAAAATTATACAGGTATTTATATGAATAAATATTTAAAGAAAGATTTTTTGTAAGGAAAAAATCAATTTATTTTAAAATTTTTAATACAATGTAGATACAATTTTAATGTGCGTTTGTCGAGTTGTCAGTAGGAAGAAATGACATTAACGGCAAAAAAGACACTAAACTATTGGAATATTTTTTGGTTATATAACCATATGAAATAATTAGGTGGTAAATGAGGAACAGACTGTCTTAACACTAGGTGCCTATCTTGTTGTGTGCGGGATACAAGTGAAGCTGAAAAATAAAAAAATAATTAATTAGCTGCTTATCCCACCTTAGTTCGAGCGTAACACTTAAACATTTTATATTATAGTAAATTTCAATGTAATTATATAATTACGAATAATAATACAAAAATGACAGAGTCACCAAATGGTACCAAAACATAAAATGGACGTCGGCCTCATGTGTCAGTTAGAGCCCACGCCCCGTGAACGGGTCAAGAACAAAAAGAAGAAGAAAGATGTTCGATATATTACATGTTTTATTTTATAGTAGTATTGACATTAAGGAAAAACGTTGTTTTTGACTTTCTAGCAGCTTATAAAGTATGGGATAGATTTAATGGAATCCAGTGCTACAGTTGGCCTAATAAAAATAAAAACAAACAGTCTCAAAACCTAATATTAACATAATTTACACAATAAACACACACACATACACAATAAAACAGTAATATTAACATAATTTTGTTATGTTAATATTACTGTTTTTTTTTAATTATTTCGTAGATGTAGTTACGCAAATCTTACTGAAATTGATTAGTATTTAAGAACGTATGTGTAACTGTAAACCTTTTTTAGAAATTTTTAGATATATTAATAAATGTATTTTATGTGTAGTGCAGATTCTCTAATTCATAGTAGTTTAGATTTGAAAGTTAGATAGATATATAAGTCAGTCATATTAGTAATGTCAGTAACATCATGTCAGTCGCAGAGCGCGTCCCCGTGCGAGTGCCGCGCGCTACCGGCGGAGGTGGCGTGGGCCAACACGCTGGTGGCGCGCCTCATGTACGACGTTACGCGCGACCCGCACATGGTGGCGCGTGTGCAGAACCGCATACAGCGCAAACTCAACACGCTCAAGGTTGGTCATTGGTTGTGCTCATTAAAAATATTTATACGACGTTTCAACCACTTTGCAGTAGTCTATCGTCACCAGCAGACACTAGATAGTCTACCCGTTGCCCTGGACGAATGCAAAGTGCGAAACAGTTTCATTTAAAATGTGTAATAATCGCGTAAATCAAAAATCTTATTATATACCTTCTTTAATATGTAAATCACACTGCAGCTCCCATCCTTCATGTCGCCGCTCGTAATCACATCACTACGTCTGGCGGGCGCGTGTCCTCTCCTCAGCGCGCTGGAGGCGGGCGCGGCAGACTCGCGCGGCGCGTGGCTCCACGCCCGCCTGCGCTACGATGGCGGCGCCACCATCACTATACTCACGCAGATTAATCTGTTGAAGCTGAAGGAGAAGAGTGAGTTTTTTTTAACTAGGAGTGTAAGCGTCGTGGGTTTGGGTTGTATTCAGAAAAAATAATTATTTCTAGCCCTGTAAAAGATATTACGTGGCGTCGAGTTCCGTCACTAATGACTTGTATTCAAGCTAAAAACGAATAACGGTCTTTACTTCTTATGTGAGATAAGACATGTATCTGGTGACAAAATTGAAAGAGAAAAATGTTAAAAATGTACCAAATAGTCGTAATTGAGTAATGGACTCTTGTCAAATTTCAAAGTGAACGAGATAATAGTAATTCTTAATTACAAAGTTACTTACTTTATATTTAGTTTAATATAGTATTTTAATTTTGCAGACATTACTTTGGAAGATCACATGTTCGCAAGTAGTGAAAATATCGTAGAGAGCGAAGTCAACATTCAAAGTCGGCAAGGCTGTGTTTCTCCAGAACTAAAAGTAAATCTATAAATTGCTTAGTATAATAAACTTTTAATTATTTTTGAATTCATGACATACGAAAGTTCCATTTTTTTAACTTTATTTAGATTTGAAGTATCTTGTAAGTCCAAAGAGACAAATCTCTTTAAATAAGTGTAATAATTGTAATTCATTATTTTATTTCCACTTAAATAGAAAAAGAAGCCAGCAATATACGATTCAGACGTAGAAGACTCTGCGGAGTCCAGCAGCGACGACGAGAGTCCGCCCGTACAGCCCATAGATAGTGCTGAGTGTCTGCCTGTCAATGAATCTACGTAATATTATTATTTTATTATTATTTAATAAATATACATATTTTTTTATTACCTATATTTTTTCATCCTCACTCTGTGTCCCCATATAACAAGCTAGGCCTATGCCTATAGAAATTTTTCTTTCTCTATAGAAATTAGTGATAAGAGATTCTGTTAACCTACGCATTGCACAATTTTCAATGTATTGCGAGTTGATCAGCCGAATTCCAACGTCTTAAATTCGTGCGGAAAGTGGAAAATAGAGTGTCATAACATATCGGGAAAATCGTCAATAAAATTGTCATAAGCAATATTTTTTACTATTTGGATTCTTTAGACTTTACACACATGCGTAGATGTATGATCACGTAGGTATGAGGATTAAAGATAACATGTGTCGATGTGAAAACACAATGTAAAAAAAACATTTGTAAATATTCTACTAAATGTCAAACTTTCTTACAATCATATTTTTAATTTTTACTTTTACTTTTACTTTATATGTTACTTCGAAATAGTATTTTACATTTTAATTAATATTTTACATCAACAGAATGTCTACCGGCGAGGTGTCTTCTAAGAAGAAATTTTTGAGGATGGTCGATAAAATAGCAACCAACAAATATTTTCAAACGGTAAGATAATGGTTATTAATTTGGCGGCGTTGAATTCCGCCACTCATAAAGAAATGTCTCGAACTTGGGCAGAAAGTAAAAAATTAACTGTCTTAACAATAGATTATCTCTGATATATACAAAATAAAGTTTTAATCTACATACATACAAAGAGATGATCATCTCTCTCACAACATGACATACATGGGCGGAAATTAAAAACATTTTTTTTCACACTTCTATTAATCACTTCACATCACTTCTGTTAATTAAATAAAACACTTATCAGTTGTTCTCATAAAAAATATTATTTCCAGGTAACAGACTACAAATACGTAAAGCGAGCAATGGAAGGTCTCTCTAATACTGATATAAAGCTGCAGTTAGAGGTTCACGGTCTTGAAGGACAGCTGGCCATTAACTTACCACCCCCGCCTCATGATAGATTATGGATCGGGTGAATTACCTTTTTTATTATTATTTCATTATTTTACTCATTATTAAAAAAAATACTGCTATAAATAGTTGTTATATAATTATTTAACAATCCCATTTCAGATTTTCAACCAATCCGCAATTAGTACTAAAAGCGCGTCCCGCAGTCGGCGCCCGTACGCTTCGCTTCGCCCATATATCGAACTGGATAGAACAGAAACTTACTAAAGAATTCGAGAAGATTCTAGTTTTACCCAATATGGAGGATATTATTATTGACGTATTAACACCTACGCCTGTTGAATTTGAGTAAAACTCAAATTAGTATTAATTTTTTCTACTAAATCTCATTCCTACTTACTAATGTTTGGTATGTTAGAGTGAGATAGATATATTTTCTTTTATATGTGTTGTATCCAACTGGATTGAACAAACTTACTAAGGAATTCGAGAAAGTTCTAGTTCCCAATATAGACGTTAACAATTATAGCCTCAAAAGTATTGTAATATATTTGTCGTGTTAGGGTGAAATATAGTAAAATGGTGGCGCAGTGGGGCAATGTCTGACTGTAAACGTTATGACTGGGTTCGATTCCCACTCATGGGTTTTTATTTATTATTTCTTTGTTTCAACGCTCTGGCAAAACAAAGTGAGTCACTCATATTAAATTAGAGTGAGATGGATATGAATTCTTTGATACACTGTCAAATTATGTTACGTAAGTTATTTTAAAAACTATATAATCTAATTGAATGTATATAATAAACTTTTCAAGAAATTTAAGGAAGATCTATATTAAGTTAACATGAAAGGTATTGTTAATGGTGTTTTTACACGTATAGTACAGTCGATACATTTGTGGCCGCATTAAGGGCGCTAACTTAAGTGAGCTGTAGATGGCTGCGCAGATTTGACTTTCGGTTTTTTCTTACTTTTAATTATTTTCGTCCTGAGTGAACAATGCACAACAGCTCAGATGCCCATCTTAGCAACGCCACGACTTGTCGACCCTGCTATACGCATACAATTTGAATGATAATAACTAATGTTTTGTACAAATATGTCTTTGTTATATGTATCACTCTGACATAGTAATTACAAAGAATTCGGCGGAAAGTGGGGTATGGAAGTGTCTTAATGGAAACGGAGTATTTTGACACTAGATTCCCAGGTTCCGTTTGCCTACCGTGCTATTTGCGGTGCGTAGCTAGCAAAAAAAGTTTGTTTATATTATATCTATATAGATGGAAAATTGTTAATACAATTATAAAGGTAGAATATTTAGTGTATTAAAGACATTTCGATATAATATAATATGAATTATGAAGGAAGCGGTTTATAAATGTAAGTAAATTCTGTGTGATTGATTCAAGATTACTGGTGTTTAGCATTTATTTTTGAAGTTACTATTTGATATATTTTTATTTATTTATTATAATAAATAATAATTAACAATTATTATGTATATTTAGAAAAAATGATATAAGGCTTCGTTTCTCTTCTAAATACAACAAAACATTAAACCTGTCTAACAGAAAACAATAAAAAGCTCAAAAGACTTATTGAGAAATATATATGAATGTAAATATTTGTAAATGATATATAAATTTATACACATATAACGGTTAAATATATAGTACGGTTGATAAGTCGTGGCCGCTCTGAAGTTGGCTATAACGCCTACACAGATTTGGTTTAAGGATTATTTTCGTTCAGTCGTTGACCGTCGACCGTAGTGTATGTTAATTAATATTTCTGATATTTATATGAAAATAATAATAGAAATTGTATATTTAAATGATATTTTATTTATTTAAAATTATTTCTGTTACATTTGCTGTGAGAAATTTGTGCATTAGTTGTGTTTAATGATTGAGGGTTGGAAATAGTATTATTTTGTTTCTTTTTATTATAGTTATAGCGTACATTTATTTATCTATTTATTATGTTTGAATATTAGTCATAGTGTATGACTACAAATTACATTAAATATAAAAATATATTTTATTTAAATGGTATTTAACCGTAGTTTGCATTGATTCTTATTCGCTATAGATACATTTTCCCCTTTTCTTACAAATAAGATCCGTACAAAACTCTTTCTCAGAGCTTCCTAGAAATAAAAATTTGACAATAATTCCCAAAATGTAATAAACTTATAAAAACTAAGCAAATATGTTGATAATGTTTCAGGAAGTGAAATTTATTTAACTTTGAAACTGTACCTACTATTGATGACTTATTATATGCAGTGAATCCTATTGATGTATAAATATTTAAGATGCACTGCCTAAAACGTTGAATATTTCTGATGTTTTAAAATGTTTTTTGTATGTCACTGCCAAATTTTCAGCTTCTAAATATTTATATCACTTGTCCTTATTCTGGGAATTGGTTTTATAAACGTTATCCTTTTTATATATATTTTTAAGTATTTTCAAAATTTGAGAAAAACAATCACAAAACAAAGTATAGAAAATACCTTTTTGAAACTTCTATTGTGGTTGATATTAATGTTATCACTATAAATAATTTTAGATATGGATAAAAATACTGTAGATCGATTTTAATGTCAAAAGATTAATGCCGTCACTATATTTTGAATTAAATAATTAATATAATATTAAATAAGTTACATATTTTTCATAATTACCTTGCCGTTTGTATCTATGTCTACGATTATATGCTTGAAATTTTTTGTAAAAAAAAAAACATCGCACAACAATACAAAATTTGACTTTTTTAGTCAATAATTTTTAAAACTGTGGTGGTGTGGTGAGGAAAGAAAGTTTTTTTTTAAAATACGTAAATAATTAGTAAGATCTGTGTCTAAGCTTTTCCCGCTTTACTAAGAATTGCTTGTTTATTATTACTTTTTAAAAAAAATTGTAATTAAAAATCGGCGCTATAAAATATAAGGCTGAATGATCTTGCTCATGCTTATTTGTACGAAATTGATTTAAAAATATAAAAAAGCGTTAACAGAGTTCGCGCGTTTTTTTATTTTATATATAAACTTATTAAGAAATACTTCTTGTTAGTCGAATGAAATGCGACGTCGTTGATATTTTTACAAAATTTGTATTTGTAATATATGTGTTTTCTATAAAATATTTTTGGTGTAAATTGTAAGTCATTGTATTTTCTTTATATTCTAAAAGTTTTGTGGTATTGCTTTTTAGTTTTATAATTATAAACATAATATTAAAAGTAACAAATTTGTATTTTGGAAAAGAAAATATGAATAAAAGTATTTAAAATTACTTGGATATGTATTTTACATATCACTTATTAAAATAAAAAACAAATAGAATAATTTTAAAATGATGAATATTTATTAAATAATTCACTGGAATTTTTATATTTTTCGCATTAGTTTCTTTTTAAATATCGCTTGTCTTATGCGGATTTTAAGAGAATAAGATAATGCTTTTCTTAAAGAAAATAATTTAATATATTTAAATTACCATATGAAAAATTTGCAAAAATAAAACTTAGTTTATTTATAATGATGTCGTAAGAGTATGTTATGTTCCTTATTTACTTTCAATTTATGTATTATTAGTATTACCATATATTTTTAGTAAAAAATCTTTATAGTGGCCGTCGTGTGGATTGTCTTATTCTTACATTAAAAAAGTTTTATATATAATTCTATCATCACCACATTAAATAATATTTTAAGCGACACTTTTAAAATATTGTATACTAAAAAGGAATATATTAATATATTTTCTTATAAGAAGTGACAATTAAGAATTGCACTATGTAATACCTATCGGTCCTACGACTGGCCTCTACGGTGGCTTGTAATAAAATAATAAATTTTTTTTAACCAAAACGTGAAATATTAATGAGCGTATTGTAAAAAAATATCTAAAATTTATTCAAGAGGGCCAAAGTTAGAATCGCAGTTTCCCTAAACAAAGTATTAATTAATATTTTGTAATCCTTTTCTAACTCTTACTATATAGCTATAGTTTACAATTCATTATATTCCTTTAGCTTTCGTAATTTATTATATTTTTTCTATTGAACTATGATTATAATATATTATTTTTTATTTTACCAAAAAAGTAAATAGTATATTTGTGGTATGTAATATGTATATAGTTTGTTATAAAATTATAAAGTGTTTATGTGATACTATGTATAGTTAAGAGTTAAACCGTGCCGAGTAGTTTTTCTATGTGGTATCAGTTGTGATTTTGTCAATAAATAAATTGCTATATTTAATAGTCTTTTTCTTTAAATTCTTCTTCTTAAATAGAATTCTCTTATTTTTCTTAAATAGAATTTTGATAAGAGGCTTTCTATATTGTAGTTAGAGAAAGAAATCTTAATTTTGATAAGATTTTTAATATTAATCAGAAAATTAAGATATAAAATAGAAGATGACGATAGAAATTACTTACTACAAAATAACCTCAGTTTTTCCATTACGGTCGACGAGTTGTGGCTACCCTGAAGTTTGATGTAGGTAAATGCGCAGAATTTATTTAAGGTTTTTTCTTATTTTATTTTCTTCCCGTGTGACCAATGCGGTACTGTTAGGCAACGAACGGCCTAGTGGCGAGACGGAGTTCATTATACCATTCTTAGCATGTGAAGAGGTGTCAATGATTTAAAAAAAATACAATATATCTGTTTACAGTATTTTATTGATTCAACAGTTTTTATCATCTCCTTAAACGCATCTTTATGTACACTTACACTTAAAAGGCACTTATTACTTGTTGTATATCTATATCACATACAAAACATTTATACAAACTAATATATTATTTATTTATATCTATCTGTAAAATTACATAGATTATTATTAATACTTGTTAAACAGAAAATATTTTTTGATACTTTGCGCTGGAAGCACTCGAAGAAATTAGAAGAGCACAAAGCATATTCTATTCATAGACATTCTATCGTCTTTTCGCCCCGTTTTCGAGACTGCGGCGGCGGAACTAAACACCGCTCTTTGTCTTGTGACTGGGTTGAGGAAATGAAAGTAAGACATTCCTTTGATGGGGAATAGATTCCACAAACGTGTTGACAGTCAGACAATGTGCCGCTCCGGCCACAACGGCCATCGTCGGCCTCCATATTAATATTTAAATATATTAATTGATTATTTATAAATAATGAAATAATTATATTACAAATATATATTACATTTTTTTTTTATTTTACATATACATAAGCTTTTTACAGGAAGACTTAGTGTTTTAAAATAAACTTCTTTATACGAAGCAACATAGCATAGATAAAATAGGGTTGATTCTTTGTCAATTATTTCTAAATCCTACATTAAATATGTACACACTTGAGATCAACCTTACACTCTAAATATAAAAATGTTGCAGATTTTGGCACTCTCGACCACATTCACTTATATATTAATAATATACATATATATTGCATTTAAAAAATAGCATAAAAAACTGTTAATGCAAAATGAAAATAAATATCTAACAAAAGCAGAAACAGCTTTATATGAGATTTTATATTATGAATAAACACTATCATGTAGCCTATACATCATTAATATACTAATTATGGCAAGTTCTTTTTCTATCTTTATATATTTTTACAACTAAGACAAGCAGATATGGTGTCTATAAAAAAAAGCACACTGTAGGTATTGGTTTTTTTCTATTACATATGAAATTTATTAATTGATGGGATAAAATTTTCATAAAATAAAAATATATATTTTTTAATGGATACACGTTGCTAGTAATTTTAATTTCAATAAGATTTATACATTAAAATCACCTTTTTTAATATTTATATATAAGACTATAATATAATATTTACAATGTAGCTTATATTGACTTCCGTTATGAGGCGACTTCTATTCAAATATCACTTTACAATATTCTGCAAATCTAGGATTAAATATTTATTTCATATCTAAAAATAAACTAAGTATTATAACGATTACGTTGTTTATTGACGAAGATGTTTTTTAAACATTTAATTTGTTAAGATTTTCTTAATCTATTATAAATATTGCTAATATATGAGAAGCTAAAACTGATAAATAATGAAAAAAAAACTTTTACATTTTTTTCAAACAGCGCAAAATCCAAAAAATGGAGTAACAAAGCTAATAATTTTAAGTGGCGCCCTCTTTATAATATATTAGTAATTATTAGTAAAGTAAATAATATATTAATCAAATATTAGCGAAATCTTTATCTTTTTAAAAAAATCTAACTAGTGTTGGTAAATACATATTTAATTACATCACTAGAAGAATATAACATCGGCATCCTTTCTATTCAATGGTTCACTATAAATTTGCAACTAATACAAATAGAGTGAATGAGTTAATGGCACTACTACCAGAATTCATTCACCTTACTTATTTAGTCCATTGTCAACACTCAAGCTAGTATCAAACGTCTAGGCTGCAATATCACCATAAAAAGGACACAAACTACTAATACTGCAACAAGCAATGCGCACTGCCATCAGCGTTCCTCCTCATCACCAGCTCCCTCCAGTCTTGTATCCTAGGGGCGCAGACCAGCGTCAGCCGGCCGAGCCTCCTCCTCGCCAGGAGTAGGAACTCCCCCGCGCCCGCCGATGCACCGCAAGTCCGCGACACTTGCACGTGTGCGTGCAAGTGCGTGTTACGCGCCATACGGGTTGTGCGGGATTTGTGTTTGTGTTTTGTCTGTGTGTTGTGTTCTTCGATTGAGTTGCCTATGTCGTATCTGTTGATGGGAATTTATTTTTAATGTATTATTTTTACAGATTAGATTTTCCATTCCATTTTAGATTTACTTATTTTGATTCATGTTTGGAACGGCAGATGCAGTCTTATTTTTCTCGAGTGAAAATTGAACCCACAACCTAAAGCGTTCACAGTCGCACACTTCATTCATCTGCACCAGAACTGGCCTCAATCTTATCATATTTAACATATCACTTATTTCTTCATTTACACCGTCATGGGTAAGCGTTAACTACTCGTAAATTTCGGAAATATTTATATACATAAATAATATAAAGACATATATTTATATCATAACCTCACCTATAGTAATCGTCATCTGGTTGACTCGAGTCCCCCGCCGCCGTCGCCCTCAACAGCTTCGTGAGACGCCACGTCAGTTGCGTAGTGTCTAACTCGTCGCGCTGCTCGCTGCCCACTATCACTGCGCGGGACACTAAAATAAAATAAAAAAAATAAATCAAAATATTTTTTAAACTATTACTGTGATTAGAGAAAGAAACAGAAGTTATAATATATAGATTTAAACGAAACAAAAATGTAAAATGTGAAAATTAAAAAATAAATACATACTTAATGACATATTGCGTGTGATTATATTATATGTTAATATTTGACATATTAGCTACACCGTTTATTCCACATATCGTATTGGAAGATAGGGAGAACATAATATTGTTAGGTACGACTTTCCTCTATCTACCTTCAGCCCGAATTCGATAATTGCGTTTTGAAAGAAAAATAATTTAAATATAAATAATTATTTGGGCTCTATGGGGATCAAACCTACAAGCATTAACACAAATACAGATCCACGCTAAAAATTTAAAAATATTTATTATTATATCATTTTTTTAGTATATTTATGTTAAATCTCGTTTAAATATTTTTTTCTCTTCTAATACTTTTATTTATTTATTTTTATTACATAACACTTTACATAACTTGTACCATGTATAATCCAAGTTAGCTAACATTTACTATAAACAATAGATTCTCTCACATACATTAACAAAAAAAACCGATACACTCGACTGCATTCTCTTTTAGGTATATTGATGATAAAATCATTATGTAAATATGAATTTTAATAAAACATGAGAAAATTACACATAATTTATATCTTATAGATTGATCAATAACCGATTGCAAAAAAAGAGGTGCGTCAAAAAGTGTTTCACAATAGATGCTGACGTCACGCTTGCAAAAACTCCAGCTCCTGGCCTATGTTACGTTATCTTAAGTAATAACTGTCGCCATTGTCCAAGATTTTTTGCTTATCCATGGATAGATAGGTTTTTACCTTTATTGTTTAGAAAAGATAAGTGAAGTTGTAAAAGTAAACGGTCGTCAACCCCACTCTGAAGATAATTACAGTGGAGGACTTTTAACTAACGAGTCTCTATGATTATTTCTTTATATAAAATGCTTAGCTATGCGTAAGCTTTTAAAAGTTTATAGCACTATGAGAGTTAAGTTAAAAAATTTGCCATTAATAACTAATTTTTATAAAATGTTTTATGAGCGATACGCTGTGGGTTCGATTCCCATTCGATAATATGTAATATTTAATTTCTTCGCTCTGGTAACGAGGCAAAGCGCGGCAATGAGTTCCGCCACTTAACAAGCAATGTCTCCAGAAATCGGTGGAAAGTGATGAACGAGTGCTTAATAGGAACCTAGTATGTTCCCAGGTTCCCTACTATATGCGTGACACAGCGTAAAGCCAAAAGAAAACATGTTTATCTTTAACGATAACTAGCCTTCTCACAGCGTAAGAAATTCTTATTTAATTAACGTCATGTAAACAAAAAACAACAATTATTTCTATACAGGATGACACACAAAATCTGGTTAAACCTTCGTCCCACGAGACAACTAACAAGGATCCCCCACCACCAAGCTATGACATAACTTAACCATAAAAATCTATCAAACCTGTATACTACAGGAAAGGAAAAATAACGACATTTACACCCCGTCGAGCTGTGGCGTCGCGTGCCTAGACTTGTTTGTACTACAGTACGCTTTTACAGACGCCAATTGAATATAAGTGTACTATATTACTACTGCATATGTAACAGCTTCCGTACAAACTCGGTATGGAGTTGGAGTAGCATTTTAATCTTCGTTCGTTCTGAGAAGCTCGCGATATCATTAAGCAGAACAAAGATGGTTTTGGTGAGTTTTTCTCTACACAATGCTCAAATTCCAGAACATAAGGAATATAATTATTGTATTTCGTGTTAAACAAAAGGATTGGTAGGTAGAATTATAATTTTTTAATATTGTTTTATATCATTATGCTCACAGCAGGGTACGCGGAAGGAATCTAGTTTTAAAACACTCCGTTCCCCTAAATTTCGGAGACATTGCGTGTTAAATGGGGAAAACTCAAGGCCGAGTTTAGCGTGAAAAAAACGAAAACATTAAATATTTCATCGTAGGAATCGAACCTACGACCTATTCCGTTTTCAGTCACATCTTGCACCCCTGCACCACGACGAACTTCAATTTTAATTTCATAAAAGTTAATTCAAGAAATGATTATGGCGACAAATTACAGTGCGGCTCGCGTAGAGGGGTTTATTAACATTCAGAAGGACCAACAGTCCGCTATCTCATTACCGCAGTAATAATAGCTACTGTAATATAATAACCAGCTAATTTAATAGCAAAATATATCATAGTACACAAGAACTTTACTTTGTACACATTAGACATGTTTTTTTTGTGTTTCATATATTTTTTCTTAAGATATGATAGCTTGTTTTATGTTGTTTAACCAGTAAGTAGCTTATTTTTAGTATGAAAATAAAGATGAGGCCAGTCGTTGTGCAGCGGCACACGCGACTGTAAGCGATACAGGTAGTGGGTTAGATTTCCAATCGAGTAAATGAAGCATTTCATATTTGCATTTCCTCTATCTAGTGACGAGGCTAAGCGCTGCGTTGAGTTCCGTCACTCTATACGCAATATCTCTAGAATTCAGTATAAAATTTAAAAAAGAAAGTAACAAATCTTACCCAGATCGCTAGTACAGAATGCCAGTTCTAATTCAGACTCCGAACAGGGTCGGCAGTCAGCGGTGGCGGGGTCGTAGTGTCTCCGCACCAACGGCTTGGCTTCGTATTTGAAGGTGGCCAGTCTTCTCTTAGGTCCTTCCTCCGGTTCTGCTTCCACATACAAAGCGGCTTGTCCATGCCGACTTCGGAAACAGCGCAGTTCGCGGACGTCCCCGTCATCTGGTGCGTATAAAGGCACTAACCTACGAGGACCTTCTATAAAGACGCGTGCTGGGAAGCGTTCTGCAGCTTCTATAAAAAAACATAAGAAATTATTATAAATTTGTTTTTCATATTTTACTAATATTATCTATCCTACTATATTATAGGTCTGAGCATGGATGTTTGTGCCATTTGCATGTAAAAATTACTGAACGGATTCAGATAAAACTTTAACAGTAATAGGTATAGCTTATATAAGCTTTTCATCATCATCAGCCTGTCCTCGTCCACTGCTGGACATAGGCCTCTCCAGCTTTTACAGTAGGTAATATAGCTTATAGCTGATGCATCAGAATAATAAATGGTGAAAATGTTATTTTATATGACTATATTTTATTATTTTTTAACAGGCGAAACTGCCTTTGAGTCGCTAGTATTGTTTTTAAATAAGTTATGATATTGGATTTGCAAGTCATTATAGCCAACACCATTTTTTGTAGTAATTTTGCTTATATTGTTTTATAGCTGCTTTGCCTCGTTAATAAAATGACTGGTGATTTTGTTTATTTTCTTTTTACTCCTAATGATTTTTTTTTCAGATTCTCAAGCAAGCCTGTATCCGCCAGTAGCAAGGTAGGCAGAGGGAGCTTAGTATTAACTCCACTGCGCTCCCCACTTTCGGCCTAATTGGAATCACTGTGTGTTGAGGTGGCAGAACTCAACGCCGCGCTTTGCCTCGACACCAGACTCGAGACTCGACACTCGAGAGCGAAAAAACGAAAATATTAAAAATTTAATTAATTATAAAAAACGAAATGAACCTTCAGTTACCAAAAACCTACACACTAAGGCCATTCATCAAAATTATATTTACCTGTCTCATTGAGCTGCAACGTATGGAACAGGTCAGGTGGGTCTGGTCGTCGTATCACCCGGATGCAGACCCTGAATTCCCTTTCATCAGCAGGCAGCGGCGGCTTGAAGAGCAAGCGGAGAGCGCCCCGGGGGTACACCCACGAGACACTGCCCTCCCGGCAGCGCAGGTATACCGGCGTCACGCCACGCTCCGCCGTTGCCGTCAAACCACTAAAAATTATATTTAATTACTGTTGTTGTTATTTGAATATTAATTTGTGATTTATTTTCTTATGGAATTCCTATGATTTATTTTTATGAAATATAAAACTTGTTAGTACATGTTGTAGCAACACTGATTTTACCTAAAATATCTGCATCAATTATGATTTTTTATTTTATTACATATGAATAATTAAAAATTTATATAAGTATACCTTCGAAAAAACTCGAAATGTTTTATAGTACAAGGCTGAGTATCTTTCACTATAGGTATATTAAAGAAAGTAATATTTATCGTCAGTCGATTTCGTCATAAAATATCTTATTAAAATATATAAGTTCTTCTTTTAACAAAAATGAGAAGATAATATCTATACAAATGATTAATAAAATAAAGTAAATTGACTAATAAACCGTGCTTAATTTACACTCGTACAAGTAATCTCGAAAAAGTTAATTTCGAAATCGTAAATCGTTTTTATTAAGTTCCATTACAGTTTATACGAAAAACACTATGGGGAAACAAGAAAGCCATCTAGATAGAAAATAGAAAGTGCACCATAAATAAAAGATAACGGTTTACGATCATGATGTCATTTCTTGTCTTAAACTAGAAAGTACTTTTACTAGATTACCTACAGCCTATCTAGGAATCTACATACATAAAATCGGCTTCACGTTGTATCCCGCACACAGACCGGTAGGCAGATGGAACCTAGTATTAAGACACGCCGTTCCCTATTTTCAACCGCATTCTGGAGGTACCTATTGCGTATTGAGTGAAGGAACTTAACATCGTATAAATTTAAATAAATATTTCAATTCCTCGAATGGGGATCGAACCCACAAACAGCTGTCTTTACAGTCACACACTTGAACCTCTGCGCCACGGCTGGCCACGTCTACATACATCTGTATCAAATGAACAGAACTTCTGGAGTAACACCCACGTCCTGCCCACGAACTAACTCGACATAAAACTGAAATATATGAGTAAGGGCACACCATAAAAGATAACACGAACGACCAGTACATGCCTCGATGCGACAGTAATAAAAATAACAAGGCTTTTATGTAAAACGTATTGTATGTGTGGCCCGTCTGAGGTTTCTTTTTAAGCCGTATTGGGGAACCTCAGAAAGAAGGTTACAATTTATAAGCCATTGTTAGTAGGTATATTCACGATGTAGAAAGTTTATATCAAGATTAGGGGAGACCGGGGTTGGTTGGCGATAGGGGTAGGTTGACTAACTATCAAAAATTCGTCCTACGCAATAACTTTGAGACACGAGAGTCTGTGACCTCAGTTCGCTCAGTCACCAGGAACGCGTCTTCGCGCACGCTCTTCGTTTGGGAGAAGAAACGTTATATTGAAAAACAACGCATGGAAGTAATTATTTTTGTCGTAATGTTATTTGTAATAATACCTATTTCTTCATGGTTATTTTATTGTCAAAAAATGTATAATGAATGTGTGACTTACGTTCTTTCTTTTATATATTATTCTAATTGATTTCGTCGCAGTTTTGAGGTTATAGCGTGTAGTTAAAAATTAAAATTTTTGTATTTTTAAACTAACATACTTCACAGAAACAAAAATGGAATTGGTCAACCAACCCCGGTCTAAATAAATAAAAAAATAAATAAATAAAATAAATAAATAAAACTAAATTCATATATTTAATAAAAAGTGATTATCTTTCCTGCATGTAGCAGGGTAGGCAGTGGGAACCTAATGTTAAGATACTCCGCTTCCCACTTTCCGCCAGCATTGCGTGTTGCCTCCATAGACGAAATAATGAAAGTATTAAATATCGCATTTCCTTGAGTGGGATTCGAACCTACACGCTCGTGCCCGTGCACCATGACTTATGTATATATATTATAACCTGTAACATTTACAACTTTACAATGCATTCTACTCTATCATCGATTAATACGCATTAAGTTTTTTGTTTAACTAAAACTATTTATATAATGGCCTCCGCTTATACAAGTCACATCCTTAATACTTTCACGTCATCACAGGGCTTCCTTAATCCTCCCTAATGGGCTGAATCTTGAAATATGTAGAGGTTTATGGACAGACATAAAAACTGGTCCCTGGTTAGATACAGCTTCGCATACGATTCTTCTTAAGTCATGTTCTAATATGGATGGAGAATATACAGAAAATTATAGTATAATAGCTATTGTACGAGTATGTAACTTGTTGATTCTGTAATATTTTTTGCTTTTCTTATTGCATTAAGTATCTAATAGTTTTTAATTAATTTTTCTTAATAATATGTTTATAATAATATTGTATTAGTTTTTAAAATATATTATTACATATTTTGCACACGAAAAATTAGTTTCTAAATAATATCAATAAAATGCAGCTGGCATTTTAGATGTCGCAACACCAACAGTTAAGGGTGTTCAAGGGTAAATAACCTGTTTTAAAAATAAGAAATTAAAAAAAGAAACATTTCATTCGATTTTTAAATAAATTGATCGAATTGTTTAATAGTCGAACGACTTCATATATATTATTCATATTTTAAAAAGAGAATAATCGATACACTTAATTACTTAATTACAATGAAATAAAGATATGATAGTTCTAAATAAATATAGGATATCTATTAGAGACAATTAAGCTTTTAAAATAAAATACTTACATATTAATAATAATTATTATTACTATTTTACAATGACTTAGCAAAAAAATATAGAAGAAATAAAATTAATATTAGATATATAATTGGTTAAATCAGTCAAATCGAATAACCTGTTGTTCACCCCTGCCTACAACATAACTTTATCAACACGTTAAAACAACACAAATAAAAACTACCCTACATAAAAACAGCATAAACTTTTTGTTTTCAAACATAGAAACAAAAAATCCATGGAGGGGTGTTAACTGCGTCGGGTTCCGCGTCTTGCGGTCACATTTTTTTGTAATCTTCTACAAACATGCTTGGAATTTTAAATCTACTGTCTAAATAATATTTATTTTTTTATAGAGGCCAGTCGTGGCGTAGAGATATAAAGTGTGACTGTACACGCAACTGGTAGCGGGTTCGATCCCCATTGAAAGAAATTAAATATTTCTATTATTTATTTCCATTTCTTCGCTCTGGTATCAAGGTGAAGCCTGGCGTTGAGTTCCGCCAACCGTTCCGAAACGGAGTGTGTCATACTAGGTTCCCTCTACCTACCCTGCTGTGGCGGATACAAGGCGCTATATTCATACGCGCGCGATATTCATCTTCCAACTTTTAGTCAGTATTTTCGCGATAAAAAATTGCGTTTTTGTTTAAAAATAAAGATGTCCAAACTGGTATTTTGAGGTCGTTGTACAATATGAGCGATGATCTATATAAAAACAAGTTCATAATATAGAACTTGCTAGAGTTATTATTGTTAAAAATATTAAATGCGTTAGAAAGCTAAAGAATGGAATAGGTAATAATATTTTTATAAGTATAAGTTGATATACGACTTCACTGTTTTTTTTTTGCAGTTTCACGCTGTTCAAGCAGGGAACTCTAGTATTAAGACATTCCGTTCCCCATTTTGCGCTGAATTAATTAGTTATTGCGTGTTGAGTGCCTTGTTACCAGAACAAAGAAATTGAAATATGAAATATTTCATTTGCTCCAGTGGGAGTCGAATCCACAGCCCCGTTTACAATCACAAGCTTGTTATTTATTACTTTATCAATATAAGAAAAAAGAAAAGTTTATAATATAATCTTCAACATTACAGACAAATGGTGGGCGCCGATAACGGCCCGAGAGCTTCTAATATACGCACATTAATGCCTCACGAAGTCGTGTAGCCATTAGGGGCAAACTATGACTTATTTTAGAAATATTGCTTAGAAACGATTATGTTTAAGTAGGAATAAAGTAATAAATAAAGATATTTTTTTTCAGTTTAATATTTGAAGCCGTATGTGGCAGGGTAGGCTGAGGTAGACGAGTGTTAAGACCTAACATTTCCAGCACACTTAGAAGCAGTGTGTTGAGTGCCGGAACTCAACGCCGCGCTTTTATATATAGTAAATATTTCAGTTCCTCAAATGGGAATCAAACCGACAACCTGTCGCGCTTACAATCTGACCGACTGTCCTCAATATTTCAAATTTTATGATTAATTTATAATTATAGTATATTTTTCTAAATTGTAATTTAAAAGCATTGCCCACACATACAATTGTATGTAAAGAAGAGAAACGAGAAATAAAAAATAATTTTAGAACTAATTGTAAGATTTTATATAATTCAAATATGCCTTCGCCTTTGTAGCTTTACGACGAGCGAGGCTGGAGGCGTTATTACAATCAATAAATCCGAACTTTTAACATATTGGTGATAAAATACGATATATAGTGAGTGATTAGATAAATACAAAGACTTTTCTATCGTCATAAATATTAAAGGAAACCCGACCAATTATTTATAGAATATTTTAGTATACAACACTATTTTTTGTAACTGAGTTTTTAATTTTAAAATTATATACAGTCCACAGATTAAATACAAGTCAATTAACAACATTTGAATATATTTTTATAATAATCGATTGCGGTTTTTTACTTTAATCGATTCACAGCTGGATATAGGAGTATATTTTTAATAAAACATAAATTCGATCAATTTTATGCTATATTTATATAGCAAATCAATCTAGAATCTCAAAAAAAATCTACATATTTGGTATTCAGAAATACATAACGTTTATACATTCATAAACGAAAAGGAGGTTCCCAAATAAGTTCATTAGTGTGACATAAAAAAATCTCATAGAGCTTTATCATAGTTACAACAGCCGCGTTATAATAATAAAATAAATGTATATCTTTTCTTTGAATACTTTTATTTATTCTGCCCAAACCTGACGCGAGATAACAATGAGCCGTACGTTCAACCTTCATCTAGCCCAGGGATGTGCGTTTGACTTTCACAAATATTTATAAATCAAAAATTAATTACACTTTATAGAACATATTTTCATATAATCCAGATTAAAAAATAGTTTTTAAAAATTTTCACTATTATTGCGATATATAATTTTAAACACCTACAATAAAATAACAATTAGATAATTATTAAGTAATATATTTGATTAAATATTTATTATTATTAACTTATATCTTATATAAATACATATGACACTTTTATAAAACTAAAAGATTTTTTGATAATGTAACAATTCCCGTAGCTGGCAGCCTTAAATTAAACACGCGAGCTGCGCCCGCGCACTGCCCACGCGCCAAGCCGGTAGCGTATTACCATACTGGATATCATCATGCCGTACTATTACAACGCCTCGGATATGTCGTGTTTCGAACCAACCTACAATTATATCTAGGCTGATAATATAAAATCTAGATTTTATCAAATTAACAGTAGGTACCTGGATTATGCGCAGACCTTGGAAAAACGAAAGGAAAGTAGCCTTTATACCCAAAAATTTAATTTTAATTAAAAAAAAGCAGCTACATGGTTTTCCAGAAAAAGGAGAGATTCTGCAATGCATGCAATTGCCAATACACACCGTTTCGTACCGATTCTCGGGACTAGATAATTGAATCAAGATCTAGAGTTAAGCGGCGGAACTTAACGCCGTGCTTTGTGTATAATTAAACTATTGAAATATATAATTGTCTTGAGATGAGAACGAACTCACAATTATTTACAGTGCCCAACAACGCCTCTTAAAACCTGAATCAGTACCAATTCTTAAGCTATAATTTACAACGATATCTCTATATATTATATAAATTCTAACACTAAGGTCTAGTATAAACCAGAGCGAGATAAAATCTGCTTAGTAGAGGCGGATATGGTTATACATATTGTGGCCGATACAATTTCAAGTCTCTTGTCCCCGCCACGAGCCTTGCGGCAAGATTTATAGGCTTTCAAATTCACCCACACAAAGGTAAGGTGTTCAATATTTTTAGGTCAGCGTCTGTCTGTATTGTGAAAAACATAATGAGGTTATATATTTTAGTATTTTTTTTTGTTTTTTTGTAAGTATTTAAACTTAATTGCCTATTTGCTGGCAGCACAAAATATACGTTGATTCCATACAATTTGTAATATTTAATAATACGAAAGAAATTTAATTTACAAAGTTATGATATCTATATCTATCTATTTATAATAATATAAGGAATAGGTATACAGTTAATATAAAGGGGAGGGAAATAACACAACTGAACTAGCAACCCACACGCGGCTCCGCCTGCTTAAGTTTGTGTTATAAAATGGCCAAACAATACAAAACCTTTACAAATTGTAAGCTATGTGCGATTCTGATGTATAAGGTATATTACTCAAAAGTTTTATCTAAATCTGTTCAGTAGTTTTTACGTGAAAGTTACTCACAATTTACATTTATAATATTAGTAGGATGTTCGTTAAGTAGTCAAGTAAAATAGTCTACTAAGTATTAAGTGTATAAGCATGTACGGATTTCCTTAAAACAATGGTAATGTTATACTACCTATATAGTATACTTGTAGAGTATAGGCATCTCGAAAGTATTCAGACAATGGCCGCGGCCGTACGCCGCACGTGCGCCCCGATTGTATTGTGTTTCTATATCGATAGTCGCTTTAGTCTGATATGATAAAAAAATATTTATTCATAAGTTTAACATTAATTACATATTATTTTATGTTTATAATAAATATTTTTGTTTATAGTAGATTTATATCTAGAAATAGATATGAAACGGTTCACGAAAAAAAGGTTTAGTAAGTGGTTTTGCCTTTAAAAACTGTTGATTTTTTTCCAAAGTTTCAAATAACCACATTGCATTGCCTACGGCGACACTACACTTTACGAGCTACGTACATAAAAACATACATACATATATACAGGTATATTAGATGTTGATAGCTCTGTAATAGTATAAAATGGTAGTGATGATTCGACCTGATTGTATAATGGGAGCAACTCGTGCGGGGCGACTGCGGCGCGGGCGACGTGTGGGCGACCCTCCATCTTCGGTCAAGATACACTAGATCATTATTTTCTGCACCTTATAAATCCATCTTATAAAAATATTAGAGTAGATACGTATTACATGTTATATAAAGTAGCGACATATACGCGGCTTCGTCCCCTTAAATGTATTGTTATATAATAATCAAATAATACAAAATCTTTATATCATATAAGCTAAATTACTGTAAAGTTTCATCCAAATCTGTTCAGTACTTTTTGCGTGAAAGAGGAACAAATATCTCTCAATATTAATAAGATTTATTGGAAAAAATAAGAAAAGTTATTTTATAACGGAATATGTAATTACGTTCAACTTTTGCACGTCATGCATGTCTTACACAGCAATAATGATTGGTATGCTTAAAGACAAATATGTATGAAGGAAACCTCTTGTTTCCTTAACACCTGGATATGATATACCACATTCATGACTCACGAATAACTAATAGACTAAGATAACTATGCGATAGCAATTGTTAAGATTATAAAGAATTATTACTATACTTATTTTAAAGCAATAACTTCAACTTTATAACGGCGTTGCGGCGTTTAGTTCCGCCACTCAACTCGCAATGCCTTCATAATTCGGTGGAAAGATGGGAGAGAATCGTAACACTAGGTTCCCTCTGCCCACCCTGCAACATGCGAGATAGTACGTGAAGCTGTTTGTGTGCTTCTACCAACAATACTCTACTATTATCTTGACACACAAAAAGCCCGAGCATTAAATTGCGGCCACTTAACGTCGTTCAATTTAAAATGTCATTTTTCATACCAGCTTAGTCATAAATCGTGTTTTTATAGCGCGAACATTCTTGGGTGTTTTTTATATATTTTTTGAAGTTATGACGTAATTTTGTAGGACCGCGCATGTGCGACCGGCGCCGGCGCAGCACATGTAGCGAGCGGTTGACAGACGTTGTAAATAATCATTAAAAACACGAAGGTACTTACTATGTTGACCTGACGGCACTTGTATCTAGCAATGCGTTTATATTATTAAACTAAACTTGAGGCTAATCGTGACGCAGGGGCAGAAGAGTGTGACTGTATATGCTCCAGGTTGCAGGTTCGATTCTTACTTGTGGAAATGTAATATTTAATATTTTCATTCTTTTGGCTCTGGCGTCGAGGTAAAACGTGGACTTGAGTTCCGCCACTCAATAAAAAGTAAAAATATGTAAGCTCTCATCACAAAATAACTAAGTTTATCTCGTAACATAACAAAAAAATTGTTATGTACAAAGTCCGCTTAAATTCTCATAAAATAATGCTAAAAATGTAAACTATTATAAATAAACAGCCATAGAGCGGGCCGCGGTCGAGTTACTCACAATTATGAAAAATATGTAATTAGAGAGCCTTCACAACATCCAGCGGCACGGCACATACTGTCTTAATTGCTTGAAAAAATACCTTTTATATACGGAATTATCTCTGTAAACGTCATAAGAAACATTTAGATAAATAAAAAGCAAAAGCAAAAAAGAATGCCTTTAGAATTTAACGAAAAATGAGAAACGGAGTGTCTTAACACTAGGTTCCCTCCGCTTACCATGCTGTGCTCTTAATACATGGTAAAACTCATTTAAAAAAGAAACCAAAACACCAAAATTTATTTCGTTTATATAAAACTTGTATACATATCTAATTGGATATAAATTGAAACGATTCAAGAATCCCATAAGAATTCCTACCGATAAAGTTAAACTAAATCGTTCCAGGCGATCACATGCTTTCACGTCATCAGCGAATCGTGGGAATTATAAAAAATCATCCACATCATTTTATAGCGCTATAAATTTGTGATAATAATTTTCACACAGTTGAAAAAAACCACACGCAAATACATGTATGTCAATACGAATAAGTACTCCTAAGCGTACTCATCCAAAAATATTACTATATGTACCGTCATATATTTAGGCCGTCGTGGCACAAGGGCAAAAGCTGTGAATGTAACGCAATAGTTGTCGGTTCGATTCCCTCTACCTAGCCCGCAATGTGCGAGATACAGCGTGAAACTAATATATATGTAATAATTACTTGAAACAAGTAAATATACTAATTTGTTTAAATTCTCAAAATAGAAGTTCATATATTATTACGAGTAATAATAAAAAGAACTCTACATTTTCACTGTCATTTCTAAAGTTCATTTAAGCTCCGAACGTCTCGCCTAACGCCTTCTTTATTGATAATATGATAAGAGTTCAGTCTCACGTTCTACATGACAAGTGTCATACCTGTCACGCTGTCATTTTCACGACATACTGTCAATATGTCGATTTGATTGACTACAATTGTGGGAGATCTCACTTTATCTAGTACCTACATATATTCAAATGTTTATATTTGATAAGCTTTTTGTAGATTTCATGCGAATCAGTACCATATGTGTTTATTTATTTGTTTATTTTAATTTTCACATCTCTCTACGGTGTAAAGGATCGAGACAAGTTACTGTTAGGACTCTCCGTTCTCTATTTTCTGTCCTATATCGAAATAATCGGAAATTTAATACTGATTTAAATGTAGACATTTTTCATTTAATTTAAGTGCAGACAAACATATGACTATCGCATGTAGAGTCAGAAACTTTCCCACTGGGCCACGAGGATGTCGCATCGATGCCTTTCTTATAAAACATAAATTATAATAAAATATTATTTTAATTATAAATCACAATTTATATAATTTTATCTTCCATACAATTCATAGTTAAACTACTAGCATATAATTAACTAAGAGTTCTAGACAAGAACGAACCAACTATCTCCCGATCTTTGAATTGCCACTTTGAAGCTGCTGGGTATATTATGTGAATATACTTATTTAGTTGTATATATTATACATGTTTCTTATTATTACATACAAAATGTAATAAAGTTGCCAGCTAGGTTCTTCCTGATTGAAATTACACACAGCAGGGTAAGCAGAGGGAACCTAGTGTTAAGACCCTCATTCTCCACCTTCTGGAGTCTTGCGTGTTGAGTGGTGGACATTAAACCCAACACCACGCCCTTGCTCCACGAGTGGCCTCCATTCTAACTGATTACAAAGAAATAATATTGAAGGCTTAGCAAAGCTCGAAGTTTCAGAAATTTAATTTAAAGTGACCACGACGTCGATAAATCGTTTTTAATGCGCCGTAAACGGGGCACGACCGCGACAATGCGACGGAATGCGCCCGTAAACCGCCAATAACTTTGAAAACTATCAGCCGTGACACTTTGTTTCTTAAACTTTTATATTATAACATGGTTTGAAAATCAAGTAATTATGCTTTTTCAAAAGCTCTATTTATTCCGTTAAAGTTTATTTTTTTCAGATTCACGCTGTATTCCATATATGTAGCAGGATAGGCAGAGGGAGAGAGGGATTTTCCGCCGAATTCAAGAGGCATTGCGTGTCGAATCATCGTGAGTATTGTCAAAGTCGGGAGCGGAGTGTGTTAACACTAGGTTCTCTATTCCTAACCGAGCTGAATAAAAAGGTTCACCTAAGTATACGTATACCTATAAACTTCACTTAGTTTGAAACTGTAAATATAAAATTAAATCAATATTCTGTTAGAACATTAATTTAAACTATATCAGTTCGAAAGCGGTTTCAGATAGCAAGAGGTAAGTACAACAATGCTCGGTCCAGTCGCCACAGGTAAACCCGATCTAGGTCTTATAGGTACACTCGTAGCTCTTATATTTTCCGCATTGAGATTGCGTGCCTCGTGCCCGGCGGCTGCGGACGATTTATAGCCTGATGTAGCCCATACATACAAACATATATAACTATACTTGTTATTATTTAGCTACGACCTCGACGCCCTGGACAGTCTTCGCCCCCGGCTACGCAGACGCGGTCTCGCTAAAAACTTTTTATTATAACCAATCAAAGTCAATTTAAATTAACGATGTTTTTTAGTATACTATATCAACGTTTACGAAAATAGAATGGATTGGCGTAATTATCAGGTAAAAATATTCTATTATTATCTTAGGCCAGCGTGTAGCTGTAAGCGCAACCGATTGTGGGTTCGATTCCCACTTGAGACAATTAAATATTTAATATTTTCATATCTTCACTCTGGTGTCGAGGTATTCCGCCACTCAAAACGCAATGCCTGCAGAATATGGCAAAGAGCGAGAGCGAGAGGGAGATGTAGGGAGCGGAGTGTCTTCCCACTAGGCTGCCTGAGAGATACAGCGTGAAGCTAATTAAAACTTAATAAAATTTAACGATGCTTTTAGCATACTACATCAACGTTTACGAAAATAGAACGGATTGACGTAATTACCAGGTAAATTATCGGTGCATTCTTCATCCGTATAGGGACAAGCTACGGCTGCAGATTTAAACGTAACCAAATTCATTTAAATACCCCACGTCTCTATTTGGGAGTGCAGTTTTTACATCATTTCCATATTATTATAGCGAGGTTCATTCGTCGAAACGATTGGAATTCAAGTTCGTACGTAAAAGAGTATCGAGAAATCATATGAAAAAAAATTATAAAAGTAAATTTAAAAATTAAATCAACTTCACGCTGTATCCCACGCAAAGCAAGGTAGGGGGAGGAAAACTAGTGTTAAGACACTCCGTTTCTCACTTTCTGACATTGCGTGGTGAGTGACGGTCGAACTCACAACCACTCGCTTTTACAGGCACACTTTGTGCACTACGCCATTTCTTATATAAAATTAATTAATATTTTAATATAAAATTAGTCCAAAAAAATAATGGATATATAAAGTATAAAGATTTAGTACTTGTGAAACGATTTTCACAGCAAAAGCCTCGAGTGCGAGTGAGAAGTAGCAGCAAGGATCTACGAGTATATTTCTACAGTTGACCGACCTTGTGGCACGCGCCGACCGCACTATTCCGTTGATTTGCCTTATTAAATTTAATTCTGCAACACCCACGAACACCTACTATTACAATATAATATGACTAATCCGTCCGTGGATACTTGGACACACATAAATCGACACCATGGTAATTTAGAAGGGAAATTTTGCAATTTATTTATGTAGAGCGATGAAACAGGTTTGCTAGCTGATAACTTACGTTCTAATATGAATATTCTATGCGGGATTTTCTTATTCGAAAATACATGTAAAGTTATTAACATTATTCGAAATTGGTCCTTTCAAATATTACATGTGGGATAGTACAAAAAAAAAATTCTGAATAAGCGTTGCGTAATATAAGATTACTATTAATTACTAAAAGTATTTTTTCCCATAAGTGATAAAAAGTGAGGAACGGAGTGTCTTAACACTAACTTCCCTGTGCCTGCCCTGTCTGCGGAGAGCGTCTTCACAGCGTGAAGCTGAAAAACAAACACTATTTTTCTACTGCCTAATTGTTTAATGTAATGTGAAGTACCTACCTATACGTACGATAATGAATGTAATTTGAAAAGCAAAGCACTATTTCTCAGTATTTATTTTATCTATATAAACATAAATATTTTAACGATGGTACCCCATACGAATTTAGCCAGAAACCAATGCCCAATTAGTGGTTCACAAATACCGATGCCACTAAATCAGGAGATGATGGCCGCCGTCCAATAAGGATATAGCAAAGCTGACCGACACATTCCTATAGCCTTTGGTGAAACACATCTAACAATATCTCATTAGAGACTAAATTGACTCTCAAAAAATAGAATTGATTGGCATTGTTAATAATTATGTATAATTTGTATGTAATTATTAACAATCAGTATCAATTGTTAAATCCAATCATTGTTTAATGAAATACAAATAAGAATTTGCTTAATCTTTTATGGAATCGTTTGGCGCAAAAAACTAATTATACAACGAATGTTGTAAAAAATATATTTTTCAGCTTCACGATGTATCCCGTACATGGCAGAGTAGGCACAGAGAGCCTAGTGTTAAGACACTCCGTTCTCTATTTTCCTTTTCATTTTCAGTTGTGTTGTTGTTTCCAGTGGTGGCAATTTGAATTTTTAATTTGAACCAGTCACACTTTGTCTCCCTGCTTCACGCTTGGCCATTACAAAAATAAATATTTTAAGCATATTTCTTGTATAATAAATATGTTATTCAAAGCTATGCTACAAAAAAGTATAACGAAATCATAGCAATTTTGCAGTAAACTGAATGATTGTTTCATTTGAGTCGCGTACGGGGACTTGCTTGTTTGGAGACCAATGCCATAACAATGACGGCCACGAATGGCCTTTTGTGTAAAAAAACCAAACAAAGGGAGCGCTCGCGTCTACACCTACAGATCCTATTTAAACATAATAGTTTATTTTTCATATAAAAGTTGATATATTACCTTTTTCTTATCTAATAAAATAAACAAATCTGCAAAGTTTGAAATTATTAACTCTGAATATCGTTATATGAAAGTTCATTTCGTTTGTGACCAATGTTCGATATATGAAAGTTCATTTCGTTTGTGACGATAGTTTGAAAGCTCTATCCATAGGTTTATTTGTATAGACGATAAAGTATAGCGATCATATTTCTAATTTAAATATAGATATAATATTATATAAATATTTATACAATAGTGTGATAATGAAGATACCATTATATTACACTTATTGAAGCAAGTTCATCTACATTTAATGTAGAGCACAGTAGTCATATATTACTTTCTAATCTTTTTTTTTCACAGCCATATCGAAGGACTAACGACGCCATCTGCAACTTCCTCTTAGTTGTACATTATAGATAACTAGTGAACCAAACGCGGCTTCGCCCGCTTAAATGTATTGTTATATACTAGCCAAATTATACATATTTTACAAAAGTTGTAACTACAATTCTAGAGGCCTGTCGTGGTGCAGGAGCACAAAGTGTGACTGTCAACGCGGCTGGCTGTGGGTTCGATTCCCGCTCGAGGAAATATATATTAGAATAAAATTTTATCAAAATCGGTTTAACAGTTTTAATTTGAAGATACAACAAACATCCATCTTCGGAAGCTTTTACATTTATAATATTAGTAAGATAGTATAGGATACATGAAGATACATAATATTTAGGTACCCGTGCTAACCAAACACGAAGTCTTAGCTCTAGTGTATCCTTCTAGCTACTTGGAATGCGCATTGTGTATTTATTTAGAGCCGGCTGCCTGTCAGCCATTTGCTGGTGTCAGTAGTGGCCAGCACTTGTTTACTGATCTCGTTAGACCCTGACCGCCCGGACCCGCCTACGCCTCACCACCTCACCTCACCTCATCAGGACTTTGACCAACCCTCGACTCTTTTTCATCATCTTCAAGATGCAAAGTTAATATTGATTTTTTTAATAAGCAATTGTAATTTAACTCCGCCGACTTTACAAATAATCATAAGCTTAAACCATCCCATCAATCATAAGGACACGTATAGATGGCGAGTCGGAGTCACCTCCATTTTTTCTCCGCATTGCACCTCGCCCGAGTCCGTGACGAAACGGACTTACGGGTAATGCAATTTTGATTAACTTCGAGTCGCAGATGCAATGTTGATAATGAAGACATTATTATATATTACGTGGTATGACTTTAAATGTATCCGAGGAGGTTATACGCACGCACAACTATAATGATATTGATTGTTCAGTATGACATCTTAATCGAAATAAATATCGTAGTGTCGCTACACTACGCATAAAGCATGACTGTAAACGCTATACCGTTTATCGACCTATAGGTCGTGGGTTTGATTCTCAAACGGGGACATGAAATATTTAATATTTTCATTACTACCCTCAGGTGTCGAGTTGAATCTGTAAGCCTCCAGTATCACGTAATTCTTCTAGAAATCGGCCGAAAATGGGAAACGGATAACAGAGTGTCTTAACTCTTAACACTAGGTTCCCACAACTGTGATGCGTGTGGAATACAGGTGGAAGCTTAAAAAACATATATATTTTTATATTATTTTATAGCACTGTGATACGCCTTCTTTATTATTATGCAACAATTATGATTATACTACTGTAATATATTTAGAAAGAATTATATATACCTATATAAAATAATAAAAATAATTGTTGTAACAAATGGTTGATAGTTTTCGTAACACGCAAAATTCTCGTAGCGTCAACTTTCACTCGAACAAACGTACAACATCGGACCAAAAGCATGAGACCGACTCACGAGGAACGGTCGAGAACTCGAGACAATAGATCTAGCGCCATTGATTACATGTCTTATAAGGCACTTATCTAATTCATCATCATCATCATTAACAGCCATCTTTTGTCCACTGCTGGACATAGGCCTTCCCCAATTCTCGCCACCACACTCGATACACAGCTCTGCGGACCCATCCGCTTCCCTCCAAACTCTTTTGGTCGTCGGTCCATCTGGTAGGGGGTCGTTTTTCCATTACTATATCTAATTAGATTGTATTATTAATATTGGTAAAAAAAGGTCCAACGGTGACATTATTCGATAAGTTATTATTAATAGTTGGGTAACCATTTTTTTATTATTATTATTATTCTATTTATTATCTCGCAGGTGTATCCCGCACATAGCAGGGTAGGCAAAGGGAATCGGGAAACCTAGTGTTATGACACTCCGTGTCCGGCTTTCCACCGATATCTGGAAGCCTCGCCTCGTTACCAGAGCGAAGGAATGAAACTATTAAATATTAGATCAGTCTCCTTTATACTGTTGAGCCTACGCTACGGTTATTTAATATCATATTTTTATTAGCAAACTGATATCATATAACAATATTTGCAGGTACAGACAACTAAGCATATTATATAGCGATATGAAATAAAAAGCTCTTAGCTGGGTGTTATTTTATAAACAAGAATCGCCATTACATAGAGGCTCAGCGATATATACTGAGGTGCGAAGTTTAAGGGTAGACACACACGAGGTGTGGACTCTAAGTCGCAGTTCAAATACGGAGGTGTGAAAAGCATGATCGTGGCTTTCTTATTTTGAGGTAAGCCGACTGGTTCCTTTTATTTGAAATGACCAGTACTTCGGCTACGTGATCCATGTATACCGAAGGCCTCTTAGCGCTAAGCCTTATTACTTACCAAGATTACAAATAAAAGGGATGTATGGTGTAGATATATGTTAATATTTACTAAACTAAACTTTGATATTATTTTAAAAATATTATATTCTCAAATTTAATTATAATAATTATTAATAGCTAGTGTTCGTAGTTTCGCTCGCGTGGACTCCACGTTTCTGATTATTTCCCATTTTCTATAGCAGGTAATTATTTCTATAGCAGATTCCCATTTTCTATAGCAGGTGCTTAGATGAATTTATACAAATTTTCGTACAAAAACATTACTTTAAATTTTTATCTGAAGCATGTCTAAAGAAAACTTTTGAACAAACGAATATTATATGCATATTTCGTCGAACTAATAACTCATTAAAATAGTAATTTTATTCGATTTCTTTAAGTATTTTTAAACGTATCATCCACACTGAACGATGTCACGAAGAATGCATTAGCGAATATCACGACGACAAGTCGTACATTAAATAATAACTATGTCCACATTTCAATCTCAGTTCATACAAATTCTAAACCTTAATACGCGATATCTGGAGTGGTAAATAGAAAAGAGAGAGTCCTGGCACTAGATTCTTATTGCTTATCCTACAATAATAATATGTAGATATATGAAACTGAAAAAACTTAAAAGTAAAAATTTTCCATTATCTTATAGCGTAATATTTAAAATTAACACATAAAACTATATTCATAAAGCATCAAAAATGATCGCTCCCTTTCGATATCAAATGACACTTGCGTGTCGTATAAAGTTACGGCCAAACCTGCTTAGTGGGGTGGAATTAAACATTTTAACACGAACTAAAATTATTAAGGCGAGGAAGTAAAAATAAATCAAGCAGAAATATGTAGGAAATTATAATAGTAGACAATTACAATTGTGGCGCAGTGGCCTACCTGGGTTAATGAATTATTATTTATTCATATATTTCATTTCTTCGGTCTGGTACCAAGGCAAAAGCGCGGCGTTTAGTTATGTCTCTCAACACGCAACGGTTTGTCTTAACACAAGGTTCCCTATGCCTGCCCTGCTATATGAGAAATACAGCGGGAAACAGAAAACAATTATTAATACTAATAATGTTTTTGCTAACTAACCTTAAAGAACTAGGCACTATGTTATAGTACTACTATTTACTATGAAAAAAAAAGTGAAACCAGGCAACATTACAAACCTCACTCGCTCACGTCTGAGAAAACATACAATCAATTTATATTTTTATAGCAAACGACATATTAGAAACTGCATCAGTCCTATATTTTATCTGTGCTTCAAATACAAAGAGTTTATATGATTTTTTAATTGTGTAAATATAGACATGCATCGAAAAAAGCAAAAAAAAAGGCCGCGCATTCAAAGAGTTTGATCCCCTTTATTTGAGTATTCTTATAAACGTAAGAAAAAGAAAAGTTCTAAAAAAAAACTATATTTAGAATCAGAAGGAGCCTTTCACTGATTTTATTAACATAATAAAAATAAAAAAAAACCGCGACCGTTACACGAAGGCATTTCAAAAGGGAGCCGAGGCGAGCTACAATTTTTTGTCGTACATTTTAGTATGCCCAGAAGTCGTATCTTCAGCTTCACGCTGTAACCCGCACAGAGCAGCGTAAACAGAGGGAACCTAGTGTTAAGACACTACCCTACTTCCCCACTTTCCACCAAATTCCAAAGGCATTGCGAGTTGAGTGGCGGAACTGAACGCGGCACTTTGCCTCGTCCGCATCGTAAGTAGCATCTTCTTTGCTTATAATGTCTTCGTCGTAACTATACTTAGTCTATACTAAATTGCTAAAGAAATCACTGCATACTTATTTTTTAGCGGTCGAGATTGCAAAGGGCTATAAATGGAGGACTGGAGCCTCGGGCCGGTGCCATTTGCAAACGGTTATGGAACGACCGCGAACCTCTTTTTTACATTATAATCGGTCGTCCCAGCTTCCTTTTTTTATTGTATCGAGATAAGCGATAATTGTAAAAGGCAATGGATACAAAAATTTGTTGGGAAATATTTTGTTGGTTTTGGTTATGTGGCGTTTGCATGTCTTTATGATGTAAAAACCGTGGACTGCAATAACTAATGTGAATGACTATAGGTAGTACTGTCACAGTATTTTTTTAATTTTTCCTTATGGCTTTTTTGTTCACCTTCATGCTATATATCGAATACAGTAGGATAAGCAGATCTAATGTTAAGACTCTCCGTTCCTTATTTTCCGTCGAATTCTGGAGCCAATGTGTATTAAGTGGCTATGCCTCGATCGACACTGTCGAGTGCAAAAATAAAAATATTAAATATTTATTTTCCTCGAATGAGAATCAAACCCACTAATACCTGTCACGTTTACATTCATTCGCTTGCCTCGCTGAGCCACGACTGGCCTCAGTGTTACCTTAAGTGGATAAAATTTATGATGGATGAGCACAAGACAGCAAACTCGAGATACGCCATCAAGGAGTCAAGTTACGGACCCGTGCCGCCTCATTAACAACGCGTCAGTTGTAAAGGTAAATAATAACTCGACGCTTTCTTTGTCAGGATCCTGCATATTGAAGGCTACAATATTTATACTTGAGGCTTAAATATTAAAAACAAGTTTTAAAAGAGTAATTACTATTTTTTAGCATTTTTTTTTAATTTCACGCTGCATCCCGCATATAACAGGATAGGTAGAGGTAATCTGGTGTTAAGACACTCCGTTCTCCACTTTCCGCTGAATTTTTGAGGCATTGCATATTTAGTGGTGGAAATCGACACCACGCTCTGTCATGGTACCTACCAGAGCCAAAGGAATCGAACCCGCTACTCTACGCCACGACGGCTTCAAACTAATAAAATTCTAAGACATTCTTATTATAAAACAAGGCATAATTATAGTATACGCTCAGCGTGGTTCCGGATACCCGACAGTAAAACTTTATCATTTATACATATAAATTGAAATTTACAAAAAAAAAACTTTTATAATCGAACTTGTGGGGGCTTAGGAGGAGACATTAAAATGCAGCTCGTGCGACGCCGGCCCGCGCCCGTCATCCTCTATAATAACCGCTCTGGACATCACTAATGCATTATTCAACGAATCCTGATCTCACATCACTATACATTTGAAACTAATTTATTATCTATCAAAAATTAGATGGTTTTTAGCAGGTTATTTTTTATTTGGGTCAAAGTGGTTCAGTGGGACAGCGTTTGACTATATGTAGCAGTTGTGGATTCGATTTCTATTCAGGAGCATAAAGTATTTTTATTTTTTCTTTTTGGAAGATAAAGCCTGACGTTGAGTTCGCCCCATGGAAAGTGGTGACTGGTGAATGGAGTGTCTTTAAACTAGGTACTCCGGTATATACCAGAGTAGCTAGAGGGCATATATCTGGCATTCTTAACATTATTTTTATATTACTCGTCCTCAGAAAAAAAAATATAATTAATATTTTGTTCTGATAAATGATATTTTAAGATTTCAGTATAGCTACGTACGTACAACGAAGAATTCCAAGGTTCCATTACTTACAAATTGGTATTTCTCTAATTAACACCGCACAGTGGCACGAGGCGTTTTAAGAGAGTAATGAAAAAATAAACTAAAAGTACAAAGAACACCTTCATTAGACCTATACAGTATACTCACCACTGACCTACATGTACCGTTAATTATTTCATTTTAAGCATAGAACTAATTTTTTATTCGTTCTTTTATTCAAACTGAGTTGACAGGTTGTGGGTTCGATTCCCGAGGAAATGAAATATTTAATATTTCTTCGCCCTAGTGTCGAGACAAAGCGCGGTGTTGAGTTCCGCCACTCACCCGCAATCATTTCACAATTCCGCAAAAAGTCGAGAGCTAGCACACTAGCCTCTCTGCCTACCTTGCTACATGCAGAATACAGAGTGAAGCTAAAAAAGACTGTATAAAAATAAAATTATCTCGAAACAATAGTAATCAACAAAAACATAGCATTGTGCAAATGCTATTAGCTATATATATGCCACAATAAAAATCCTATCTGATCGATTGAACAATTAATTTTAAATGCCTTGGCATTTTATTGACGATGCCAGCAAAAGTCCTTGGGGCTAATTCTCCTAACAATTATTAATAAACTACGTAGCTGTAATAAATTTGAATTAATTCATATTTCGTTTATAGTTACGAATAAACTAGGTATGTTTTTAATGCGTTTGTATGAACAATAATTCATAGAAACACGACAGCGCTGTTGTAACTTCTTGCATTTAAAACTGGGACACAATCATTATTATTAATCAACAGCAAAACGTGAGTTTCTTTTCGTCTATTATTAATTTGTCATTATGAACTTTCAAACAATATATCATTAGTCGTGACGCATGGGGGTTCCCACTCTAGGAAATGAAAAACCTATTTCATATTTTCATTTGGTGTAGCAAAGCAAGGCTTTGAGTTCCACCACTCAACAGGATGAATGCCCCTAGAATGCCCCTAGAATTCAGCGAAAAATGTGAAACGGGTTGTTGTAACACTACATTCCCTCTGCCTAGTCTAGGTTCCCTGTGTTCCCCGGATACAGCGTGACAAGTCGATTACAATATACGTATTTTTCTTTATAATTTTTACCGTACATGTAAAACTCTGGAGTACTGGACTTATTAAGTACATATAGTACAAAAAATATTATTAATTGACTAAGACCCTCTACCAGAACACTGGCCTTGGCTCTTACATATGGCGTACCAGATTGTATTACGAGAAGTAACGAGTACTTTATCTCTGTGATTGGAGCTTCGAGCACATCATAAAAATACTCTCGGTGCCTGTGGCGAGAGAAAGATGATAGTTGTAGTAAAATCAATCAAGTGCCTTGGGAACTGGTGAACATATGTCCCATTCCTGATATAACTCTATATAAATTTGTAGTGTACTGTAATATAATACATAATTAATAATTAGGTAGAGGGAACCTAGTGTTAAGACACTCCGTTTCCTATTTCCGACAAATTCAAGAGGCATTATGTGTTGCAATGGCGCTTCACCTCGACACCAGAGCGAAGAAAATGGAAATAATAATAATAAATATTTCATCTCGTTGACAGTCACACTTAGTGCGCCACGACTGGCCCCAAAAATATAAGACAATGAAGTTCTAAATTCAAATTATCAATTGATAGCACGGGAGAATCAACGAGCTCAATAGACAAGCCCAAGGCGAGCGTCTCGGAGCGAACACGAAACGGAACACGTGTCGCTGATTGGCCCCAATTGGCGAGCGAATAAAAACAATCGTCGCTTAAAAATAACAGTGATTTCATACAACATGTGATGGATGTTTTCTCTAAGTAAAGTTGTGTTTGTGTGTGGAGTTCCCAGACTTGGGCCATGTGAAATATCCTGATGCTGCTATCCCATGGACGGTTCAATTTTTATGATAATACGCTGGTGACGAACATATAATTATAAAGTATGTATATTATGACCTGGGAAAGTTTCCGGGACAAAGTATATGCTATTAGTATATTTTTGAGGCCACATGTGGCGCAAGGCACTGGTATGGATTCTATTTCCACTCGAGGAAATTAAATATGTAATGTTTTCATATATCCGCTCTGGTGTTGAGGCAAAACCCGGCATTGAGTTCCGCCACTCAATATGTAACGCCTCCGGAATACGACGGAAAATGGGGAACGGGGTTTTTTAACTCTTAAAGCTATCCTGCCCTAGTTCCCTGTGCCTACCCTGCTGTACGACACATCGTGACGCTAAAAAAATAAAATTGATGCTATTATAGTCTATTTAATTCGAAATCTGCCATATGGAGAGCGGACACGTCACTGCACGCTATAAGGTACCCAGTAGGTACCGTGCGCTACTCAAACCATCTGATGTTTTATCGTAAACTACGTAAACAGATATGGACATCCGTAATATGGTAAAAAAATATGGGTCAAACAAAGGATGTAAAACCGCAAAAAGTCTGAGTATCATCGTTTTTCAATATTGTCATACTAATTGTTAATTATTATTAACTTCCGTTGCTACAAATTAATTGTAGTTGCAAATATAAATAGAGATGGGACGAGATATATTAATTTTCAGATACAATTATCTGACAAAATCTATGGATAGAAAATATAAAATCTATGGATTAAAATCTATGGATATAAAAGTAACGGTAGCACGTTTTTAATACAAAATAATTCAAGTTGAAATTTTCAAAAATCAAAAGAAATACCCTTTTAGTCCCAAATCGAAAATATGGCACGAGACAATATAAGTTATGGTCAATATTAAGGTAACAAAAACTGGTATTTGTCACGACGTCGACGGAGACGCTCTATCGAAGCTTATCTTGGGTTCCTTTTGTGTTGGAACCGTCGTTAAAACCCAAAGTATTCGTAGAGATGGCGCCATCAGCTTTCTTAATTTCTTTTTTAAAACTGCATGACGCACTCGTATTGATATTACGCACATCCGCTGCATCTTGGGATACAATGTGAGTGTATGGGGCGAATTGATGAGGTATTTAATTCCGGAGAAAATGCCGCCATGTTTGGATTAATCAAAACTCCAGATGACAGCACATGTCATTATTTTTGTAGGGCTCGAGATATTTTTGCTTTTTTTTCAGGTTCACGCTGTATCCAGCATGAAGCATGTCAGGCAGGAGGTGCCTAGTGTTTAGACACTTCGCTCACAACTATCTGCCGAATTGGGGAAGCATTGCGTGATAAGTAGCGGAACTCATCGCTGAGCTTCACCTTAACACCAGAGCGTAGAAATAAAAATAATAAATATTTCATTTCTTCAAGTGGGGATGGAACCCACAACCTGTCACACGCTTGTACCACGACTGGCCTCAACATTTTTGTTATATTTAAACAGCTATAACTATATATACCTAGAAAAAAATTCCAAACCATATCATTATTAGACCTAGTTAGCTTATTGGACCTGTCATTTAAATATACCTAAGTACCTACTTCAATCAGTGCAGCGTATCGTGCGAACGCGTCATAATAGAGGATATTATAATAAACAGGCGGGTCCCCCTCGTCCTCCCTAATAAATATTAATGTATGAACTTGAGCCCCCACTGTGGACCGATGCTGGTCCATTGACACTCAATTTAGTACTTTTTGCTGAATGCACTGATATGCTCTCGAGCTAACGTTGTTCTTAAGTTATTCAAGCACTTTGTTTTTGATTAGCAAGGCTTTGTCAATAGAAGCATCTCTTTTGTAGAATATTTTTGGAGTGCACGTGTTTTTAAGTAAATATAGGTATGTTTTCTTTTTTTCAGCTTCACGCTGTATCCCGCATATAGCAGGGTAGGCAGAGGGAGTCCAGTGTTAAGACACTCCACTGCCCACTTTCCCCTATGGCACATGCGCACGACTTAACCTTAGTTGTGATTAAATATATAGGCAAGTGCAATGAAAGTAATATGGTAAAAAATGTATTTATTAAATTGTAAATTATTCTATATAACTCTATACTCTAGTATACTATATACTCTAGTATAAACTCTATATAATTTAATCACTAAAAATTATAGTGTCATTTCTAATACCAAATCTAAATAACCGAAGTCCGCTTTCAAATAACACATCAAGAAATTGTAACTTTTTGTCTTATAAATATAACATCCCTACAAACTAACGTCCCTCCAAAATAAAGAATTAAGTACCTTCAATAAATATACAACAATGGGCACACAATCATATTTGCTTTTTAATTTTTATTGAAGTCCTAGTACACAATGGGCACACTTCGTTAGTGCCGGAAAGGTCACGTGTCCTAAATACAGAGGGTGGACGAGAACACTTTTCCTATAAGTTTCCCACGCTACCCCCTGCAATGGTAATGATAGTATGGGAAACCATACTTGTTGATTTTGTTCCGTAGTCGTCCCTCACTGTCAACGTTTCCGGGGCGAAATAACAATAAAATTAATTACATTTTATATTTCGGATGTTCTAACATGTGCTTAGAACAATGGTAAATCCATTATAATTACGTTTATAATTAACTATATATATATAAATATATAAAATACTATGTAAATATTATTTCTAATGAATGTTAAATTAAATTTCACGTTAAAACTACTCAACCGATTATCATGAAACTTTGAACATACCTATATTATTAGATGTATTACAAAGGACATAGGATACTTTTTATTAAAATACATATTTTTCTTTTAAATTATTTAAATTATTATCCTTTGGCTATAATATAAAAACAAGTTTAAGTAAGCAAAGCTACGTTTGAGTCTGTAGTATATATATTTAATAAGTGTATTAGATAATAACTGAGATTAGCTAATCATAGTTTGTACCTACTACAGAATTATTAAGAAGTCAATCATTTTTAGTTTCGATTGCCCTAATGCATTTATATATATTTACAAGTATATACAAATATTCGATATCTATTATAATAATTCGATGAAATATTTAGATACTTTCAAGATTTTCCAAAACAAAATGTTTGAAAAATTTAAATTCAGATCAAATTAAAGCTAATTTCGCACATGCAATCGAATATCGCGTCAAAGTGGATGCCTATTAGGCAAATTGTCTGTTAGACGTTCTGACTTCTGCCCGAGGCTAAGATATAAATTCTAAATGCCTAGAATCTATTCAAGCAACAAATTTAAAATTCTACTAAGAGACCAATTCAAAAAAATCTATTAATTTACATAATTTGGTTGTGCATACGAAATTATATTCTAAGATATGAATCATATAAAAATAATTAATGCAAAAATATGTCCACATATAATTATTAAGTGGGAATAAGTAAACTTTGTATATTTTATAAAATAGATCTTTTTTGTACGAGTACTTCATTAATCATTTTTATTGGTTATTAAATTAAACAAGTTTATCTTCTTTTTAATATTATCTAAAACCGGAATATTCTACAGGAAGATACCTGTAGAAGATACCTGAAGAAGTATTCTTTGTTTAAATATCCTGATTATATTTATTTTTTTGTTCAAATTTCAAGCAGTTATTATTTGTGCTTATCGATATGTAAATAAATGAAAATAATAAAAAACCATACCTGCCAGTCCAGTCGCATTGGTCTCCAACAGTTCCCGCCTCCGCTACGCAAATCAGACTAAAAACAGTCCAAAACACTAACTTTACAGCCATTTTTTTTACAAGAATATTAAGTCTATTATAAGAACGAGGGCTCTTATTAATCACAACATTACACTATAAAAGTCATTATTTCAATTTAATATTTTGACATAAATAAACAAAACATTTTAAAAACGAACATAAACGGCAATCTCGCTCTACCTTCAAATCTACACTAACGTAACTTTCGTCGTTTAACTTTGAAGTACGACAAAGACAGACAACTTAATTTCTACACCATCCATATTTACATCCAACAAGAGAAAAAGAGATAGCAATAATAATATTACAAAAAGTAAGCGGGAGTATATAGCTGTCTCTCTTTATTATTTCATAGTATTTTATGCCTTAAGTCAATGTAATAAGGCTTAAAAATAAAAGAGCCCGTGAAATGATTTATCACAGCTTTTTCGAAATGGCGGGAAAGATACGTAGGCTTTTACAATTAACAATCTTGTAGCTTTCGGCTATTATAGTCCCGTTTTTTATTGAATTATTAAAAGCTTGTTGCATATGCAAAACAGCATTGTTTATGAATTTAATTTTCCTTGTTGTATTTTAAAATGAAGAGTCATGTCGTTAGGGACATGACTCTTCATTTTACTTCATAAGACTACTAAGACTAATCTTGACTACATTTTTTCTCCATTTTTTTAGCTTTACGCTGTATCCCGCGCCTTGCCTTGTTACTGGCAACATTTAAAATCTAAATGTTTAATAAATTTAATTTTAAATGTTGCTATTCCTCGAGTGAGAATCGAATAATGTGGATGTCTGAACGGTGTGAACGCCTGTCGCAATTATAGTAGAGCTAGAGTGGTTGTACCCCTGCGCCGCGAGCCCGCGACTTGAAATTTTTGTAAATGCGAAATATTATATGACTTACATGAAAAAATATATATATTAAATGTTTTAATTTAATTATAAGAAAAAGATTCGTAATTTCAAGTCAGTCACAAAATTTTGTAGATATCTCGTCAATAACTATAATTCTGAAGAATAATATCAATACAATTATGATTGATTTATTACCGTGCAAAAATAATGCAATAGCCTGACCAATTAATTTAAAAACATAGCTGAGAGAAATTTAAGCAATTTTATCCTTTATTAACTAAATATGTAAGGGTTCAATCTCCACGCGTCAGTTTTCGCTTAAGTTGCAACTTGCAACACATCATCCCTTATTTTTTTTACCATGATCTGGCACATTGTTTACATTTTTTGCGCATAACCTTTTAGATGATGCCTACACCCAATATATGTAATTATAGGTTAAAAATAGCTTTTTTGTAAATTACAAATGACTCGCTTACCTTTAATGGTTTTTTAGTTAAATATTAACAACACTATTTTAGGGTTTGTAAAACAAAAAGTGTTCGTTTTTTTTTGTTAATTCAGAGTGAAGCTCTCACCTATATTCCGCATATAGGCACAGCATAGGCAGGATAGGCATAGGGAAAAGAAGAGTGAAAACCGTGTTAGGACACTCCGTTCTTATAAAGACATTTCCCCTCCCCACTTTCCGCCGAATTCTGGAGGCACTGCGTGTTAAGTGGAACTCATCTTCGAGCTTTGCTTCGTTACCAGAGTAAGGAAATTAAATAGGAGGAGTTGTACTTACAACTTGTCGCACGCTTTTACCCATCCCTGCGCTACAACTGGCCTCAAATACTTACGATGTATATGTTTTTGTAAATCTTATAGATATTGTAAATCTTATAGATATTGTAAATCTTATAGATATTGTACGATATGGAATTAATGTCTATTGAATGTTATGCAGGATAGCTGCCAACTAATGTAATAGATTGTACCATTGATTTTGAAAAGAGCAACTGTTGAGTTTCTTGCCAGCTCTTCTCACCAGAACTGCCTTCCGAACCGGTGGTAGCTTTTTGTTCATATGTTCATTCGACGATTCAAAAGTGCTTATTATAAGTCTATTTGAATAAAGAATATTTTGAATTTGAATTTGAATTTTGTTCCGCAAAGGCGCCGTAATGTGTACTTACCTAAAAAAACAAAACAACAATGAAGAAAAATAAATGTAACGATTAAAATAAAAGATGTATTAAATAAGCAAAGGTCAAACCTAAATTATAATTCTTAGCCATTGTAAAATCAGGAACGTTATCATCGCGTGTTAGCATATTATGTTTGTATAGAGATAAACAAAACCAATAGTCCTTGTTTGCTCGTAAGATAGTCGCATTGTCACCCACTCGCCTTTCTTGGTTTAAATGCATTAGCTACAAAAAAAATCATTCGCTTTTATTAGGAAACTAGCGATAGGGTCGCGGGTTCACCTGCGAAATCACAAAGGCTTTCGAGTTTTTATATAGGTATCTATCTACTAGAGACTGAATAGCGGTTTCGCCCGCTTATATTTATTTTTATAATATAGCTAAAGTAAGTATATAACATATTTTTTTTAAAGAAAGTATTTTATGCCTTTTCTTATATCTCTAGGAATATACATATGTACCATGGGCGTAAGAAGGCCATGCCCGTCCCAGAAAGTTTGCTTACTACAAAATTTTCCCAAAAAATTTAAAAACTAACAATTATACGAATATATGTAATCAAAGCTAAAGTACAGCCCCCACAAAAAAGTATCTCCAGATACGCTAATGATGTGTAAGTTTCATCATAATCGGTTCAGTAGTTCTGGCGTGAAAGCGTAACAAACTTATATTCACATTTATGATATGAGTATGATGATACTTACCTACTTATATGTTATGTTTTCTTAACTATGTTTGATTTTGAGTACAAGTAAAGTAAAAGCATTACGTAAGTTTATTTCATTAATAATACTTGTTTATATTGTATTTTTTGAAACAAACGCAAGGATTCCATCACTAAACATAAATAAAACAGGGAGCTTTTAAAATAAGTAACAAGAAAAAAAATTAACTCTTTTTTTCGTCCTCAGGCCGATTGAGGGGCAATATTGTGTGAATGTTTATATTATCGTCTATAAAAATTCTAAACCTTCTCCAGTAAGTTTTGTGTATATTTTTCAATTCATGGAATTTTTGATTATGATAATTAATAGAGATGCGCCGAATATTCGTTTGATATTCGGTATTCGATGTATGCGGCATCTTTTTCAATATTCGTATTCGGCCGAATTATTCGGTTCAAGAAATTTTTAATGTATTGAGGTTTCGGGGGACTACCCCCACCTATATAAAGAAAATGGATTAATTTATGTGTTTTTTCAGTGCTGATACCAAGAATATATTGAACGCCCCTCGTAGATCAGAAATTAAAATACAACTTAAGTGGAAACAAACGTACATATTTTAATATTTATAATCAATGGTAAATTATGGTGCATTTTTCTTAATATAAGTTTCTTATTTTCGAAAATAATCGTTCGTTATATTTACCAGGAGTACTTCTTTATGATTAAAAGGCACAGAATTAAGACACAGAAACAATTGTACGGTATAAGACACAGAAACAAGTGTACGGGTCACCTGAGAGTAAGTGACCACCGCCATCCACGATCTCGTCCGGACTCATGACACGAGAGGAGCTACAGGCTACAGGTCAAATAGTTCCCCAGAAAAATTCCCATGATAAATGCGGTATAGAACGCACAGTGAGTCACTGCGCAAAGCCAAAGTGTCAAGTCCTTCGAAGATTATTGGGTCCCCAGCAATTCGAATGGCTCTGCGTTGTATGCGATCAAATGGGTCAAACTGATATTGGAGTACACCAACACAGAAATGAGAACGGTACTCCATATTTTTAAAAAAAAAAAACGAAATTAGACTTATGTTTTGCCCACCAATCAAAAGGGCTCTAGATTCTAGGTAAAAGACCTTCACCTGCCTAACTATCTAATTCCACAGCGATTGGGCTTTTAGGATCTTCTGCAATGACAGGATTCATCGAGGCAAGTTCTTCATAACAGTTCTAGAACGCCACATGAGATTCCTCTAAAAGAAATGTAATATTTTGTAGAGGTTCTTCTCTGTTGGTCTAATAATTAAGAACGTATACGTGTTTAAACACAGTAGGTATACATTTCCAAATATAGATATGTTTAAACATAGATTAATTTAATTATTTATTTTATTTTATAGATAGATATGTTAAGAGTTAATACAACAAAAAAATCGATTGTGAAGTTGATTTGTTTGTTATAACTTTTTACTGTAAAATTTTGTTGGACTAAATATAGCGTATTGAGATAATAGACCGTCTAGATATTAAATTATTAGATACGTTAAGTTCTTATAATAGTCGTTAAATTACATTAACATACTTAAATAGGTCATTGTAACTCAGTGTGACTACGTCCGGAAAGTGTGACTGTTCTGGGTTTGGAAATTACTCGGGGAATAATAATAATACCTCTTTACTAAAATGATAATAACTCTTTATTAAAAAAAAGGGAAATTAATTATTTTCATTTTCTCGTCCTGGTAACAAGAGCGACGTTAATTTTCGATAATTGATCGAAGACTCAACATGCTAGGTTTTGAAAACAGGGCGGTAAATACAGAAAGGAGTGTATTATCACTAGCCAGCGTAATTTATATGAATTCGGAAGCAGCGTGAAGCTAAGAAATTTTGAAAGATTCAATACCATTTGTTTCTGTACCTATTAAATGTAAATAGCAAAACCGATATACGTTAAGATATGGTAAGTTTATCGGAATATCTTTCTATTATGTAAAAAAGCTTAGTGATTTATTTAAATGGCAAACCAAAAAATCTGTAAATCAATGCTGTTTTGCATATACAACAAGCTAATATCTTCCGATGGCACGAGCACTCTTCTTTCTTAATATCTGTGTTCTATTTTATAATTTTAATCTGGTTACAATATTTTTGGTTTGTTATCCATACGATTCGTACGCTACCGTACAAATAACACTTGTTGCTTTCATAATTTTAAAATATTTGTGATGTTGAGTAATTATTAAAAATATTTATATTTTTATATACAAAAAAACTGTAATAACATATAAGAAATTGTTTTTATCGAGATAATAATAAATTTAATCATATTATGGTATGGTTCTTTAAATCTGGCGTTCCGAGCTAATCATATTACTGAACTAAAGTGATATTTGACATAAGCTGTCACTTTGACATCTGTCAGTAGTAGAATTGGTATTATAGTTATAATTATAACCTACACTAATTGTTATTGTTAATATATCATTTAAATTTAATTGGAAATGTTCCGAATTTGTCAACAAAATATATGCCTTATAAACAAATCTATTATAACTTGTGCCTCAATAAAAGATGTTGTGTCAAAATCTATTAAATTTTCGCCAAAATATACAATACGGCATTTTGCGAGTGGAGAAAAAGAAAATAATAAATTGGAACGTATATATTATGGACCACTTACGCCACAAATAAGAGCTGTAAAATTATTTTCAGTGGGTTCCAGTGCCTTAGGATTAGCGGCACAACCAATAATATTACGTGAAGCTAACACTATAGGAAGTACATCCCTGTTAATAGCTATTTGCTCTGTTGTCGGATTCTTTACATTTGTAACTCCACTATTATTACATTTTATAACGAAGAAATATGTAACAGAAATCCATTATGATCCTGTAACTCTTACTTATAGAGCAAATACATTAAGTTTCTTTTTGACATCTGTAAAAGTAAGCACAAGTGTATTTTTATATCAATTTGCATAAATTTCAATATTTTGTAATCATTTTTAATGAAATACGAGATCAGTGTTAATTAAAAAATATAAGAACAACTTGAATGTACCTAAGTGGAAAGTAGAAGTATCTATATTTCAAGAAGGAATAGACTGTGACAGATTACCTGGTAAAATATCAACATGTTTGGTTATTTACAAGGCAGTACACCAGTACTGCCAACACTGATTTGGCCAACTATGCTCTGACTGATGGAAATAACAGCATTTCTACCAAGAAATGCTGTTATTTCCATCAGTCAGAGCTTAGTTGGCCAAATCTACAGGATATACAGAATGGCAGGTATTGGAAGGTCCAGTATTTGGAGCTCCATTTAGAGTGCAAATAAAAATCATGCATATTACTTTCCATAAATATACCTATTTATACTAATTATTAATTACAACATATTAAAAGAAATTAGGATATAGTTATCTAAGAGTATTGCCTATCTATATTAGACATTGACAATGTTGACATTGTGATTTTTTTTGCAGTTGGACTTTAAAGTTGAAGATGTAGTTGTACCCGATATTCCTGGAATGTTTACTACAATGCATGCCAAAGGCAAACCTCTATTTGTTGAAGCAAGACACTTTTCAGACCCCCTACATTATGCAAAAATGATGGGTTACGATAAACCTTTAGATTTCAAATTGGGAGAGAATCCTGAAGAAGATAATAATAAGTAAACATAGTTTAGTTTAAAATTGTTAATTATATTGTTTTAGTTGTTAATTAAATAAAATGATTATCTAATATATTTTATTAATTTAAATCCTGTGTATTAAATTTATAACACTATTATCCACCTTCCATCATTCACATTTGGGTGATAAAAGTAAATGATACATATAAATAATATTACGAGGCCATCAGGGGCACAAGCCCAAGTGATGATGGATGCATGTTAAGTGGTGCTGCGCTTTGTCTCGACACCAGATCAAAGAAAAGGCAATATAAACGCAAATAAATATAAATACTTCCTCGAGTGGGGATCGAACCCACAACCGTCGCGTTATAGTCACACCCTTGTGCCGCTGCGCCACGACGGCCTCTAAATGCTTTATTGTGACTTATTTGATGGTGTTCACATACATGAAAACGAATGTTGTATTTCTGCAGTGCACACCGTTAAAGTTATATGATGATGTTCATAATTATTTTTATTTAAGGCCAACTAAGAATTAAACCTAGCTTTCATAAAAAACAAAAAAAGTAAATCTAACTAGTAGTTGCAGAGATCTTAGCATTTAAACAAACTTCCACTCTATTATCTATATATATAAAAGGACTTGTCCTCGCTGACTGAGGTAAGACGCACGCACAGCCGTAACCGCTGATGGTAGATATGTGACATTTGGACAGATGTTTACTTACGTAATCTGGACATCCACTAAGAAGGGATTTTGAAAAATTTTAACCGTAAAGGGGTGAAATAGGGGTTAAAAGTTTGTATGGAAAAAAATTTAAATCGACACCGATTTTTATAACATTTGAAATTTAGATTTTTAAAAGTATTTAATTGAACACGTGTTTCATCGTTTTCTAGAAATCTCCCCCTAAGGGTGCAGATAAGGGGTTGAAAGTTTGTATAGATTTTTTTTAAAACCGGCACCAATTTTTATAAAATTTGAAATTCAGACTCTCAAAAGTATCCAATTGAACACATGTTTCATGGTTTTCTAGAATTCTTCCCCTAAGGGTGCAAATAAGGGGTTGAAAGTTTATATGGAAAAATCTTTAAAACGCCACCGATTATTATAAAATTTGAAATATAGACTCTTAAAAATATTTAATTGAACATGTGTGTCATGGTTTTCTAGAATTCACCCTCTAAGGGTGCAAATAAGGGGTTGAAAGTTTGTATGGAAAAATTTTTGAATCGCCACCGATTTTTATAGAATTTTAAATTTAGACTCTTAAAAATATTTCGTTGAACACATATTTCGTGGTTTATTAGAAATTCACCCCTAAATAAGCAAGCGAAGCTGCGCGCGTCCGCTAGTATTAGATATAGATGAATAACACTTCATTTTTGAAATATAAAAACTAATTGTTAATATAATATACATTTATTCATATAAAAAAAAACAAATTCACATGGAAAGATGACATATTTGGCTGTACCTATAGAAAAAAAACAACAAAAATCAATTTAGTTGACTAGAGATAATATTGCTTTTTAAGTGTGAAAAACCAAAATATACAATTATAACTTAAATAATTGCATTATATACATAAATAACACTATTGAATATATTTTTTTAATATTACAATATTTACATTATCGGCTGGAATGTTGTTCTGAAGTAAGTATTTATATTTTGTGATAAAAAGAAAAGTTTAAATTAAAAATTGTAAAAAAGAAGCTTACACTAGTGTTAAAAAATAGATGATTTAAACATTACATTTTATATCCTTAAACTATAGTTAATTAATGCTATAGTCAATAACGATTTCATATAAGCATAGAAGACGGCATAATACTATAATTAATAGTTTACTTAGTAAATTACCGCACCTGTTTTTGCCTTTTCCTATTCAAACTATAATACTAAATAATTCGAATATTTTGCCCCATAAATCACATTGGCCTATTTAGTCTCTTAGGCCTGTCACATTTAAAATGTATTTTGATTAGATTCTCAACCATTACCTACCAAATTGTATATTAACACATATTAATTACAATTTTATTTTATATAGGAAATAATTTGTATATATAATAAAATAGGTATTTTACTATTATTATATTTTTACACAGCTTATTTAGTACAACTCACAATATGGTGCTGTAGCAAAACACAAAATATAAATATATATTTTGGTTGTCACTATTTTTTTGATTAAGCCCTATTTATCCGAATCTTTTAAGCTTATTTTCATTTTTTAGTTGAGGCGTCGGTGCAATTTAACTCTTTGTCTACAAAGCTGGGAAATTAAAAAAATATCATTCCACCGGGATGAGATCAAACCCAAAATCCACGCGATTATAGAACTATTACTCTGACTTCCATTGCGCTTATTTGTAATTTTTAAATATATTATCTATTTACAGTTATTGTGCTTAAACAAAGTTTATTGGAATGTATTACAATATGATATTGTATAAATTTAAAATATTAATGCATTAATTTCAGTGATAATGATTAAATATAAAGATGTGAATGCATAAAGGTAAATAGAATGTGACATTTTCATATATGTAATAAACAAATGTTTTATTATACTACAATATACACTGTTTTATGACATTTTATTAAGAACTCTGTAAAAGTCAGTTAAGGATTGTGTTTTTTTTTCTATTATCAAAGTACTAGAGTTTGTCGTTTTTGTTTATAATTGTAGAGTTTATTTTATTTAATATTTTTAATAATTCAAAATAATTATATGCAATTTGAAGTCTAGAACAAACATTTTAGGTTGACATATATTAAAAATAAGCTGCCAAACAACTCTATGTAACATCTTCGGGTAACAGGGCAACATGAGTCAAGAGGAGTTCAATCGTACTGCAACACATTGTCAGCTAAAGAATTTTAAATTTTATTTTTAAGGATTCAAATTTACGACACACATTCATTATCTTTATCCACCCATATCTTTAATTACTTTTTTTTTAATTCAATAATAAAGTTTTTTTTCCTATAAAGCATTAAAATTTTAAATCTACGGTTCACACATAAAACAGTCAACAGACATATTTAGAAAAAAAATAAGCTGTATACTCCCACAATACAACAAGACCGCGCTCAGGTACCAGGGCCGCACGAGTCTAGAAGAGTTCAATCGTAATGCAACGTGTTATCAGCCAGGGAGTGCATGGTGGGGCAGGTCTTATCATCTATGGCCTCTAGGGCCACAGCTCGAGCACGTGCTCTGGACCGCCATTCGACGCGGCAGAACGCCGCAGTGCCTAGAGAAGCGAGTACTGCTAGCACGCCTAGTTGTACTGACAGCGGAGCGCGAGACGAATAGAAGAAACACGCGGCCGCCGCTAGTGACTGTGGACGGAAAAAATATATTTAGAAATAGTATATAACTTGATTAAAGAATGTAATGATATGGATAAAAAAACAATTGACGCCGTCGTAGTGCAGCGACACAGGGTCTGGTTGTAAGTTCGCTTTGATTCTCATTTGTGAGAATGAAGTATCTTCATTTCCTCGCAGTGGTAACAAGCCAAGGTGCCGTATTGGGTCTCGCCACTCAACACGCGATGTCTCGCAAATGGTAGGATGCAAGTAAAGAATGGAGTGTCTTAATATTAGGCTCACTAACCTACCCTATTATATTCGTTCATATCACGTTAGAAATTATCAAGGAAAAAAATAACAAACTCTATTACAATGTATATTTAATAAAAGAAATGCATACCTGAGTGAACTTGAACAGAGCGAAGGCAGAAGTACTATTATCTGCGTACTTCCCACCCAACATGGAATATATCTGAGTATTGTAACAAGCGTCACCAAAACCCAATAGGAAACTGCAGAACATCGCTAAATATGGTGAAGGATTAATATATGAGGTGTCCATGGTGTCTCCGAAAGGCGCGTTATTAGGTAAATTGATGAAAATAAGGAAGAAACTTGTCATATGAATTAGATATCCCATAATCACTATGGGATCGCGTCCCCATCTCGTGGTCTTGTTGCCGAGAATACCGAACAAAGCTCCACCTGTAAATAAATTATGAACCTTTTAAAAAAAAAACAGGCAAGTCGTGACGCAGGAACACAGGCGGCATGTTATGGGTTCAATTTCCACTCGAGGAAATAAAATATTTCATATTTTCATTTCCTCGTTCTAGTAACGAGACAAGCGTGGCGTTGAATTCTGGTAACGAGACTAGCGTGACGTTGAGTTCCACCATTCAATACGCAATATCTCAATGAATGCGGCGGCAAGTGGGGAACGGAACTGTCTTAACATTAGGTTTCCAGGTTGCAAGCTAAAATATAAATATAATTTAAACAGTATGTGTTTCTTTTGTTATGAAATGTTTATTATATTATTTGTTGATATTATTAGATAATTTTTAATGCGTTATAAAATAACATAAACAAATGGTAGCAAATATTGAATCACGACCACTTAAAGAGAGTATTAAACACTTATTCAAAATCAAAGCAATAATAAACCAAATATCTCCAACGATAACTAAAATGGAAGTAAACAGCTTAAGAAAACACTTCATTTTATAAGATTTGACGTAACAGCGCTTAAACAAACACACTTAACAGGCCAACTAATTAAGGTTTCTTTCAATGGCATAGCTGAAGAATATAATCTATTTAAAATACATAATAATATAGAAAAATAATTAATCAGACGTAGTTTAAAGTGTGTTGACGTCACAAATAGCATTGTGGTAGCAATGGCCTAATTCTGTTCGTAATTCTGTTATCTAAAGCAATTAATATATTTAATTTAAGATGACATTGGATGGAGCTTTTTGATAAACGATAAAATATTACTTATATTTGACACTTGTAATTATATTAGACCTTAAATTTTAGATCCCAACAAAGAATATATAATAAATGATTAAAGGGTGTATAAAATTATATTTATTCGTCGTAAATGTAAAAAAAAATTAGAAAACGTGTAAAAGATTGAGCCCGTGAAATTTAGGCGGCTTTCAAGTTACAAAATATGTTTTCTAAAAATATATTTCTCGATCCTTAGTATAAAACAACACATTAAAAAAAACGTTAAAATATATTAATATACAATTTTACTTTAATAATGAATTATATGATTTACCTAAAACTTCTCCCATTCCGATAAAGACACCAGAAAGACCAACAAGTTGTTTTGCATTATCACCCATGGCCAGAGTGAAGCCGATACTAGGACTGTATACTCCGCTGAAGAATGATAGTTCCACACCTACAAATTAGAAAAATAAGATATAACAAAGACATAACTCCTCTGTATTTTTTTTATTTGTACAAAAATGAATATGTTTGCAAATAATAATATATAAAATGACACTAATCTTTGCATTATTATTTAAAAGATATCAATATTTTTATAGTATTAGTAATATTTTTATCAATTTTCGAAACAGTAGAATTGTGAGGGATAATTTGTCTTTTTTTTCTATTCTACTCACCAGTATAAATGAAAGCGGCACTCAGCAGCAGCATATCGCTGGTACAGAATAAACGAATGGCCCCTTTGAATGCCTCCATTGGACCCTCGTTCTCGGAAACAGCCATTTCACTCTGAAATTGTATTTTTTATTTTCTTTTAATTAAACATTTTTTATAACATTTCACAATATATTTTTTTAAATGAAAAGACAAATTTCTAAAAAGCTTGTGCCAGTTTTTCTTCCAGATTTTTTAATATAATAAATAAGAGAAGAATTTTGCATATTAAATTTTATAGAAATATAAAGAAAACTCAGTCAACCATGGGGATAGGATCACCGATAAGTCACCAAGACAACAGCATCCCTATTTAATTTTTGCTGGTTGCCGCTTTTTTCCGTATAGTAGGTGGACAAGAACAAAGTGCCCTGACAGGTCTAGGACCTGTGAAGGTTAGTACACTCTGTCCTACCAAACTGAGACCAAATTACGTGGTGGAATTCGACTTTGCATTAGTTTCATGTGAGCGAATATACCTCGATCGAAAATCGAACCCTATCTTCTCATTCAGTTAAATTTCATTAAACGTGCAGTTAAAACTTATGTAATTGCCATAATTATATACTTTTATCGAGGCCAGCCGTAGCTTATTGACACAAGTGTTTAACTGTAAACGCGACAGGTTGTGGGTTCAATTCCCACTCAAGGAAATGAAATATTTAATACTTTTATATCCTCGCTCTCGTAACGAGGCAAAAAGCGGCGTTGTATACCGCCACTCAACACGTAATTGCTCCAGAATTCAGCAGAAAGTTGGAAACAGAAATGCCTTAACGGAAAGAAGTATCTCAATACTAAGTTCCCTTGTATGTGCGGAACACTGCGTGAAGCTGAAAATAAATATATAAATATAAATATTTTACCCTTACAGACTAGAATATAGATATTATTGGAAATCTATAAATGGCCGCAAAGGCATAATCATAAAAGCGCTAAGTCCTAATCTTATTTCCATAAGACCTTTAAAACATATTTTTATTCGTGTGTGACATTTAAAACGAGACGAATAAGTATGCAAATATACATAAAGCATAATCAATAACAAAATTAACGATGGACATAAATGCAACATTTCCATGAAAGCTCACAAGTTTCCCTTGACCGAGTCAATTTAAGGCTTTGATAGGCTTTAATATAATGAATAAGAATACTTTATGAGGCCAGTCGTGGTGCAGGGGCACAAAGTGTAAACGCAACTGGTGGTGGGTTCGATTCTCACTCGAGGAAATTAAATATTAAATATTTCTATTTTCATCACTCTGGTGTCGAGGCAAAGAGCAGCGTTGAGTTCCGGCACTCAACACGAAGTGCCTCAGAATTCCAAGGAAAATGGGAAACGGTGAACTAGGTTCCTTCTGCCTACCCTGCTGTGTAAATAATACAGCGTGACGTTAAAAAAATACTATACGAATATAATATTTAATTCAGACGTTTTTTTTCTTTACTTGACCTTTGCCTAAGTGATACACTTTAAGTGTCAAAGTTTATTTATAAGATATAATTGTACTGTGGTCGTTATTGTGAGAGTTTAAGCAGGATATATGTTGAATGTTTGTCGAAATGAATGTTTTTTTAACTTCCCAGGAATACACTTATAGCACATAGTGTTAAGTAACTGCGTCCCCATTAAGTCCGCCGTCCGCTCCCTTTCACCTCTTTCCGCCGAATTCCGGAGGCGTTGCGTATTGGGGGGCAAAACTTAACCCAGGGAAGAAATAAAAATATAAAAATATTTCATTTCCTTGAGTGCGTATCGAATCTACAACGTGTCGCGTTTACAATGGCACACTTGTTCTCCTCATTTAGAATGTATGTATATCTATCTATATATTTAAAAACGTCTAAATATTTAAATGCGGATCATACGTTGAACGTATTCTAAACTGCTATGATGCGCTACATTTTCGGACAAATAATATTTATTAATTAAAGTTACAAATATTATTTTAAAATTATTCGAATAAAAAAACTATTGAATTAAAATCTCATAAGTTGGTAACCCTTTCTGTTTCTGGAGGGGGAATCCCAATATTGCATAGAAAACGATATACGCTTTTATTTACTTTTTAGAAACACTATTTACAAATCCTCAATTATAATTATATAAGTAAAGTAGTGATAAAACGTAATAAAAATATATATTTATGGAAAATTTACTTTGTTGTTTATGTTCATAATTATGTTCTTGGATATTGAACCATTAATTGAGAAATTAGAGATAAGGAACATAATTTATAACTTGGTAATTATTTTAAATACTAAGTCGTAGAGAACGTTTCTACACATATATTTAATGTATCCCTTATGCAAGCATAATATAATTAAAGTATTGCAATTAAAATATAATTCAATTAAAATTAACCTATCGATTAATGTATTTTTTTTAATTTTTCAAATAATCTATATATATAAAATCGAAAGGTGAGTGAGTGCACTCATCACGAAATCTCAGAAACTACATGTGCTAGGAATCTCAAATTTTGCATAGGAGTTATTTATAGGACGTAAGTGCTCGCTAAGACGGGAATTTGCAATATTCGACTTCTAAGGGGTTGTTTTTGGGGTTGAAAGTTTGTATGAAACTTCGTTACTACAAATGCTAGGAGTCTCAAATTTTGCATGGACATCACTTATAGGACGTAGGTACTCATGGAGACAGAAATTAATAACGTAGTTCACGCAGGCAAAGCCGCGGGCGGGCCGCTAGTATTGTATATTAATAATAGTTCTTTTTTTGCTATTACTTTAAACTAAACATAGTCATGGGTTTCTTAAAAATACTTTCCTTAAAATATTATTAAAAAAGAGAACAGACTGTCTTCTATTCCTATGTTATTAAGTCTTAGTCCTCCACCCTTAATTTAAAAAAAAAGTTGAGTCTTCAAAGAGGACCTTTACATCATCAATGGCAGGAGCTCGTCTCGTCGGCCTCAACGACAGCAAGAAGACAATGCCGACAGCGCACACGGCCGTCAACGCGCCGAAGACTACATTGCGCGTGTCTACGTCTATGTGAGTTTTACCTTGGAACTTGATGAAAACGAAGAGATTTCCAAAGAATAAGCTGCAACAAAAAATATTGTTATTAAATTGTTTTTTTTTTATTTACATGTATCCCGAACGTAGCTGGGTAGGTAGAGGAAACCTCATCTTAAGCCTAGGTTTATCACTTTCCGGCGAAATCCGGAGGCATTGTGTACTTAGTGGCGGGAATCAACGCTGAGCTTTGTTTTATTACCAGAGCGATTAAAATATAAAACAAATCATTCCCCTAAGTAGGAATCGAACTCACAACCATCGCGTTAAGCAAGTTAAGTCACACGCATATGCCACGCCAGCCCCGAATACAATCAATGGATATATATGAAACTTTTTATATTTAACAAGCCTTTACAATTAATAACTAAGTATTGTGTGTACACATGATATTGAGTGTACGATAACTCTTACCGGAAGTACAATGGAATACTTTTTTTCATGAATGTCTGGCGCCATATTTATATATTTTTTTTATACTTTTAGTACAGCTACAATGTAAGTCACGATAATCTTCTAAAACATGTTTCAATACTAAAAGGAAAATGCGTTTTCAATGTCAATATTGCGTAATTTAAGTTACACGAAGGTGAAATGTTGCTTGTTTTCACCCGTAGAGACCGTTTATTCTTAAAATGAACTTAAAAACACATACAAACAATAAAATAGAATTAATAGAAACGTATGTAAGATAAATAAATAAAATAAAGAGTCTTTATTTTTTCTGATCTGTTTACAAAATTTGTTTTAATTATAAGTAACAAAATATACATTTACAAAATATATAAAAAAATTTTTTTTTAGAATATAAACTAAAATTGTACAATTTATAATAATTATTTCAACTAGTATCAGCTACCAAGTCAGGCTGTCCGTAACGTATGTAACAAATAATAAATAATACAATTTTAAATCGCCTTGAAAAAGGAAACGAGTTTGCCTCAAATTGACATTATACGACTTTGATTTGTTCGTTCTTAAAATAAGTATTAGGTCATTTCATCCACAATTCGATAGAATTCCAACATAAAAAACTGTATAGAAACTCTCTCGTAAATTTTAAAGGGTTTTGAACGGTAAGATTGATAATTAATAAATAAAAAAAACCAGCCAAAAGCCATTTGAAAAATAATTGAATAAAACACTTAAGAGAAAGAAATAAATAAATGAAAAAAGTTATATAATTTATTTATGTTATATATTTTTTTGCGGATACTATTTATGTGTCAATGTTATTACCTATTTGTATGTATATAATTATATAATATATACAATTTTAGAGTAGACGATCTCTATTTATTGTAAATTTTACCACGCAATGCAAAATGCAACTAATATAGTAGTTGCTAATAGCACTATATGCGAGACATCCTATATCTTATAAAACAAAGTCGCTTTTCGTGTCTGTCTGAACTTTCTAACTCTTCTTCTTCTAAACCACGCAACGGATTTTGATGCGGTTTTCACCATTAGGTCGAGTATTTCTCAGGGAAGGTTTATATATAGTTTATTATTTGTACATTCTTATGTAAATTAACATAAATACGATAAATGTGTATAAAGTCCTACCCCTTGATGCACTTTCGCGCATGCGCTGCTTTAATGGTAAGTACTACATGAAAATAATGTACTGGAGTATTGTTCCTCTTAATAAGATCTACAAAAAAGTCCGCGACAGCATTTTCGTATCTTTTAAGGATAACGTGTAGTGATCATATTTCTGTCTAAAAATTGTAATTTCAATATATTTTTTATTGTGAGGGATATTTTTCCATAATGGTATTAATCCTTATCCTTTAAAATATTTATTAATTTTCTACTTTAAACGAAGATAAAATTTGTTATTTACACTATTTCGAAATTGCGAATAGTTTTAGAGAAAAACGCATTTAATTGTTAACACATCACGCCGTTGACGCATCAGCTGTATGTTACTCAAGTTTCACTTATCGCTTACTCTCAGCATATAAATAAGTATATTAGTTACGTTGGCCATTTAATGTAGATCAAAACTGTCTTTTACTGTTTTTCATTTTAATAAGTACCTTAGAAGTTGTTACAATATCAAAAAATCCTTGCTGCGAAACGGCTTATACAAGCGCGTCCCCTGCGCCCGCCTAACACTATAAATAACCTAACACGCATCGGTGGTTCAGTGGTAGAATGCTCGCCTGCCACGCGGGCGGCCCGGGTTCGATTCCCGGCCGATGCATTCTATTTAATTTTTCATCAGGAACAGAGTACCCTCTTCCCTGCCCAACCGGTGTCGCCGTTTTAACAGCATTAACCACAAGCTCGAATGCATCTATCTCTATAGCAAAGAAGATTTAGATGTGTTTCAAGTATTGGATAATTTTAGTTGAATGTATTATTTCAGCGCGATATATTTGGTTTCATATTTTTTGTAGTTGTTATTAGTAGGTAGGTTTTTGTTTATAATTTCTTCCGTTTAAAAATAGTCATTTAAATATACTTTAATAAGTCCTTGAAAAGATTAGTAACACAGATTTAAAATTACAGTACTAATAAATCTTTTTGCTGAGGGATACCGATCTATAATCCTCCTCAGCACGGTTGCCAAGCTGTTTGAGAAGTTATTCCTTTTACTTCTTCAGTCGCACATCCACCCACAAAGCGAGCAGTTTGGGGAGCGGGTATACCACTCTGGGTAAACTTCGCAACAGTGATCAACCGAGAGAGTATGAGTGTACAATAGCAGTCTTCCTTGACGTAGCACGCTTATTCGACCACGTCTGGCACCCGGGCTGATTTCATAAAGTGCTCAGAGCCGGCACCCCCCAACACGTCGCATGACTTTGCCGCTCTGCTTTGTAAGTGACAGGATATTTTGCGTGAGAGTTGAGAGTGCGAGGTCTAGCAGCGAACCGATCGCTGCCGTTGTCCCAGTCAGAATTTTGTCACCTGCTCTCTACGCACTATACATTGATGACATTACAATGCCCTAGCGAGTATTACTCAACGAGGAATCCTGTAGATGGTACGGAACCTCACCCTCCGGCGAGTGACGCAGGCACCATATTACGTGAACACCACGCGCCACTCACCGCAACCTAAAAATAGAAACCCTAGAGGTACACATTGGTCGTCTCGCGTCCAACGTATTCCGTTGCGCCGGTGTATCGGGTCACCTGCACCTAAGGAGCAGCACTCCGCATACCGGCCGCCCGAGGTCAGACGTCTTCTTCCGAGGGACTTTCTATCCTCCTCCAAATCCCACTCATGAGCAGTCATCTTGGTCGTTTAATCAACGCCTCCCTCAGGAAACCGAGAGCCCAATTCCGATCCCCTTCCGCATCCCCTTCCATGTATCTGCTCTAAAGCAGGTTTTCGCCTGAGACCACGGTCAGAGAACCAAGGCCCTGATGTCGTTCAGAGCTAGTACGGAGATGGCCGAGAGAATGTTTTGCGCCTGGCAAAGTAAATTTAGAAGTGATTGCACGTATTTTGGAGTTATCCAATAATTATAATGTATTTCCACGCGACATAATTGGATACATCTTTCGTTTAAGTATTTTTGAGTCAGAGAATAGTAGGTGGTCTGTTGTTTATAATTTCTTTCGCTTAAGTTTTCTGTTATTTGTGTTATTTATTTGTGTTTAATTTAAAACAATTGGAAAATCCTTCTTGGAATTACGAAAATGCAGGTTGCATTAGGGTTTAATTAATTTTCACATTATCTTAAGTGCTTTGCAAACATACATTATATGAATAATACAGTAGTTAAGGCGGGCGAAGCCGCGAGCGGGTCGCTAGTGTCTATATAATAATCTAATAGCTAGGTATGTGTGCATCCAATAGAAAGCATAAACAAGTTAATATGAAGTAAAAAGGGTATGACGCGCACGGTAGCGTGTATAGAATCTAATATTTATTGATTCCTTTGTGTTATCTTCGCAGACAACTTAAGTCGCAATTGATATTATGGCTTTTAATCTAATAATAAACATGTACAATTTATATGGAATTTCCCTTTGTTTATAGTATTCTGTTTTCTAACATAAGTTAAATTATTTATAAGGATATATGAACATTTTGATTCTATGTATATGATAAAGACTATATATATATATAGTATTGCTTGAAAAAAGTAATTGGGGGAAATTATTCAAATGATTAGAAAAAATGTAATGAAAAAAGATCGTTTAATCTATACCTGCATTGTAACATAGCCCAGAATATTCCAGAATTCCTAGATATGGTCTCCGCGTCGCTGTTCAACGTGAGGTAGTTGCCTTGCCCCGTCCATATAGCTGCTGCGCCGGCGCCTATGAGGACGCTCGCCACGTAGAGCAGCCATGTGCGCGGAAACAGGAATGTTATTATGAAAAATCTGAAAATAATAATTGTGTTAATGAATTTTAAGGTTATTTTGTTATTTTTTTCGTCTTAGAACTCGTAAATTTTTGTTCTGCTTCATGCTGTATCTCGAATACATTAGCGTAGACAGCGGGAACCTAGTGTTAAGACACTCCCTTCCCCATTTACAGCTCAATTCTGGTGTGTTGAGTGGCGGAACTCAACACCGCGCCTCAACATCAGAGAGGAAAAATGAAAATACTTACTCATAATTTAATTTCGTCGAATGGGTGACCCACAAGCGAGCTCTCATATTTTTTAGTCTATTTCCTTCAACACGTAAATAAGTTTAAACATATAAGAATGCATAAAAACAATCCACTTCATTTTAAATGATTCTTCATCCACCAATAATATCTAATAATAATAATTTAACAAAAATAATAAAATCAATAACTACCAACATATTTTAAATAGTTCAAAATCAGTCAAAAACAGTATAACCTCCAGTGTTTAACATTAGCTACATAGGTGTGCTACAAGGAAATTGTCTATGGTTAAACACTATGCAACGAGGCTAATCATGGTATTTAGTAACCATTTCCTACCAGGGCACCCTGAGCCATGCTGAAATATACAAAATGAGGAAATAGTCAAAGTAAAAGTAGTAGTTAGTATTTCTATTAAATACTTGGTTTAAACAAGAAAATATTACTTCCTTACTGTTTTCCTTAAAGAAATAAATCCTGACAACTATCTAATTTTGCTTTCACAAGATATAAATTAACTATAAGGATAAATATTATACAATAATATACAATTTCCGCTCATTTATGTTCATTGTATAATGACTGATTGTAAAATTGACATTACTTTTATCAAATAAATAATGATGCACTGAATGCTACGACTTTTGATATTAAACAAAAATATGCAAATATACATATATGAGTTATTTATTGTAGGCATTAGATATTATTATGAAATGTTAAAAAATAATATAATTTATAAGTCTTTTTTTAGCTTCACGCTTTATCCCGCATGCAGGGTAAGTAGAGGGGCTTATTATATTGTTGAGTGGCGTGAATGTTTAATATTTCATTTCCTCCAGTGGGAATCGAACCCACATCCCAGGCCCAGGCCTATGCGCCACGACTGGTCTCGAGTAAGCATATCTATTATTTAAAAAAATCTAAAACCCTTTAAAAGAAGGATCGTATCAAAACAAGTAGTTTACACCGATTATTGCCCCGCGCATAATTATAAGTTATATCCGCATTCCCTTAACGTCCATAAAAAATGTCTATCTTCCAGTACCTTAGTTCAGTGGTTCCCAAAGTTTAGACGAAGACTCAGGCTCATTAAATAAAGATATAATTCATAAGACTAATCTATCTGTGTTGTGTTAAAGTTGGGTGAAAATATTTATAATAATTTTCATTTCTTAAAATATCACTATAAAAGAAGGATTATTCTTATAAGAAATAAAAAAAAAATTAAATATCTTCTTTTAGTGCCTAGTATTCTCTCGCGACCCATGGTTTGGAAAATTCTGCCTTAGTCAATAAACAAAACCTGTATACACTATATTGATGACAGTAAAAAGCATCGCCATATCGAGTCGGTAGCACATGCGGATATTAAACCTAGTTACCTGGAGTTATCATTTACATTTACAATCAATATGACAAAATGTTAATTTTCGAAATAGATGGATGATCGTTTTTTTCTTATTATATCGTCAGTTCATATCTCATTCAATATAACGATATCAAATATGTAACAGTTTGACAGATGTAGTTAGAAAAAGTGCTTAAATAACTGAAAAGCAATATTATATGTCAATTTAAGATTTATTAATTTTTTTTCAGCTTCACGCATTATCCCGCATATGGGTGAGCATAGAGAACCTAGTGTTTAGACACTTCGCTCTAAATTTTCTGCCCCATTTCGCCATATTATTTCTTCTAAGTGACCATTGAACCTGCAACCATCACGGTCAAAAGCGCTACATAGGTCTCTACTAGAAGAAGGTCACGTCAAATTCGTGTGCAGTGAACGCTACAACGTGACGTGACGTAGAGAACAAAGTGGGCGTGTCACGCCCGACAGCCTTGGATCGAATACTTGCTTCGATGCTAGTGAAGGTGCCTTACGAGTTACGACTAAAGTATATGTAGATCAAAATAGCCACTTGCAAATATATTCTTTTTTGTAGTTAGCTAATTTTGAGTTCTATTATTCCATTGATAGATGTCCCCAATAATACTTTTTCTGACACACCTTCCCTGTTTGAGGCGCTGGGTGGGGGGGGGGTCACCGTAACGGGACGATTGTGGGATCCGCACTCGAGGGAAGTAAGAAGAAGCATAATTTATTATTATTTTATTTTTTGCTTTGGTGCCAAGGTAAAAGCGTGACGTTGAGTTCCGCCACTCAACACACAATGCCACGAAAATTCCGCAAAAGATGGAAAACAGAGCGTCCCAAAAGACTTCCAGGGACAAGAGAAATAAAAACTTCCAGGTACAGACACCGATCCGTTACGTTTTTATTATAATTTATATGTAATTAAAGCGATGCAATACATTAAATGCATAAACACTATCTCTAAATTATAGAGTAAGGCCAACCCGTATTAGTTGCGTTCAATTAACTTGGTCTACAACTTGTTTTTAATCACGTCTACTGACCCGTGGTACTTATCTTAGCCACTTATAATGTTTATATTTATTATTTACTGAAATGTCATAAAAAAAAAAAAAAAAGAACCGAGTGAATTCCTTGCAAATAATTATACATTACTTGAAGTGGTTGTTTTGTCACTCAATTATTTATAGTACAAATAAAATCATTTATTTACATTTATATTTCCATTTCTTCGCTCTGATTTTGAGGTAAAACGCGGCGTTGAGTTCTGCCTCTCGACACGCACTCTGCCTACAGAATTCGTCAGAAAGTGTGGAACGGAGTGTCTTAACACTAGGTTCCCTCTGCCTACCCTGCTGTGTGCGGGATACAGCGTGAAGCTGATTTTTTTCTTAAATCACTTACTGTTTTTCGATTGTGTGTGTTAGTCTGTGAGTCCACCTTAGATTTCTAAATCTTATAATAATAGAAGGTAACAGAAAAATCTAATTTTTTGTCAAAAACAGAAGCACAGCTTAATTAGCATGCAAACAACGACGCCAAAGTAACGGATCCCGTATCGGCCGCGCTCTGTACGCTGATTTCTAACATTCAGCTAATACAGTTAAATATAATTTCATATACATTAGCTCCACGCTGTATCCCGCACTTAGCAAAGTAGGTAGAAGGAACCTAATAGGAACCTAGTGTTAAGATACTCCATTCCCTAATTTCCACGGATTTTTTTCAAGACATTGCTCGTTGAGAGGCGGACTTCAACGCCGAGCTTTTGTCAGTTCAGTCACACCCTTAAGCCCCCGCGCCACGACGCCTTATCATCACTTCAAGATTACCTAATATCAATGAAATCATATTTATATAACTATACAGACAAAAGTATGGCCGTTAAGTATTTTGCTTTATGTAGGTGTAGGAGCAGTGAACGTAAAAAGAGTGGTAACTTTAATATTACAATATATTTTTCAACATTTTACACTTGGACCAAGTTTCTTTTGAAATGTTAAACTTAACTTCACTTAACCTTTGCTCGTAATTTTTTTAATAATATTTACTAATTAAATTTGTCCTTTTATTGTATTTTATTTTGTTTGCAGAATAATAATGTAAATTATTGATTTTGAAGAAAATTAAATTTTTTTAGTAAGCATCTACTAAAGTATTTACAATTCATAAACTTAAACTAATAAAAGAATTAACTTAAACTCGTATAAAACTCAAATTATTTCGATGTTTTTTATGATTGCAAGACTTAGAAATAAAAGTATTTTTAAAACGAAAATGTGAAAATATAATAAATTTTGCCATTATTACGCTTGGGATGCGAATAGATAGAGAAAGTCATCGTTTCGCATTGCGTTGATGTCGTTAAACTGTGAGTATTTGAGGTGAAGAACAAACGAAGTTATAATTTTTTTTTTTTTCATCTTTCCAGCTGCACACTCTGACCCGCATAGCAAGGTAGGCAGAGGGAACCTGGGAATCTATTCTACGATAACCTGTTCCCATTATCCCCAAAAATCTACGGGCCGAATAAAAAAATAATCAATAGATTATTTTCCAATATGACAATTTTAATGTTCAAAAATACTAATTTAGAACAATTAACGATAAGATTATCTATATAACATTAAAAAGAAACGAAAATTTTGAAATATTCGATATAATCGCTGGTAATTGTTAAAACTTGCTGTAATAAAATATTACACAACTAATTTTAATAGAGCGTACTTGCGACATTCTCAGTCCACTATCCGGTTTCAATAGTGGATAAAAATATTAGAAGTAAATACTTCGTTTTATGTTTATCTTTTAGTATCTATTTTTTTTTCAGCTTCACGCTGTATCCCGCACATAGCAGGGTAGACAGAGGGAATCTAGTGTAAAGACACACTGTTGCCCATTTTCCGCCGAAATATGGAGGCATTGCTTTTTGAATGGCGGAATTCAACCCTGCGCTTTTCCTCGACACGAGAGCGAAGAAATTAAAATATTAAATATATCAGTTCTTCGAGTGGGAACCCATAACCTGCCGAGTTTGCAGTCACACTTTGTGCCCCTGCGCCAGGAATGGACGCTATGTACATAAATATGAACGTTATATAAAAACTTTTATATTTATGTTTACTTTAAAATTCCTTTGCCAGCATAGTCGTGAATAGCAATGAAGAATTGGTCGTTGCTCCTAAGACTAGACTGTGAAGGCCAGTTTTGCCGCACATTCTTTTGCCCTACTATTAATTTTATATTTTTTATTAAAATTTTAACTTGTTAAAGTTTTTATGTTTAGTTATTATTAGGACAGAAATTAAATATAGTTTAAAAATAAATATATATAGCTTAAAAATTGCTATGTTCTAATATGTTTTTTAAATTTCTCAAAACTCTCTTTGTTGAATAAAAAGAAAAGATATAGGAAAATTACAAAAAGGCACAACTTTGAACAGCAGTGCCATTTGTACTAATTTAGGTTTGGCGATGATGTATGTGTGTACCTGTTACATATTCATCCCCAATTTTTTTTTTTATTTTCTACTTAAAAAAATAGATTAAGAAATATAAACTTTTAGTTTATTTAGGTAGCATTACACTTTAATATAAATATAATAAACGTAATGAATACTTACAAATATGTCAATGCACCAATGAGCATAGCACCTCTAGGGCCTGTGACGCTAATAATGGAAGGTGCCATCCAATTACAGATGGCGAGGGTTGCGTAGATGATGGCCAGGGACGTGTACCCATCCCCGGTGAACTCTGGGTCATCTTGTGTTATACTGTCCAGAATGGTTTTCTGGCAAAATAAATTATTTGTTTGATAATATTGTCATTGAGGGCAGTCGTGGTCCACGGGCACAAAGTGTGAATGTAATAGCGACTGGTTGTGGGTTCGATCCCCACTCGAGGATATGAAATATTTAATTAAATTTATATTTCGATTTCTTCGCTCTGGTGTCGAGGCAAAGTGAGGCGATGATTCCCGTAACACGTAATACATCCAGAACTCGGAGGAAAGTGGAAAACGGATAGCAAATGCTGGCTAAGCCTTAAGGTATATAAAGCTGTTGTAAATAAATATTTTAAAATATCCTAAAAAAAAAAGTGTATAACATTTACCGCTATTTGAGCCTAATGGGAGAAAGTAACTAAGCAAATGTTTAACAATTGCTTTCCTATAGATTGTCTAACAATACCCGTATATCTATGCTGGTGAGTTAACTTTTTATAATTGAAAAAAATATATGTATTTATTAATTTTTTTTTAAATAAATATTCTTTTTTTATTTAAATTATTATTAAATGCTCTAATAACGTAACAACTCTATAGTCTAATAACTCAATTTTATGACGGCATTCAATATTAAATAAAGAGTAGATACCCACTTACATAAGTTACACCTTATGTTATCTATACGTAAAATATCAGCAAACACTAACTTTTTAATAAAAAACGAAAATTTTTATCTGTCATTTAATTAAAAGTAACGATCCAAAACTTCAAGAAGGATTCTCTCCAACGAAAAAAACAAGTGTTTAAATTGTAATTTTTGGGGCACAAGTGACACATGCTGTACGCGTCCATTTATTTATTAGGCAATAACAAAGAAGAGAAGTCCCTACAAGGAAAGGGTGTCACATAAATAATTCCATTTGTAAAACATTTCGAGGCTGATCGCTAAATGTTGCGATATTATGAAGCAACTATCATAATTTTTACTTTCTTATCTCCATACATATGTCTTTTCATTTGGATTTGTTTATAAATTAATCCTTTATAGAGTTACCATTTAATACCAAAATATCCATATGTGATTTATTATGAACAGCTATAATAGGTAGGGGAAAACCGGGAGACTTGCCCAGATGGGTGAGTTGAACCATCTTTCGAAAATATGTTTAAATTTCACGTGAACGAAACGTCAAAGCATTCATGGGTCACATGCAAGAGGCCAATAACATAACATGTATGCCACAATTTTTCATCAAGGTTCTTTTGCCAAATTATAATTATATTCTCTCAAACTTATGGATGAGTAATTATGATATTTTCTATAAAGAGAGGTTCAACTCTCCCGGACTCCCCCTATTCATTTTGCATAATTGCATAATATTAGAAATCTATTCCTTTTCCCTTTAAACAGACATACGTCTAAATATAATATAAATTATCAGTAGTAGAATAGAATAATGAATTTAAAGTTACCAATAGAATATTTTAGGCTGTAAAAGCGTAATTGTATTCAATAAAGTTTTTATCTTTCGATTATTCTTATCTCATATTTAAAGTTCAAGCACATTTTGTAGCAAGCTTTGGAATCCTCGTGTTCAGCGGGATGGTGCTGTCTACGACAAGGCCGTGACGAGTTGAGAGTTTGCGATTGTTCCCATATAAATGTCATTGTCTTATTCGAACAATGCCTAATATTATTAATCTCTGTCCATCAAAGCTTAAACATATATACGAGTACATATTTTCTAAATACAAATAGTAGATAATATATTAAAACTTTAGTTTTGTTTTTCTGTCTGAAGCGTTTTTTCTGTAGTGCTCCGATACGTATTATACATTTGATTTGAGTGAATTTCTATAGTCAATATAGTCTACTGTCAGATGTAGTCTACTAATATTTTATCAATAATAGTTTTTAACTTTATTTATTTTTTAACTTAACTTTAAATGTACGGTATTAAGAGTGTTTATTTTTTTTAATTTTTTTAACGTTAAGTAATTTAAAATTGTGTAATGTATGAACATTTTTAACATCGTTTCAAATCTTTCTAGTTTTTTAGATATATTGATGATTTTATATTAAATTGTTAAATGATAATAAATAAATAAACAATACATAAATCCGAAACGACACTCGGGTCATCTTGTGCTGGGCGATTTTTTTTGCCATTTTCCTATTTAACCAACGACAAATGGATAAGTAACATTACACGAATACCTACTCATTTTGCCTATATGAAAAATCATTATCATTTTCATCAACATCATCGATAAAAAAATATATATTCGCACTAAAACAAATATTTTTATAATAATTAAGTGTCGAGAAAATGTCAATTTTATATGACATGTTATTGACTACTTACCCTTGAAAAATTGGTATCTCACCAATAAATCGGGCTGACCTAAATTGAGCGATCCTTGAGTTTATCGACGACTATAGACAAACAATGATTGTATCAATTGCGGATAATGTTGTTTATTTTCGATATTAATTAATTAAGACCGATGTACTATTGCAGCACTATTGCCGGGTAATATAATAATTGGTATAGATTTCACTTTTCGTTTTTAGGATTCCGTATCTCAAGAAAAAGCCGAACTCTTATAGGAGACATGTTCCTAATTATATGAAATATTTAGGTCTACGGTCCCTTGCAGCATAGAAAATATCAAGTTTATAAATCAACATAATCAAAAGATACGAGCATTTATGCATCGTTTTTGCTGCATTCTGTGCGAAATAATTGCATGCTAACATTAGTTTTGTCAATTATTAGAAGTTACACTTCCCGCTGACCTACAATCCTTAAATTATTACGGTGTGTAATAATTTAACGACTCGCACTTGACCGGTTTTTTTTACAATAATTTAATTGATTTAACGACTCGCACTTGACCGGGTTTTTAGTTTGGTCCTTCGTGCAAAATGTACGAGGTACTTATGTAGGTATATGGAATTCTATAATCTATAACATTTTTAAGGCTTTTATAAACTAAAATCAAATTTATATGAAAGCTAAAGAACAATTGTTTAGATATCTTTTTATACTACATGGTTATAATTTATTAACAAAAAAATGTTAAGCACGAACGCTAATCGTTGCAATTAACGCAGCGTGAAATGCATGAAAAATTTAACCATTAAATCATCTAATTGTAGAAAGTATTCTCAATGTCTATTGCTATTCCTGATATTTCATTATTAATTAAAGGAGATGTGAGAACGAAAACAGCTATTTCACACAAACTAGTCGCAAACTAAAAAAGGAAATCGCAATTCATATTTTTTAAATAATATTTTATTTATATTTTAAATAACTTTGGCATTTTATACATAAAACTATACGTAATATTTTATTATTGTAAATGGTAGTCATGTTTCTATTTATAAATATATTTTTTTTATTCATTTTTGATGAAATTCGTCTTTTTTAAATCCATCGCAGTAAATCCTCAAATCTTTAACTCTTAATCAGGAATTGTTAATTTTTTTTTAAATCGTTGTATAATAGAAAACTTCTAATTGACGAAAAAATATTTATATTATAATTATGGTTAGGTATATGATTACGTTATTTTACAAGAACTGCATAATTAACTAAAATTAATTTTATTAAATTTTTAAATATGAGGTAATCTCTAATCTCTCAATAAAGCTCGTAAAATATACATGCAAAGTTTCTTTCGTTATCTCTCATTCTCGCTTGAACCATAATTTCCCTAACATAATAACGATAGTTAAATAACTAACATCTACCAAAGTAAATACTATTTGCGAAATACAAAAATAACCCTATAATAATTTAAAAAAACCCCTCCCGAGGAATATAAATTGGGCGTGTTTACAAAACAATTCAGACATTTTATATTTATTTTCATCCGCGTAAACAAAATTCGACAAACACGTTACGCCATGGTTGTTATTACACAAGAAGCCATCGCGAATCTCGGACAATGAACTCAATTTGCATTATGTAATTGAAACATACAGCCATATCAATAACTTGTCAGTAGAGAAACATTTTATTGCAACTATAAATCATGTTCAACTCACGACCCACTTTATATCCACACATAAGAGGATATCTTAATGCGAAACGGTATAAAATAACAAAAAAATATATAGTAAACAAATAAAGAGTAAAAATAAACTGGGATATTCAGTGGCGAACTGGGATATTCAGTGGCGAACTGGGATATTCAGTGGCGAACTGGGATATTCAGTGGCGGGACAGAACACCGCGCTAAGCCATTAGAGTGAGAAAAATGAACATAATAAATATTCTCTTCCTCTGAATGGGATTTGAAGCCACAGCCATTGCATTTACCATCATATTCTTGTGCCACTGGGCCATGATGACCTTAATTCTCTTTAGTACAATTTAGTTGTAATGATGAAAGAAACATTTCAAAGCTAAGAAAACTAATATTACACAACCAAAGTATGTAATAAACAATGTAAGTTCCCTGAAAGTAAACTACTTGAATAGCGAGTGTTATGTAAGCTTTTATACTTTATTTAAAGCTATTGCAGTGTAAAATATTTGCATTTAGATGCTAGTATAACTAGAATAATGTAATTTTTTTTGAAGAAATAAATAATAATTTGATGAATATTTTTGATTAATTTTTTTTGAAATCAAACTGTTCAAAAATCAAACATCATTGTTCCATAAAATATTAGAATTTTAAATATTTTGAAAAATAAACAAAATAGCTTGTTATATATTATATATAAAAGTATATAAATTTATGGTGTTAGATAAAATTTATTTAACCAAAGAATTTTTTTACAACCTTGCAATTCACTTATACTGTTCTAAATTAGATTTATGAAATATTGTCTAGTTAAATAATAGAAATTTCTTTAATGAAGTAAGAAAATATATTGTTATACCTTATATTATAAAAAAACTATTAGTGAGAATATATATTATAATTTTCTGAATAAATATTAGTTATAACATTTGACAGTGTAAATTTAATTTATCTATTAATTTGGTAAAATAGTATAACTAAATATTTTTTTATCATCAGTACAAAAATAATAACACTCAATAAACACACTCATCAAATGAAGTAAACTTATATCACCACATAGCTTAAGTAAATGTGGTGTGAAGGTTGAAGTGTGAAAGTATTGCATTCCATTGTATAGTATTTCATAATTTTAGACATAATTTATCTAAATTAAATTTAAAAATTACATTATTTAATAAGAATTATATGTCTCAACACTAGCTAAATAATATTTAGAAATTTGCCTCATGACTTGTTTTTTGATAATAAAAGTAAATAAAAAATTCTCAATGGGATACAAAGTAAGACTACTTAAGATTAGAAATATTTTTTATAAACTTACCTCTATATTACCCATAGTTTGGAATGCCGTAAACACAAACATAAATCCGAAACCAAGTAATATTACATTTAAAAATTTCCGCTCCATTTTGATTTATTTATTTTAAAAATAATTTACAAAAATTTGATTTATATATAAATATGATCACCAAAATATATTAAATATATAAAAAACAAAAAACACTCCGAATCAGTATGCGTTTACGTTAATAATGTTAATACTTAATAACAATTTCTAGGACCATTCTCTGAATATCTGAGCTCCCTCCACTGTTTGTAATCGGTATTTAATTTACTTCGTATAAGTTTTCTGTTTTCACTCTTATTACCAAAGCCATAATATCTATATTACAAGAATTTTGTAATGTAATATCCACGAACTGCAACACGCTCAAGAAATAAATAAATACACGTCAAATGTTTGTCATACCAAAGATAAATAATATATTGTAAAATTCAACAGATACAAAAATGTTACGTAAATGGGCTCAAAAGGGCAAAAAAAATAATCATATATAGTAATAATTTAATACTGTATAATTAAAATGAGTAACTTTTAGTATGGTGATAAGATTGTCAGTAAATTCATAACATTAACGTAACAGTAATATTAGTAGTCCATTAAAGTGACTTTATTTTTTATTTTGAATTTCAGTACATATTTTCTATTGCTATGTATTTACTTATTAACCATCTGTTATAATTTATTAACCATATTTAAGAGACAATTATATAACAATATACTTTGCTATAAAAACAAGACGTTATTTGTAAAAAAATATATATTTTATAATATATAGATATAACAAAATCTTTAATTTATCAAATTATTTATCGTGCAAATATTTTCATTTTCCATTTTTATATAATATAAATAATTTCATTGGGCAACATTGAAAACTTAGGAAATCCCGATATCATAATGTTCTTACGTAGCAAAATCGATCTTAATGCAATAAATTATAGTATACTTTACTATAAAAGTGTAACGTTAGTATGGTTTTTTAAAAATCGTAATTACTATACGTTCACTCATAAAGTCATATAGAATAGATTGCGAATCAATCGTGGTAGTCTTTGTAGATATCAGGTCGAAATACTATCTTATCTCACATTTTCTTAGTGATATTGATTCTAGCATAATATTAATACTGTTTTAAAGTGATCAAGGTAGGTGAGGTAAAAATCTTCCATAAGTGAATTCTGGCAAAAAAATATAACGCATTAATGGTAATTGTGTATCACATCACAAAAATCCTTAGAAATTTACAGAAAATATATAATCATTGAATAATTTGTATTTTGTTTAGTAGACAGCAGCAGTACAATGGCGAAAAACAAAGTAAATAAAAAGTAAGACATCATTTTATAGTAGTAACTTTTATAAATTATACAATCTATTAATTTTGTAATTAAATTACGATTTTTTTAAATAATAACATTAAATATAATAAGAAAGTGGCAAATGTATTAAACTAACAAAGTAATTATTCAATTTAGGATGGGCTTAGCAGGAGTGGAACTTCCTGAATGTCCTGTTTGCTTGGAAGTAATGTCATCACCAATATTCCAATGCCAGTCTGGCCACAGTCTTTGCAATACCTGTACAAGTAACTTATGCCCACCAAATTGTCCCATGTGTCGTCAACCAATGACTCAAATGAGGAATTGGCAACTTGAAGACCTGATCGCAAAGGTTAGTCAAAGATTAATAAATTACTGTTGGTTGATATTATTTGTATTTCATACTTAACACAATCATTAGTATTAATTATATATAATTATAAAGTGGTTGTTCATTAATAGAGCTGTCTTTTAATTTTATGGAATTCAAGTAACATACATAAAACAGACATTTAATTCTATTGCGGATGTTTAAAGTAAACCATTATTTATAATTATAAGGATAAACCACACAGATATGGTAACTATGTGTATTTCGTTTTACATTGTATTCTCTAGCTAAATATAAGTATACATCTTTGTAAATGCTATTTTATCATGTGTGCATTGCTTTTTATATATTATGGATCTGATTGAAATCTATTAATTATAATTTAATTTGTTCAGCTATTATTCGGTCATGCCCATTCTATGAACATGTTTTAAGGTTTTGTACACTAAAGAATATTTGTGAAAGATAAATAAATAATAAACTTAATAACTGATATTTGTCTATGTCTATTAATATAAATTAATATTTCAATAGGCGACAGTCGCTTGTCCCAACAAAGCCCTTGGTTGTGTCTTCAACATGATTTCTAAAGATGTTGAACAACATGTTAAGGAGTGTATATTCCGTGAAATGCAATGTCCTCTGGGCATTGTTTTTGGCAGATGCTCATGGTCAGGTAATAACTTAATTAAATCCTTTCAAAGTTGTTTAAAACTTTTATTTAAACATTCACAAATATAAGCATAAACTAGTAATTATATATTCTTTTCTTATATTGCAAGTCCTACTTGAGTTATTTCCAAACTAAAAATCCGGTTTGCTTTACTAGTGGATAATGATTTCTTTTTGCTCAATTGAAAAATCTAATAATTGACATATTGATTATTATAATGCAATTATGGTACAACAGCACATTGTCCGAAAATGAACACATTCACACAGTGGTTGTGGGTTCAATTCCCACATTGGGGAATGATTTTTTTCTCTCTGGCAATAAGACAAAGCGCGGCGTTTCAATGCTTCGCGCGGGATATCGTGCAAATTTAAAAAAATATCAATTTTCATAGGGCAAACATTTTTAATTATTTCATATATTTTTATTATCCCAGTTGAAATTTGCTTTGAGTTGAACTACTAAAAAAGTTATGTTCTATCTATCTTAAATGATGAATGAGATAAATTAAGAAACTCAGAATATTGTATACTTATAATTATCCGCAAAGCGAACAAGAATCCAGTGAAAAGTGAGGAACAGTCGTAACAGAAGTTCCCTCTGCTTATTCAGCTATATGCAAGATATAGGGTGAAAAAACAATAATTCTCAATTTGTTTTACATTTTTAACTATCAGTGTTACATTTTTTCTTGTTTAGCATGGTAGGCAATGTGAGGATTCTCCAATCTCTAATCTATGCCCAAATTTAGAATTAACGGGGAAATTATTATACATAATTTAAATATGTTTAACCCCCTTCTTTATATTAAGCAGAGATGGAACCCACAACCACAATTGTCCTCAATTTCATAATGACATCTAATTACAAATTACTTGACACCAACAAATATATTTATAAACTGCTATATCTACTACTATAGTAAAAATATTATAAATATGATTACAGGCAAACTAAAAGAGATGCTTGATCACTTCAAAGAGCGCCACCCATTGAGTTGCAACGTTAATACTAATAATGATATTCATCTTAAGAACATATCTACTACTATAGATGATCGATTCATGTATCTTGTACCACAAGGAAAGTATTTATTTATATTGTCTATAAAAATCGATACCTGCCAAAATCTGGCATACTGGGTAATACAACTTATAGGAGGCAAAAGAAATGCTCAGCAGCACACATATGAGATACAAATTACAAGTACACAAGATGCGAGACGTAAAGTCACTTTTACTGATCAGTGCTTCAATGATGCATTTGATATTAATGAAATTTTTCGCCGAGGAAAATGTGGTATTATGCCTCTTAATATGTTGTCCAACTTTATCAATGATGGAAAGTTGGTGTTTAGATTTGACATAAACAGACACCAAAATAACTTTAGACATCGAGACACAAGTACAGGACCAGCTAATGTTAATAAACACACACAAAGAGGCCCTACAGGACAGCATCCTATGCCACAGTGTCCACCATCAGCAAATCCTGGCAATAATATTAGATCTAAAAGCCCATTTGCATTCAAAGGTCATCAAGGACAACAACAAAAGTTTAAAGGCCCTAACCATGGCTTTAAAAAGCATAACAAAAATTCTTAATTTTGCAATTCATTTTAAATACCTATTACCCCTGTAAAATTATAATTGCTATAAGTAGTTTCACATTTAATTAATAATCTATTTTTTAATTAATGAATTGATGTGCAAACACCATCGAATACAGCTTCTACTCTTCAATATAAATTGTGATTAATTCTTATGATAAATAAGGTTAATATTTTATCATCTAATAAAAGTTACGAATTTATGTTATTTGTTAATTTTTGGTATAGAAACTTAATATATTTGTTTTAAGCAAAAACTATTCTTATGTTTTTTAACATTCTTTAGTGAATAAAGTACTTTAAATATACATATAAACTTGCATAAATTTTTATTTTCGCGAAGTGTATGAATTGTATACATAGATAGAATGGCAGTTACTAGCGAGGATTTCACTATGGAAAAATGAAGAAGAACATGCTTAAGTAAATGTGAAAATTATGAAGGAAGACTAAGTGGTTCGTCGAAGAATAACGTCAAACGAATTGTCCCTCGACAGAGGGGCTTTTGACGTTCGAAAACAAAATATCGATAATAGTGGAGAATTGTCATGTAAATACATATGGATCTCCGTTGTATGATTAGGTAGATGACAGTGGATGAAGTGAAAGAGATATGGATATATGAGCCCGCTAAGGGAAAATCGTGAGACATGTGTATAACTAGCATTAGTATCATATCTATTTAGGAGACTCAAAGCACTAGAAAGAAAGTCGTATTCTTTTGATGAAAAAATAGAAATTATTACAATGATTCATATATTTAGTATACTCTGCCTTATACTCATGATTTTACTCACAAAATCGACCTTACAATACAGTTTGCGAAGCTTACGCTGAGTTTGGCATTTGTGAGCGATTATAAGATTGGAGCCAGATCCCCAGTAGGAACATCTTCCATATTTATATAGACTTAGTACTCAGTCAGTGTTGCTAAGGTTAGCTGGACAGCGAGCTGATTGGGATGGCGGTCCAGTCTTAATTTGTATTTGCCTGCAAATGTCTGAATTTCCTCTCTCACTGTAGGCATCTCTAGGAATTCACGAGTTTCATTATTTCGAATGAACCAAGGTGCGTTACTAATTTGCTTCAGAATGTAGTTCTGGGCAGTTTGAATTTTTTTTATGTTGGAATTGCACGTGGCCCCAAACCTGAATACCATGCGTCCAGACTGGTTTTATGATGGTTTTGTAAATGAGTAGCTTGTTATCCAATCTTAGTTTTCAAAACTACTTGTAGCCAGTATTAATCTTTGTACTTTAGGTTAATTTCTTTGCGTTTCGTTTCAATGTGTTTTCGCCATGTTAATCTGCGGTCCAACTGTAATCCAAGGTATTTCACTGTATCCCTTTGAGGCAGTACCTTTCCACCCAGGTTGACTGGAGGACAAGTTTCCCTTCGCAAACTTTGTGAACGTAACCTGCACCGATTTGTTAGCACTCACTTTGATTCTCCAGTCATTTATTTTGGAGATACTTTATTGAAGTTTCACAGTAGCATCTTTAAAATCTTTACTAGAGGCTAATATGGCAGTGTCGTCTGCATAAGTTGCATACGTGACTCCGTGTATCTGCGGCAGATCTGATGTGAATATTGAGTATAGCACTGGCCCAAGTACAGATCCTTACGGCACTCCAGCTTTTATCTCATGGAAGCTTGATGTGCAGTCATCCTCTTTTGCTTGAAATATCCTATCTGTGAGGTAAGATTTCAGTATACTATAGAAGCTATGGGGTAAGAGTGACTTGATCTTATAAAGCAAGCCCTTGTGCCATACGCGGTCAAAGGCTTGTTGGACGTCAAGGAATGTTGACGAGCAGTATTCCTTTCGCTCAAGACTATCACTGATATGTCTGCACACTCTGTGTATTTGTTCAATTGTACCATGTTCAGCTCTGAACCCAAATTGATGGTCTGGGATTACACTGTTTTCGATCATAGCGCATATAAGTCTTCTCAGCAGTATCTTCTCAAACACTTTAGATACGATGGGTAATAGGCTGATTGGTCTGTAGGATGCAACTTGATGTGGTGGTTTACCAGACTTGTGGATCATGGTTATTTGGGAGACCTTCCACAGGGCAGGATAGTAGGCGACTCTAATGATACAATTGAACAATGCAGTCAGATATACTATTGCTTTGCGTGGCAGTTCTGACAGGACTCTCTTATCGATAAGATCAAACCCTGGAGCTTTCTTGCTCTGTAGTTGTCTGATGGTTCTTATTACTTCGGCTGGTGTCGTAGCGTTTAGNACAAAAAATGTAGATGTAGGCTTTTTATCAGGTCCATATCTAGCATTAATGATTTCACCAAGTTCCAGTTCCAGTTTCTTGAAAAGCACTTATTATAGCTTGGTGTGGAGTTGTGTGGTGCAGATTTTGATAACAAGTCTGCAGTTTCTATCCTCTTTTCTGTTGAAGGTATGGCCGATTAGACCCTTTTCTCGAACCGCTGTGATGAGCTCTTTATATGCTTCTACATCTTCACACATGATCCTCATTTGAGTTTTGTTCACTATGCTGTATTTAAAAGTTTCCTTTTTTTGTTGCCGTTTCTAAGAAATCGGTCAGCTTATTTAAGTCTCCTATTCCATATAGTATAATAGGAGGAGGCTTACTGGATTTCTTTTCCTTAGGGTTTTAAGCTTCTTGGGTAAGGGGTAATCCATCAAACATATTAGAGGTAGGAGTGATTTCAGGAGACTGTGAATCACGTAGCTTTCTCTTCTTCTTTAGATTGACTGGAACTTTCTGCCAGTCTGGCAAGCATTTTTTGTCTTCTAGAGATACTTCGGGAGTTTTTTCCTTATTTGCGCTGGGCCTGGTACTTCCAGTTGAGAAACTCCTTGGTCTAGTGAACAGACTTGGGTGAAACGCTTGCTGAATATAATTCTTACTTTGACCACTTTGGCATTTACTGACACGGGGACCTGGGTATCCACCCTCGTGGAGTCTTCGGTAACATATTTCACACCTTCCAGCCCGGATACTGGAGGGCGCCGGGGGTTAGCCGGGTTGCATGACAAATCACAATCGCTTTCATCTGACATTTTCATATTAAAAAAGGGGTTGGGAGAATGACTCAACAATACTTTCCCAAGGTACTATTGTCACAATTTTTGAAGAGTATTTAGTTCCTCTTGGCCTGTGGCTGCCAGCTGCGGACAGGTTAGTTACCGCCGCCTGTGACTCGGCGTTGTTGCTCGTTTTGCACTACCCGGGGGGCACGTGTAGGGTGGATCTAGGAAATGGTGGTAAGTCCTACGGACGCGAGCAACTTCACCCCCCAATAATGAGAAAGTAAGTAAAATATTTTAACATAAAAAACGGTTGTGACTGTAACACAACAGTCGTGGGTTCGATCCCAACTCGAGGAAGTGATTAATATTCAACAAGCAATGCCTCGAGAAAGTCTGCGGAAAGTAGGAAACGGAGTGTCTTAACAATAGGTTATCTACACCTAGGATAGGTAAGAGAGAGATAAGTATAGGTAGGCTGTATGCGGGATAAAGCGAGAAGCCAATTTATTTATTTATTTTTAAAAAAACGCTGGACCATTTGGTGTTTCTTTTGAGATATTTAATGGAGAGGTAGAGGATATGTCCATGTAAGGGTAGGCCAAAACTTCTAGTAGTAAGGTAGGTACGGATCACCCGATCCTTTCTATTCCTACCAATTGTAAACTGCCATGCATTGCATCCTCATAAAGTCATAATTTTAATCTCGTCTGATTTGTCGTTTGTGCTAAAAATGAATCTTTACGTTATATAAATAAGAACAACGTTAAGCACTGTATCCACGGTTTTTTTACTGTTTGGTCACAATCATTTTTCTGGTGCAGTGCTAGTGCAAACTTTATTTTTGACGACAAATGTGACGCTGATCAGGTGTAGCCCAGTTATCAAAAAGTAGTATAAAACAGTTACAAGTCCAAGCAAGTGAGTTACACCTATAATATTTGTAAGGAAACCTACACAAATGCACATCTTAGGTTAGACCTCGTAGACTATATATTTTTAATCTTCTTTGTATTTCAATATATTTTGGGAACATGGAAATTTTAATGAGATTATTTAGCATCAAGATTTTATTCGTATTAAAATAATAAAATTATTCTGTACTTATTTGTATTGAGTAATTGTCATCTATATTTAATTACTTGTATATTTTTAGTCTGTACTTCAGTTTTGTGATTTACGTATCTGTGGATTTTATTTTTTCTAATTCATTCAAGTTACAATTTTAATAAATTTTTATTTTAAAACTATATACAAATTAGTTGTGAGAAAAAGAAATCAATAGCTCTTGAAATGTAGTGCCTTATTAAAAAATATTTGTGTTTTGTAAATCGCAGTGTTTTCGTACAAAGTATGTGAAGATGATCTCATTGACTTGCTGACATTAGATCCGTTCTTTTCGGCGAGTGATCTTGATCGTTTTATTGTTATTGACTAAGTCCAATGACCTTGTAATATTAGATAAATTAATAAGAAATAGTTAAAATGAAGAAACAATTCTACAGGGTTAAACAGTTAGCCGATCAAACCTTTTCAAGGTAATCATGCTATATTATCAGATAACATTTTGGCTACTTCATGAACAATGTATTTATGCTTTACAGTGTAAAGCTATATTTTAAGTCTCATATAAATCTCACATGTTTTCGTAATAATTTATCTTATTACTAACTAAAATTTAATGATAAATATAATAAAGTTTATTTTACTTGAAAAATTTTGGTTATATGAATATATATATGCTATTTATTGTTGAAAAAATAGGGCAGGCAAAGGTGAAGCTTTGACGGACGAATTGCAAACAGCGGATAGAAAGGTAGAACAACTACGGAATGCTCTTCAACTTGTTAGCAAGAGATTGGCCACAGCTGCTGGTAACACACAAGGACAGGATCCGGCTGCCCGAGAGAAAAGACTTAAAAAGCTGCCTGAATATCTCTTAGGATTATCAATGTGCGAAGCAAGTAATTTTGATGATGATGACAGTATTTTGAAATATATACTTCATGAATGTGGTAAGTGCTTCCTAATTTCTCTTTCTTTATAAGAAAATAAAATACAAAATAGTCATTTACAATTATTTGTTTATAACATTTTTTTAGGTAAAACAGAGAAATTTCTAGCAAATGAAATAGCAGAACATGAATTAAAAGTTGAACAACTTGTATGTTCTCCACTCTCAACCATAAGTGAGCAAGACCTGCCAGCTATAATGAAAGCCAAAAAGCTTCTGAGTAGATTAATAAGTGAGAGAGAATCTGCTGCAAGCCGGTATCATGTGAGTAATTTTTTTTCAGGTTCAGATTTTATATTGTTAGCTACAAAAGGTTCAAAAAACCTAGTATCAAGACATTCTGATCTCTACTTTTAGCTCAATTGATCAAGTTATAGATTGTTAAGTAATATAATTTTATGCTGCACTTTTTCTTCTTAGTGAAATAATAAAAATAATATATTGCTCCAAGTGGGAATTGAACCCACAACTGTTGCTTGCAGTCAGATTTTCTTCAAGCTCAGAATACTATATCTATTAATATTTTATCTATTTTCAATGCAGTATCACAACAAAATGATGAATCACAATCTTTTGATAATAAATTATATCACTAAAAATATATTTATTACCTACAGTATCATGTTTAATATTGCAAAACATCCTGTAGCCCTGACAGTTATAATAAGTAAATTAACAAATATGTTTTTTTATTAAATTGTGAAGTAATTTGAAGAAATGTTCTTGAAATGTAAACAAGGATTAGATAACAGCTTGGTAATGACTTTTGTCATTAGCACTTGAATTGTATTGATTTTATAGTTTTATTACTCATGAACATGTATAAACATATGTATTTACATGTATTCATAGAAATATATTCATCTGTAAAATAAAAATTAGTCATTTTTACTAGGTTATATTAATTAGACATTTTAATTTTTTTTTTATTTTACTCCCACACTAAAAAATCCTTTCGTTGGTAACAATATTTCGAAACAAAAAATTGATTGTAGCATTATGTGTTGAGTACCAGAGCTCATACTGCACATTGTATAGTTACCAGAGTGATATAGAGAGATGAAAGTATTAAATAATTATTGTTCATTTGTGGAAATAGAACCCACAACAGTCCCACTTACAGTCAATTTTTTTGCCACTGGACCACAACAACCACATCCCAACACTAAGATTAATTAAAGATAATTTGATGTGCACAGCATTTAGAAAAACAAAAAGAAGAGAATCCGACCAAATTGAATGCAGCTAAAGAGGAATTAGAGGAAACTGGCAACAAAGTAGAATCTGCGAGGGATGCCCTAGCAGCAGACATGTACACGTTAGTAGCTAAGGAGGGTCAACTTGCCCACACTCTGTTGCAATATGTGAAGTTGCAAAGGGCTTATCACGAATCTGCTTTGCACTATTTGACTGATACGGTGCCGGAGTTGGAGAGATTTATAAGTAAGTAGATTTTGGTTGACCTCATTGGTGTGAATAGCAGCTTCACTCTTTTTTCTGCAAAGTAGGGTAGGGTAGGAAGTTTACTGTTAAATCTTCTGTTTTCTACTTTTTTGAGGGGAAAATAAATGCCACATTTTGTCTTTTAGAGGATATGAAATTAATTAGAATATGTATATAGGTATGAGTTCGTTCAGAGCTAACAAATGCAAATGTCATTATTTGTTTTTTCATTGATCTTAAATAAAAGGTGCTCGATAGAAATTAGGATGATGCTACAGTGTTACAAGTACTATAAATAAAAATAATATAAATCGAGAATATTGTTATAAATAACAGATTGAAGGAATATTGGTGGATTTATTTTACTGATAAGGTTGAAAACTGATGGAGATCAAATGATAAAAGATATGAAAAAAAAAACATGGAAAACCTTTTAACCGTTCTATTCATTATAAAAATTAAGCTCGTACATTTTATTATGTTGTTAAATTTTGTTATATTATTAGTAGTTTTTTTTGACCACAGAAATTACGATGAACAAAAATACAGACTAAGAAATACTTAAAAAAACATGACAACCTATTTAGAATAATAAAGATAATATTTGTGGTCTATCTAATTGCTTACTCAACAAAGTCGTCTCGTTTAATTAACGAGTGCCATTAATAGATGCACTAAATTAAGTAAACATTGTTCGCTTCCTTCCTTAGATAAATTGAGATTCTTGGTATTTTAGCTTAATATAATTTGTTTCTATGGTGTATTGTCTTGTATTTATACATATAATAAAACTGTATTGCTGTCTAAATAGGAAACATCTCTTATCGGTTACTTTTTTTTCTGTTTGTCTGTGTGTTTATAGAGTATTTTAGCAAACTTTCCCTAAAGCATTTCCTATAAGACTATACTGCATTACTATATGATTGATGAATCGTGCTAGTTTGCTGAACAAATTTTAATATAGTTTTTGTTTTACTCTTAATTGTTTCTTTCCGAGTATACAATTAATGAATGTGAAAATGTGGCCGCAATGAACGTCAGGATAATAGTAATCGTCACAGTGAGTTACCACTGAGATTGTGGTCAGGGTTACCTTCCCATACTTAAACACGCAATATTTTAAGTAAGGGAAGCACTTAAAATATTTCACATCATACACAACTTTAAGTTACTTTTACTCGACCACAGAGGCGAAGCTATAGTTAAAAGCTAGTTACATAAAATTGTTCATATGTTTCAGATGATAGCTCCGTTAAACCAGTATTTGGATATCCCTTAGAGGAACATCTGCGTGTGACCGGCAGGCGTATAGCGTTCCCCCTGGAACTTTGTGTTTGCACTTTGTACGAGCTCGCTTTAAATGAAGAAGGATTGTTCAGAATTGCTGGCAGTAAGTAGAAAATATTTTTATTTTTTATGTTTTTTTGTATAGCATACTTTTATTGGAGTAGAGCAACTCAACGTGGCATGTTATTTTACCAGGATGGGAAAATGAAATGAGTTTGATAAAAAATTAAATATCCCGCTTCCCGTTATATCCCGCACATAGTTGGGTAGGCAGAGGGAACCGAGTGTTTTAACACTAGGTAGTGTTATAACAGTCTTTTTCTAGTGATACTGAGTGTTTTCACACTAGGTAGTGTTAAAACACTCCGTTCCCCACTTTCCACCAAATTCTGGAATCATTGCGTGTTGAGTGGCGGAATACTACGCCGCGTCTCGACACCAGAGCGAAGATTTTCATTTGGAAATATAATTTAAATAAGTATTTCATTTCAAATGGGTTTGGTTAATTAAATATAATAACTATTCCCGTAAATATTATGACATATATAGATTGTTTTTATAGGTATACTTTGTTTATATTTATATAACTGGTTCAGTGATTAAAACGGTGCATTGATGTATGTTTTCCTTTCGTACACACAAATAATTACATAATAATTATATTAGGTATACAATAGTGATGAAAATTGTTTTTTTATATTTATAGACGAAAATCGTTTTTTATCGTCCCTTATTATTTACGTATTAACTTTTTTTATCTTTGTGATGCTAAAGTAAAAGCCGTCTAAAAACAAAGTCCCAGATAAGAGGACGGAGGGAAAGAGTAAGAAGATAAGGAAGACTACTGTGACATAATTTCACAACTGTTGCTGACTGGGCAGTCCCTCTTAGAGAGAGAGAATTTATTTATAAAAATAATATATATTAAATTCCAAGTGTAACGAATTAAACTTACAACCATGACATACTCGACTAAGATACTTCGCAACTGTTACGTCATAATAATCATCAAACATTTTCCAGGTTCATCAAAAGTGCGAAGAATGAAATTATCATTAGACGCCGGGCTATTCAACTTCCCTCTATCGGGCGACTACCGAGACGTACATGTGGTGGCTTCAGTACTGAAGTCGTACTTGCGGGAACTCCCCGAGCCCTTGCTTACTTTTCGTCTCTATGAAAACTTCATTCTGGCATCCCGCCAGCCCTCAGAACAGGCACGCCTCAACGCCTTATGGGAGGCCATACATTTACTACCTGAAGCGAACTTCAATAATCTTAGATATCTGATCAAATTTTTGTCCGCCTTGACCCAAAATCAAAGCAAAAACAAGATGACACCGTCTAATTTAGCTATCGTTGTCGCGCCTAATTTACTGTGGGCGGCAGATGAGAATACGTTTGATATGGCTATTACGACTGCGGTTAACTGCGGGGTAGAGTTGCTTATCAAACATGCCGACTGGTTCTTTCAAGATGCTTTTAACTTCTTCATCTCCTTCTCCAAGGAGGACCTTCTTCCGGAACACTGTGAATATGGTTTCACACCTAACTTTGGCCAGGGATATAATCAAACGGTAGCGCTAAATCAGGAGCAATCTAACGGAGACTACAGTATGAGCAAGTCCATGTGTGATTACAATGTCCAAAACGCCCACAAGGCTGCCATGGATGGACCTGGCCGCCACTCCAGAAGCAATAGTCACGACACAAGTCTCATATTGATAGATAATGAAATAAAGAAGGCCCAATCGAATAGTTCACTGTCAGATCAATCTAGTCCACCACACGGTAGCCCTAAGCCTATAATGCGTAGAAAAAACAAGCCCATCGCGCCCGTGCCTCCCAACTTTACACCTGACAAAAATCGGAAAGTGGACATCCAGACGCAAATTCCGGAAATAACAAAGGAGCAGAATTCCATTAAGGAGGCAGAGAAACCGGCAAAACCACCGCGACCAGTGATATCCGACACCGGTAAGGTGATCACGGGAGTGCAGACCATCAACCGGTCCACGTACCGCCAGAGCAAAGCCTTGAAGGAGGAGGCGGCGCGCGCTGGCAGCCGGGAGGACCTCGCGGACACGCGGCGGCAGAGCCTGGAGCTCGAGAAGGACGTCTTCGAGGGGTTAGATAGCAAGGGAGACAAGGAGATGGTGATCAAGAGCATGAGCGCGCAATCGGGCGTCGTGGCGCGCTTGCGCGTCGTCAGCAAGCCCGCTGGCACGCCGCCGCCGCGCCCTGTCGCCGCGCCCCGCACCCTGCCCCCCCTTGCGCCCCTCGCTGTGCCCGAGCCCGACGGCGACGTGCAGTTGCGCCACAAGCCGGCCGTGCCCGAGCGCCCCGCCACGCTGCGCCCACAGAGCTTTCGAGCCCAGCGCGCGTCGCTCACCGATGATACAGCGCCCCCCGCCCCCTCTCCTGCGCCCGCGCCCACTGTGCTCGAGCGCACGCACATGTACACGGTGGATAAACACCACCCCACAGTCATCCAAGTGGGGGGGCCCCCCGACGACGTCACCAGCACCGTCACCGTGCAGCGCACGCACAGCTCCGGCGGCAAGGACGCGGAGGCGGAGGCGGAGGGGCCGCGCTCGCTGGGCGCCGCGCGTCAGCTATCGCAGTCCGACGGCAACATCGCCGAAAGCGGCGGCGACCCGCCCCCTACCACGCGACACGCCGCGCGCCCTCCACGCCCCCTTGTACCCGCGCCGCCACCGCCCGCCTCTGCAGCGCCCGCCCACGAGAGCACTGACCTCTAGCCAATAGCACTGGAGCAAGACTGAAACACTATTTAATATATATTATACACGCTAGAAGGTTAGACCGCTTACTTACTACTTTTCATACGAGTACAGTATAGTATATTGTGTAGAGTTTTGTGGCGTTTCGTTGCAAATTATTTATTTTTGTACAATGGTGAGAACTTTCACTGATAAATATTATGTATTTGATATATCTATATGTACGTACGTATCGCTTCAAGTATAACGGGGAGTCGTCGCATAGCTTTTCAAACAGTGCTACTTTTTTTATGCGTAATTCCAGAGAGACATATCAGATCGAGTCAATTTAGCGTTTACGCGTCAGGATATAATATGTCGTGCTTTGTACTGATATCTGTACATTTTAGTATATATTTTGCTGTAAATCTTTGTGATATTAGGAGATTCGCGATGCACAAACGTATTATGATCGGTAGCCATATTTTATGATATTTATGAAAACCGTGCATTAGTCGCAACTTACATCGGCCTCGCTGTTTCACAATCAAATGGTGAATTTAACATAGGCCAACGTATGTTATGTAGTATTTACGATGTTTTATGTGATATGCATTTTTATTAATCATATACTGCAAGTATACAAGCTTCTGTTGTAAGTAATTATAATAAAATACACAAAAAATATTTCTTTTTTTTTATTTACAAACCATTAGCTACAGATTGTCCATAAAATTCATATTCTGTTATGTTTGCCATTTAACTATGTAATGATTGCGTTTTCCCACTCGCAATAGTGATATGCAGTTTGGCAATATATGTGCAGATTCAGTTATAACTTCATCAACTTTCTTTATTTTCTGATGGTTTATATAAAATCCACCTGCTTGGATTATCCTCATTGCATCACCTGCAACATTTTATTATGTTACAAACACTATTATTTGAAGAAACATACATACATGTACTTGTAGTTACTTAAAATTTGGTTCAAATATTAAAAGTAAAAATGATTGAAAAAGAAAATTATCTGCATATCTATCTATATTATAAATTAAAATTTAAATGTAAAATATTTTCTCCCTACAGAGATGCTAACAAAATAAATAAGTTCTAACAAGCATATAAAAATTTCGGCGTAGTTTGATGAGAACATATGGCTTAGTGATCAGCCTGCTTGAACAGTTTCCAAGAGGCTCAGGGTTCAAATCCCACCATATTCTATTTTTATATGTTCTCTAAATAAGTTTTTTTTTCCTAAATGTGGAATAATACTCTAAATACATTAAAAATACTAACTTTCTGTTGGGAAGCAATTTGCTCTCATTCCAAGATCTAACACAGTAATGCCGGGTGACAATAACAAGTTGATAACAGGAGCTCCCTCAAATGCCTGTTCCATTTCCACTGGTGACAATGAGACCAGCGACTTCACATCTTTAGTGTAAATTGCTTCAGTTGCTTTTCTTGCGCGAATAAGACCTTCCTCTGAAAATATACAATTAAAAATTTACGCCTTTTGGTCGTTTTCTGTTCTTTTAGGCAGTTTGAAACAAAAAATTAAAAGAAAAACTATTTTTTCTTTATTTCACATCAAATATGGTTACAAGTATTTATTATTATACTATTAATAGGCCAGTCATGACAGAGGGGCACAAAGAGTGACTATGAACGCGACTGTTTGTGGGTTCCATCTCCAATCTAGGATATGAAATATTTATTTAAATTTATACTTCAATTTCTTCCCTCTGGTGTCAAAGAAAAGGTGTTGAGTCCCGCCACTCTGCATGTAATGCATCCAGAATTCTGCAGAGTGGGGAACAGACTGTCTTAACACTAGGTTCTCTCTGCCTACTACCCTACTGTATGCAGAATATACGCTATATTGCTGAAGCTGATTAATAAATTATTAGTTAAATATCTGCAAAGCATTCTATGACAGCCAAAATTTTTTGTTATTAAATTTTTAAAGAAATTTTACCTCCATGAACCAATGTTGTCAATTGATCTGCCAAACACTGCTGTGGATATCTTTGCTCTGGATGCTGTTGATGCTTATACATTATATCTTTTATATCGCCTAAACTATAAAAAGTAAATAATTTCAACAACTTTTCAACTTCTGAATCCTTTGTCCTAATAAAAAATTGGTATAAACTATAAGGACTTGTTTTTGAGCCATCTAGCCAGATAGCATTTCCTGCAGATTTTCCAAATTTGTCACCCTCTTCAGTTGTTACCAGAGGCAATGTTAATCCTGCAGAACAAATGTTTCTAATAAAATAATAGCAAAGCAATGTACAATTAACTATATAAAAAAATAAATTATATTGTAAATATAAACAAAAAATCTATCATTACCGTAAACATTTTTCTTTATTGTTCTACTAATTAATTCATGTCCTGCACTTATATTGCCCATTTGATCACTTCCACCTATCTAAAACAGAAAAAATCATCTTTTTAATATAACTCAGTACCTAATACTTAATTGTGTCATGTAGAAGGTGTGAGTGTATTGTGGTGCAGCAGAACAGGGTCAGACTGAAAACACTAGTCACTAGTTTGATTCCCACTTTGCTAAATAATTTATTATTTTCATTTCTTTACTCATATAACAAGAAAATGAATGCATGATGTTGAATTTCACCACTTAATACAAAATGCCTCAAAGCTTGCATACAGTGTAAAGCTAAAAATATATATATAATATCATGTTATATTTACCTGAAATCTACAATCATACTTATTTAACAAATGAAGCCAATCATATGATTGAAATATTTGGTAAGCAAACTCAGTAAAACTCATGCCCACATCAGAATTAATTCTATTTTGAACACTTTGCTTTAACAACATTGTGCCCATTCTGAAGTTTCTTCCAATTTCACTTACAAATTTTATTGAATTAATATCTCTATACCACATTTCATTATTAACTATCCTGAAAAAAATCAATGTTAGTCTCACTTATTACTGTTTTTATTTTATGTGACTTGTTGTAGTAATACATACTTTATAGGTTTCAACTGGTTCTCATCTTTTAACCAAATATATTTTTTGTGATTTTCAAATACAGTTTCTAAGTTTTTTTTAATAGAATTAACATTTTGAGCAATAACATTTTCTGGTAAAGCAACTCTGTCTGTACTTTTTCCACTTGGGTCACCAATGTAACCTGTGGCTCCACCAACCTATAAATAAAAAGACATTTAATTTTACTAATATCCTTCTTTGAAATGTATTAACATATTAAACTTTTTCTTACCAATGCTATGACATTATGTCCACCTCTTTGCCAGTGAATTAAATTAATTATAACAAGAAGATTGCCTACATGAAGACTGTTAGCAGTAGGGTCAAAACCTGCATACGCACACTGAGGACTCTTATTGAGTAAATTTTTTATTTCATTTCTAAAAAAAATTTTTTTTTTGTTACAAGAATCTAAATATTTATATTCCATAACTAGCTGGAAATATGAAACTGCTCCTTAACTTACGCAGATGTGTTAGGAAATATATCCTGATACATGCCTCGTTCACTTAATTTTAAAATGTTTCTACTGTAACTATTGAATCTTTTATAAGATTTTAAACAATTCATCACCGTGAATCGATGAAAACTTTTAAATAGTGCCATTTTTGCGATTGTAATTTCAAACACTAAAACACTTTTATTGCATAAAATTGTAATGTTCGCACAATTTCATAATAATTAAAGGAAATCGTCATAAATAATATAGAAACATTATTATGTAGTGTAGTATTTGCGTAAATAAAATTCAATTAAAATTTCATACATATTTTTGAAAAACTATAATAGAATTAGAAAATGGAAATTAATAAAAATCTGTTTCAATTCTTGACATCAGTTCTTTTGTCAGAGTGACATTTGATACTTTCCACAGACTAAATATTTTAAGCACGCTCGAAACGCCATATATCGAGCAATCAATCAATCGATAGAACAAAATCTATGAATTCCGTAAATATTGTTTTAAATATATTGTCGGTACCGTACAACAATGCAATAATTAATCTTATTTTACACTTATTAATAGTTAAATAAATATTAATTAATTATTAACAATTATGATTTACCTGCTGCTGTCTTATATTTTTTCTTTTGGTTTCTACAAATAATAAAACAAATAATGACACAAATATATTTAATAAAATAATTACATAATATTAACAGTACAATATAAATATATATTAATAAAGAAGTTATTTACCAGTAATCTATATAATTGTAATTTACCTTACAGTGTATAATATAAATTTATAAGCTTTGGACTTCAACAATAATTATTTAATTTTAGTTCGCACAATTACAAAATATAAAATCACAGTTATATATTTTTTGATGTCAGGTGTAGATAAAAAATAATAATAATACAAAAACTTAAATAAAAAAAATCTAAAAGCAATTATAATATGAACAAGCAAAATATCCCATCTGAAGTAGTAATACTTAAAACTAAAATTGGTAAATATATTTAAATACTAAATTAGCCTATACTACATATGGTGACTAATTTGTTCTTCAGATAAGTTCACTTAAAAAATTAGTGTAAGATATTATAACTTTAAACAACTAATTAATAGTTTTCATACTGACTTCTGTACTGATTCTTTGAAAATGAGATAACTCAATAAAGGTTTAATTCTATGATATCTAAACTTAAATTCCTGATTTTCACAAAGTAATTTTAATATAACTAAACACCTATAATAACATTTTTAGTTCAATCCTCCAGTGTGACATTTTTGAAGAGATATGACATGGACTCTTTGTTGTGTATACGGCGAATCGCTTCACTGAGGAGCACTGATATGTCAATTGTTTTTATTTTATTGCATTGCATCTTCTGTAGTTCATGAGGAACCGTATTTGTGACTACTACTTCATCAATTGGCGAATCTTCAATGAGCCGAGGGGCGTCAGACGAGAGTAAGCCATGTGTTGCTAACACGTAAATTTTATATGCACCGCACTCTTTTAATACTTCAGCTGCAGCCACGAAAGATTGTACGTCGTCAATGAGGTCATCCTATAATAAAATACCATATAAAAGTAATCAAGTAAAAAAGAGGAAAGACAAGGGCTTTTGTGACACAGGGGTACAAGTGTGTAACTGTAAACGTGACATGTTGTGGGTTCAATTTCCGCTGGAGGAAATGAATAATATTTCATATTTTTATTACCTGTCTAAAATGAAAAAAAACTGAAAACAAGAAATATTTTTATATTTTAGAATTCTTTTTTCTTTCAGCTTCATGCTATATGCTGCAAATAACACAATAAACAGGTCTAATTTGCGGTAGATTATATGTACGCGCTGAACACCGCCTTGTGTTCCTACCAGAGAAAAGGAATAAAAACTAATTCCCTGAATGGGAATCACATCCACAAATGGAAACACAAGTTTACACTCAAACGCCATGGGATGGGGTGCACCACAATGGCTAAATATCTAGTCATAAACAATATAAATAAAGTAATATAATAAAATATAAAAGAAAAAACTATACAACATACATACCACCATGATAGCAATTCTACCGCCCACATCTCCCACAACATTTATTGGTGGCTTCTCCTTCGCCGGATGTACCGGAACTCCAACTGACACATCCATTGTGCGAGATCTGTCTACACTGTACGAGAAATAAACAAAATAAATCAACTAAATCTCACTTAATAAAGAAAACCATGAATTAGAAGCCATGCCAACCGAATATCTTAATACCAGTCTCTCTGCCAGTGTAACTAACAGTATAGCTAACATAATATTTACATTTCTCTTGCCTAATAAGAATAAGGTGCCATAGCATCAATCAGATGCGGCCATAGTATCATACCATTTTGCTAAATTGTTAGTGTGGTAAAAAATAGAGAAGTGAAGTCAATATTGGAAATATAAAACAAATAAGTATAAAAAATGCAATGTTATAATTAGATTAAGAATATCTAGAACCATTTACCTCACTTACAGGCAATGCCTCCACAATTGAGCAGAAAGAGGGGAACGGAGTGTCTTAACACTAGGTTCTCTCTGCCTACCTTGCTGTGTGCAACAGTGATACATCTTGAAGCTGATTTAATTTAATTTCTTTTTTTTTTAAATAATTTACCTAGGCATACAAGGTGGTGAGTATCTGCCATCAACCTCATCACTCTCCGCTTCTTTCTGCTCTCCGTGTATAACTGCAATCGCAAGTCTTAACCGTTCTGCATATGAAGTGGCTTTCTTAGCTGAGCCGGGGTTGCGCGCCACTATCACGGAGTTGCGGTAATCTGGTATCTATAAACAATTTAAATAAGTAACTATTTTTTTTCACCTTCACAATATTTACACGAATATTTTGTTGACAAAACACAAAAGAGAGGATTATGTATTTTCCCAGAGAGAAGTATTTTTATGGAATTATTTCAAAAGAAAAATAGAACTGTCATAAGATCATGAGATGAGGCCGTTGTGGCGCAGCGGCACATGGGTGCGACTGTAACGCAACAGTTGTGGCTTCAATCCACCCTCAAGGAAGTGAAATATTTATATTTCCATTTCTTTGCTCTAGGTTTGAGACAAAGCCTGGTGTCGAGTTATGCCACTCAACATGCAATGCCTCCAGAATTCAACAAAAAGTGGGGAACGTAGTGTCATAATACCGAGTTCCCTCTGGCTACTCTATTATGTGCAGGATACAGCATGAAGGTGATTTATTATAAGACCACTTTATTGTTTGTCTGTGTTTCTAACTATCACACTTGATCAGTATTCTTTTTTTCCATATTTTTATGTTGTCATTGTAATTACTGCAATCACTAAGAAATTGCATATCAATATTGTTTTGTAAATCAAACTATTATTATATGTATTTGATTAAAAATTGTAAAGTAAATATATGTATTTAATGACAGCAACATCAGACACTTAACTGAAGCAATCTTTAGTAAAAGTAACGTTGCAATGTACACAAACATAATCTGCAATGAATAAATAAAAACAACACTACTTACACTTTCTTGTATGTATTGTAACAAAAAGGGTGATGCCCTCAAATTATCAACTGGACAGTCGAAAAATCCTTGGATTTCCTTTTGATGTAAATCCATAGTAATAATGTGTGTAAGACCAGATTTGCACATCATTTTGGCTAATAATTTTGTGACAATGCACCCACGTTTCCTCATTTTGCACTGCTTGCTGTATGGCAAATATGGAATGACCCCTACAATAGAGTGAGCTGATGAAGTCTTACAAGCATAAGCCATTATCAATAGTTCCATAATATTGTTGTTAACATCCCTGTAATTAAATGAAAATGCGAAATGATATGAAATGTTTGAAAGACATGATACCCATGGTGAAAAACATCTTTTGCCCTAGAATTTATTTATTAAGCATTAAAAGGCCTTAGTTTTCAAAGTACAATACTTAAAGAAACCTTCAAAAGCATGCTTACCATTACATTAAATTATGTTAATTTTATAACAAGGTTCAGTAATTTTTGCATTCCTTATAATTGGTATCCCAGAACATGCACTTTTGTTATATTTTATTTAAATTGAATGCAATTTCTAGTAATACACTAGAATATTATTTAATTTAATTACTATACTGTATTTAATATTGATGGGTTTCTTACTTTGTTCCAGTTTGTACAATATAGATATTTTTCCCACGAATTGAATCTGCTATTTCTACCATAGTTTCTCTATTAGTTTTATGATAAACTGAGCATCCTCCTTTGCGTACACCCAAGCGACTGTAATGTAAATTCATGCTATAATGGACTCTAATACAGCAAGATGATATTATTTTGAATATTGTATTATTTTACGAAAATACAATCAAGAATTTATTTAAAAAAATATGTGTATTTACTTCGCAATTAGGTCAGCCAATTCAGGGTGCGAATTACCACTTAAAATTATGACGTCTGACGTGGAATTGTTCTCCATATTGCACTTGCTTGAACGATTTTTAAACCCAACCAGTCTGCGTAACAGGAAAAGTTTTAGAAATATATTTTTATTATAAAACTATACAATTCAATATTTTAATAGTAAGAGAAGGCACGTTGATTCAACAAGAAAAACAATAAACCTGCTTTTGTTGAGTAACATAATAACCTGATGGCAGTCTTGAAAAACGGCTGATCGAAATAGATTATGGACGTTACTTTTTATAGTTTGTAAATGAAAGAAATGTTGATATTTCCTATATTATAACCAGTAGGTTATTTTTCGTATAATAAAATTAATCATCTATAATGAAAAACGCACTCAGCCGGATTTCACAGATAACTCATAGTCATAAGCACAGAACACATTTACTCATCATAAGCAAGGAACATATACTAGGTCATAAGTCATAACTTACATTTTATAAATGGTTGAGAGCATATCGTTTTTGAGATGACGATTTTTCTTTGAGAGCAGAAAATCTTTTGAAATAATCATACGGATTATATTTAAAGTTTTCTTACGCTGAATTGATGCTTTTTTAAATAAAAATACACTTTAAGCAACAATGTATCTTATATATTGTAGTATGTCGTATTTTTTTATCCATGCAAAGGAAATGAATAACCCATAAGTACGTACTATATATATGTTGATAATATACATAATTATAACTTATTTTAAATTGTATCGTTCTGTACGGTATTGTTTATCCGTGCAGTTCATGTGATGACTCTTATTCTAATTTTATACATATAATCTGTGGTAAATTTTCCTCAAATGTTATTGACATTTGCGCAAAGTTAATTAAATATAATGCAAAAGTCAAAACAAAGCAATGTGTTTCTGAAGTTATTGGTTATATAGAAAAATAATAAAAGTTTCTTAAATTTTAAAGCTAAAAATGGGTCTTACTAAACAATATTTAAGATATGTGCCTAGTGGTACGTTTAATGTAATAGCTAGTCCTGACTGCAACAGTGCACATGTGACGTTAAATGGTGTCAGCGGCAGATATGTAGCTGTCGGTGCGTGTGAACATGTTATTATTTGGGATATGCGATTGGGTGAGAAGGTATGTGATATTGTAAACTTATCATTTATTAATTTGTTCCATTTTAAACTATATGACGATAAATGTCATTCTCGTTTTAAAAGTGAATTTATTTTAATTTTTATATGTATTTAAAAAATATTCATACAACTTTAGGCTCAAGTGATACCAGGAGAAAATGTAACAGTATCTCAAATAGCAGCAAGTCCTACAGGAAATCATATGGCGGTTGGTTATGTGGATGGCAATATTAATATATTTGAGTTAATAAATAATGATATAGTATGTGTATTTGCCGGACACAAATCTGCTATAACTTGCTTGCAATATGATGTACAAGGACATAGAATTGTTTCCGGATCCAAGGTAAAATTAGATTTTTATTTTATGTTTTAAATTGACTTTCACAAATTGTTATACTAAGAAATTAATATTTTTTAATTGTGATACTGTAATAAAGAATTTTTTAAACTTTTATTAAAATATTTCATAAATTTATTATTATTAATTGAAGATGTCCTCAATTGCATATGTCCGGTATTGCAGTGTCTGGTGTTTGATTGTAACTGCAATGATTGTGTGTTTAATTCCCACTCAGAGAAATCAATTGTTTTTATTTCTTAATTACTTAATTGTTCTTATTCCTTCTGGTAAGAAAATGTGTATTGTGGAGTACAATAACTAAATATGCATTGTCTCAAATTGAAACAAAGTGGAAGTGGTTGAAGCTAAGTTCTCTCTGCTTACCCTGCTAAAAGTAGATGAAGTATGAAGTTAAAAAAAAACTTATAAAAAGTAGGTATTGTTAACAATTTATATATTTGTTTTCATATTTCTAGGATACTGAAGTAATCCTTTGGGATGTAGTTGCGGAGACTGGTATAGCTAGATACAGTGGCCACAAAGGTGCAATAACAAGTGTGTTATTCATCAATGGACATAATTGTGTAATTAGTTCTTCAAAAGACACATTTGTGAAATTTTGGGATATAGAAACAAAACATTGTTTTAAAACTCTTGGTGGACATCAAATGGAGGTACTGGAAATTTTATGAATATTATTTTGTTGATATATTTACAAAAAAAAAAACTAAAAGGTTTTTATTGCACTTATTATTTTTGCTTTTCTAATATTGAACAAATAATTATATGCTTAATAAAAGTCCATTGTAGTGTGGTGGGGTAGCATCTGATGTAAACACCATGGTTGTGGGTTATACTCTGTGGGGATTGTATTATTTTAATTTCTTGAAACAAATAGATATTTTCGAAAAGATTTTGAATTCAATTGGAAAGTAAAAAATAACTTTTGACACTAGGGTTAAAATTCTATCCTGCTATATGTGAAACAAAATAAAATGAAAAAATATTAATATACTTACAGGTGTGGTCAGCAGTATTATTGAAAGAAGAAAGGTATTTAGTAACTGGTAGTGCAGATCAAGAATTAAGAGTTTGGAAACTAAACTGGACAGACAAAATCAAAGAGGAAGACAAAATTACACAGCAACTTGAAATAGTAAAGTTGGAAGATGCAGATAATGCAGAGGATACATCTGTTAGTATATATTTAGTATGATTACAATTTCACTGTTATTTATTTAATTTTTTTATAGTACACGAAGTAGCACGGAAAATTCAATGCAGCTGACTGATGCTTTGTAGTTATAATTTGTACAAAGAACTGACTAATTAATTTTGACATGGTAAAAATATATATATTGACTATTGGCCATCAAAGTAGCTAATCACTAATGACAAGTAAAAATAAGGAGACTAGATAAATTATACAGACAAACTGAATAAACATTTCTTTATTACTTTGGATAATTTACTTTATAATTAATATAATGATGGTTCTGGGTGCAATACTCACCCCGTCATTATACATGCACTGTTTCACTAAATGCAGGATTGAGTCTGAAGTTGTAAAAACAGACTGTTGTTTTTATTATTTTCATTTCTATCATTCAAGATGTTACAATGTCACCAAGTGGGCACACTCATTCGTGGAGGCAAAGGCAGAGTGGTGGATCTTGCCACAGATCTTGGACAAACCATACTTGCTTGTTATGGAACTGATTCGTTATTAGAGCTATTCTGTTTTTGTTCTGATGAAGAGGCCAAAATAAGAATGAATAAGCGAGTTAAGAAACAGAGGAAAAAATTAATGTAAGAGGTTGTTTTGTACTTTTAGTTGGAAGCTTTCAATATATTTATGTATCACAGAGATCTCTGAGAGAAAATGTAATTGTTTTAAAGTTTCAGATTTACTTTTTGGTTTACTCACCTAAATCAAATCTATAAAATACTACTCATCATTAAGTATTTATGATAAACTGCATCACAAAAACTTTAAAATTTATTTAATATGTTGTTTAAATATTTTAATAAATGTTTTTGGGAATATAATTGACACTTTAAAGGATTTAGTTATAATTTAAAAGTTGATACTATGTTCAAATATAACAGAAAACAAAAAGAAAGTGGTGAAGTGGATCCAGAAGCTGTGGAAATATCTGACATTCTGACATTATCTGATGAAGTGAAACGTCTGTCATCAGTGAAACTATCAGCTAAGATTAAATCTGCCACATTACTAGTGGGAACTACTGGGGAGCTTCGTGTGGGAGTCACATTAGCTATTAATACTGTAGAGTTACATAGTTTGACTATTGCTGAGGGAAATGAAGGTATGTAATTTTTATTTATATTATCCTATGTATATATATTTTATATTTATATTATTCTATGTACTCATAGAATGCATTTTGCTTCACATAGAAGGGTAGGCAGAAGGAACCTGGTAACCTAGTGCTAAGATAACTTTCTGTGTAACTCGGCGCCGCGCTTTGCCTCGTTATTAGAGTGAAAATTTTTCACGAGTGGGAAAATATTTAATGTACGCTTTCTTACAATACAATACAATATACTTTATTGCACATAAAATTTACACAAATTATATACAAAATAACTAGGAAACAATATGTACAATAAGGCGGCGTTATCGCTTAAAGCGCTTCTTATTATTATATTGACGTACATTCAATATATAAGCTATAGGGAAGTTATGGTGGTAGGTTCCTGTAGGACTGACACTATTGGAATTTCTATATAACTTGACGATGGTTGACGAAGGACGATGTTGATAACTCAAAAGCGCTTGCAATGGTCTAATTGAATAGAGAAGATTTTAAAATTATGTAGTTAACTTGATTTATATTTTATATTTTCAGTAAAATGTTTGAAACAAGTGACTATGCCGGGTCACCAGCGGGAGCCGCGTTGCCTCGCGATCAGTTCAGACAATCTCGCTGTTCTTTCGGCGTCTGTTGATTCTATAAAACTTTGGAACAGGTATGGCTTAATTTAATTTTTTTAATGTTTATTTTTCTTACTTTTAACATTTTTTACATTTAAAATTCAATAATTGTGGAGAGGCGAATGAATTATTTCATATTTTATTTTGATTGATTGATGATTATGTTTGTAAACCTAAATAACAAAAATTGAAAAAATATATAACTCATACACAGAACAAGTCAAACTTGCCTCCGCACTCTACCAGTCCCATGCGGGCGGCCCCAGGCTCTGACCTTTCTGCCAGGAGACCGCCATGCCCTGGCAGCCTGCGCGGACGGGACCCTCCTGCTGACGGACGTGGGCGCGGCCTCGGTGCTGGAGCACGTGCCCGCGCATCCCTCCGACGCGGGCTGCACCTCGGTGGGGCTTACTCCGGACCTGGTTAGCTTACTCTTCTTCTGTGGTACAGTAGATTCGGTTTTCTGGACTTAAATAATGTAGTCAAACAAATAAGCTTTATGGTGTATCCTGCACACAGCAGGGAAGGCAGATGGAACCTAGTGTTAGACACTTTGTTCCCCACTTTCTGATCACCTTCATTTTTTTGCTCTAGTGATATAAATTTAAATAAATATTTCATTTCCTTGAATGGGGATCGAACCCACAAACAGTCGTGTTTCCAGTAACACTTTGTGCCTCTGCGCCACGACTGGCATTAAATAAATATCTTATTATTTTCAGCGTGGATGTTATTCAGGCGGCGGAGATAAAACAGTCAAACTGTGGACTTTTGAACTTATACCGGATCCTACGGGGGATTCCAAAGCTAAAGCAAGTATATATTAGTAGGCGAATATTCTAGTATAATTCGTGTTATTACGGCCAAAACAAACCAGCAATTAAAATTATAATTGATTGAATATACGGTTTTGCTCTGATTTAGAATCTAAATTTTAGATATTTATTTAAAGTTTTTATTACATTTATACAAGAAAAAAAGATTGTGTATAAAAATATAAAACATTGTGCTATAGTCTTTTTGAAAACTACTATAATAAAACTACCAAACCTAAGGAAGTATGTAAATAAAATTGAAAGCACTATTTTAAATAAATGTCAAAATATATATGGGATTGGGGGACACTTAAACTCTACACATGACTAAAAAATAACCTAGTATTTATAAAACATTTCAAGCCGGAAAGCAATATTATAATTCCAAACCAAACATCGTGTCGCTATTGACGCCTGTTTGTCTTCTCACTTACCACTTTTCACATCCCACACCTTTTATTATATTGCCTCTATCCTTCCTATATTTAACTCAAATAATTAAGATATAATTCTATAGAATTATAAATTATAATATTAGTATAGGTTGTATAGTATAAAAATGAATGATGCCACAAAAAACCTCTACTCTCTCTCTCGTTATAAACCTGACATAATATTTAAAATAGGTTAAAAATAATATATATATATTTTAATGTTACAAAATCTATATTAAACAGGTCCTATCCCTCCTTCATACGCGTACCTTAGAACTAGAGGAAGGCGTGACGGCGGTGTGCATTAGCCCCAACAGCAAGTTCATAGCGGTTGCCCTCATGGATTCTACAGTCAAAATATTCTTTTTGGACACGTTTAAGGTAATTTTTATTATATTTTTTGTATAATTTATCATATTGTTTGTATTGCCTTAATCTTTATTGGGTTTTTTAATATTAAAAAAAAATTTCTTTATATATCAGGTGTTGAATTGGCAGAGATTTAAATAATATGAATTAAAAATACATTTAAATAATATTATAACCTTTCCATATCAACTATTTTATTTTTATTTTAAACAAGGCACTAAAAAAATTCCTAATAAACTCAAATTTTAAATATATTCTCCTGTACGAATTTGTAAAAATATATTTATCTTTAAACCACCAGTTCTACCTATCCCTATACGGACACAAGCTACCAGTACTTTGTATGGACATAAGCTACGATTCCAACATAATAGCCACCGGTTCTGGCGACAGAAATGTAAAAATATGGGGTATGGATTTTGGAGATTGCCATAAATCGATATTTGCACACAATGACACAGTAACAGCGTTAAGATTCGTACCCACTACCCATTACTTCTTCACGGCGGGGAGAGACGGCAAAGTGAAACAGTGGGACGCCGATACATATGACAATATCATTACTTTGAATGTGAGTTGGATTGTTTTTTTATTTATTTGTTTATCATAATATGCACATTTATTATATGTATTGTTTTTTTTAAATTGAATGAATAGTTTTACAATAATTACAAATTAAAATCATAAAAATAGAGAAGATGAAAGATATATCAAATCAATATTTTTGCAATCATTAGGTCCGAGATTTTTATTAGATTTTTATTATCTAGTACCGAGGCAAAGCACGGCGTTGTGTTCTACCACACAACACGCCATGCCTCGATAATTCAGTGAAAGTTCATATGGAAGTAAATACGGAGTGTGTTAACACTAAGTTGCCTGCTATATGTGGGATACAATGACAAGCTGATAAAAAGGAAATTACTTATATTTATTATTGATTAAGTGATGCATATGCGAATTGTTAAAATACTGCAATCATCTTATGAAAATAAATATAATTGGCTAATATTATAAAAAATAATGTTAGATTAAAAAAAATATGTATAAAATATCAATTCCCACCAGGGCCATGCCTCCCCCTGTAGTAGTCTATCAGTGGGCGCGGGCGGTCTCCACGTGACGTCATGTGGTGCGGACGGTGCCATACGACTGTTCACCCGAAGCGAGGAGCCACTGGTCCTGGGCGACGAGGACGAAGAGCAGGAGGGGCTTGCGACTGGGGACGATCATGTTGGTTGGCTTGGTTTAGTTTTGTTTGGACTGTCTGTTTGCCATTTGCCTTTTTTTTATTGTATGATTTTTTCATTGTCTTTATTTTATAAATTCCTGACGCAAATCAAAAAATACTTTGTAGATTTTTTAATTTTTTTTATTATTAAAGCAAAAACATACAAACATATTTAAATATAACCATTTTTACAGGCACCAGTACCAGGGCTGCCAGGGTTGGTCATGCCGACTAAGAAAACAATAGGAGCTGAAAAAGCTGTAAGTACATATGAATTAACCAAAAATCAATTATATATGTATATATTTTATTGATAAATTGATTCTATAACATGAAAATATACAGATTTTTAATTAAAGTGAGTCCATCGTGACGCAAGTGTACAAGCGTGCGACTTTATAGGTGATGGGTTCGATTGCCACTCGGTGGAATGTTAAATATTTTCATTGCCTCGCTCCGGTATTGAGTCAAGGCGCGGCGTTGAAGTTCCGCCACTCAAAACGGAATGTCTCAAGAATTCGGTGGATAATTGGCAACGAAAATGTCTTAACGGTAACGGAGTGTCTTAACACAACCAGTTGTAGCCGCCTTGAAGTTAGTCATAGACGGTTGCCCAGATTTGATTTTATGATTATTTCTTATTTTTGATTATTTTCTACAATGTACAAAACTTTAAAAAAGCTATGACATATCGGCTGTACTGTACTGCACCATATTTTATTTTCATTTCTAAATATCCCAAATAAAAAACTATACACATTTCAGGCGGATTCCATAATGGAATGTCTACAAATAGGTTTGGAATATCAAAAGCAAATGGAGGAAGCTCGCGGGCAGTTTATCCAACCACCTGTACTGATGGCGGCTTATAACTGTTCTACACCTGAGGACTTCTTACTTGAGACAGTTAAGAAGATTCGATCTAGGTATATCGGATTTTGTATTATAATAAAATAATAATAATTTTCTTAATTGAATTATTATTATTTAATTTATAATAATTTTATATTAATTTGTCTTTAGGTTATATAGTTATATAAAATACATTATATAGTTTAGAGGTATTTTTTTATATCAACAGTACAAATACAAATATTATTTTAGCTTGATTAGCAAAAAGTAAAAGTTTTATCATAATTCATACACATTCACATTGAAAGTAAAATTGCAATAATATCGTTTCAAATGTATCAAGTGTATTTCTATTTCTAAATAATTTTTAAATCTTATTTTTAAACCATTAAAATAATAATAATAAAAATGTTTTCCCAATTTTCAGTGAATTAGAAGAAGCTCTCCTCCTCTTGCCCTTCAGCAACGCGTGTTCAATAGTACGTCTTTTACCGACTTTACTGGAGCGAGGTGATCACCGCGAGTTACTTTGCCGCCTCGCCTTGTTCCTGCTGAAGGTGCACCGCGCGCCGCTGTTGGCGCACGCACCACTGTTGAAGCACCTCATACAGATACAGGCCAAGGCGGCTATGCGGGTCAATGAACTGAGGGTAATCATTTTAAAAATTGAATGTTCTTATTTTAAAAACTTTTTCTTAAATACATTAATTCTTAGCCTTACGCTGTTTTCATTTCTTTAGGCATATGCGGGTGTATCCAGCAAAAGTAAGCAAACAAAATGAAAATATTAATAAACAATTTGTCATTTTTTGTCATGCTTTTCACTGAATATATGACAGTCGTCTTTATTTTTGATACTATATGTTCCAATTGCTAGGTGTCCTCTACCTACATTCAAAAATTAATAATGATATAGTATATTAAAATATTCAAAACAGGACATGATCGGGTTCAACCTCCACGCGCTTCAGTGGCTACAGCGCTCCGCGGAGGCGGCGGGCGCCGAGCAGCCCTTCCGCGACGCCACGCGCCGCGCCCACGATGCGCGCCGCCGCCGCCGCGCGCTCAAGCGGCCCATCGTTACTGTTACTTAGATATTATATTATGTGGAATGTTTACTTGCACTTTTATTAATACAGAACCACCCTCTCTAATGGAGAGGATTTCCAAGTTTTAAACATCTATATCTATATGTATCAAGGTAGGTAAAAAAGATTTAATATTCATTTTTCACTGCCTGCCTCTCTTTTTCAGCATCACGCTGTGTGCCGAACTCAGCAGGGTAGGCAGAGGGAATCTAGTGTTAAGACACTCCGTGGAAAAATTCGAATTTTACGATGCATTGTGTGTTGAGTGGCATATATTAACGCCGGGCTTTTTGCTTTGGTACCAGAGCTAAGAAACGAAAATATTAAGAAATAATAATTCATTCCCTCAAGTGAAGAACAAATTCACAGCGGTCACACCCCTGTGCCCCTAGGCTACGACATATATATTTTTGTATTTAATAATATATTTTAAATTTTTATAACAAATCAAATATACACAAACGTGAGAAACCAAATATCTTAATATTGGATTATCTTCTATCTTTAATATTGGATAAATTCCTGTAAAATGCGCTTTATACTAGAGATGCGTTAGAGTAAAGAAAAAATGATATATAATTTTCAAAATATTAATAAACAAAAATAAGGAAAAAACAAAATAAATAAAAATACAACAAAAAATTAGCTGCTATATTTTATTTGTAAAAAAATATTCTACTCACTACATAGCCAATATATCAGTTAAAATTTAATAATTTAAGTATCCATCCCTGCGTAAGTCACATTATTTATCATCTATACAACAATAATAATGAATGTTTCACAATGAGTATTCCGGCGTCTCGCAAACGCCACTAGCGGATAATTTATGCTGAAACTTACGTCGAAATGAGTATACATCATTTGGAGGAATAACGATCAACAGATTTTTATGGTCCTTTAAGCTTAGTGAAGTCGTTTAAACTATTATATTTTACAAGGAATCGTAGTTTAACGATATTATACAAGAGAGAAGTGCTTAAGGCTACACTTAAATGGAATCTCTCGCGCCGGTCCCACATACAACGTGTACGAACCCGGAAAGAAAAACATATTTAGGCCCGTATTTATACACCGGTGCCAAGTCTAACATCGATCTTGAGATGCTGTTTTCATTTAGAAAACGGCATCTCAAGATCGATGTCAGACTTGAGAGCGACTCATAAATGCGGGCCATAATGCATGATTGTAGCCGTTGTGAATGTGGACACGGTTTTTTTATTTTTAATTGACAATATTCACTTTAGAATGCAGAATAAGTTCAGAATAGTGCATACAAATTGCTCTCCTCCACTACGTATCACAATATTATTGCTTTTCGGAAACACACACTAACACATATCACATATCGAGTAGAACATCTCATCGATAATATCGATCTCCATTGCGGAGGAATATAAAAGTTACGTACAAAATAAACACGAGACATTATTTCTTTACAGTGACCGTCAGTCTTATTATCGCAATGTTTTCACGTGGAATTTCACTTTTATCATACAAAGCCAATATTTCAGCATAAATTATAACATTACAAAATATAGTGTCCTTGCGGTTGAAGGTTGAAGTTGTGAAAATAGTATTACATAATTGAACAGATAAAATCACGAATACTAAGACCATCAATTATAGTATTACAATTGGATGATCGGGACACGTTCATCCAAGGACTATCCTTCAGAAATGAAACCAACAAGGCTCTACCTGCAACCTGCAATAGACGGTATAAACGAGAAAGAAAATCACAAAACACATGCTTTGTTAGACGTAAGCACACAACACAACCTGTTTATTAGTAACTTCATATAGACACATTGTTCGTACCGCCACACCGTAAACCTAAATCAATAATAAATAATCATACGTCCGTATGGTATGATTCAAATGCGACGCATCATATTTCCTGTATATTTTTGACGTATCCACCAAAGTGTGAGGTACCTACATAAACACTAAATATAGCTATGAGGTGATTTTTTTTTAGAGATTCGACCAATTGCTAAGACCCAAGTTGAACAATCAACTAGATATAACTAAAAACGTAATACGACTAAGAAAAATGTACAGAATAATAAAAATAATACTGTATCACTACTGCGAGCAGCAATGCTTAGCGGAGGACGTGTCGCGATCCCCTTCTAGATAACGATCACTGAATGAATCTCCAAAATTATCAATTATCCTAAACAAATTTAAAAAAAATATCATTTAATTTACAAAATAAACACCAAACTGTTTAATACTTGTGTATAATTATAATGCCTTCCTAATATATGTATGTTTACATAGATTAGAGAAAGAGAGCTGAAATAGATATACTATTTAGAGAGCAAAGTTTTATAGATTATCAAAAAGTTAAGTATAGGTATTTTACGTGCTAAAAGTTGTTTTTAGGTTTTATTGTCAATGTAAAGAGCCGCCGTCAGCGCACGGCGCGACCGCATCGTAACTACAGTGATCCCAATATCAAAGGATAAATAATCTCAATTTTTAAAGCTTTAAAATACAATAATATTCGAGCGTTTACGATATATATTAAAAAAATAGCTGCAGCGGAAGTAGCGCTCACAAGTAAGCAAGGTCTAGCTAAAGATATCACAATGTCTCAAAGACTGCACAATATTACTGGCCCGTGGGGGGGATTCATATAATAAATAAATTAATACTAAAATTAAGTAGAGACGTTAAGTAAAGGACGGTGATCGAATGATTCGAGACAGACGATTGGCGAGAACTAAATGACACTGGCCACGGTGGAACTGCTTTAGGGCACAACGATACAATACATTTTGTCCTGAGATTCTTCACTTCATAAAATTGTGTAAATTCTTTTGTAGGCTAATACTTTCACGATTTAATCTATTATATCTAATAATAATACCGAGAAGTACATTAAGTATGAAGATATCGCGCAGTATTCAACGTGTGCACCGCTACCTGTCTATAATATTAACTGTCATAGAAAAAATTGACATTATTGCTCTTGTTTCCTAACTAAGTATACTTTTTAATACTATATTTAACAAAAATTCGCAAAGACGTCGCTCGCATTCTGTATAATATGAGACTCATTAATTATTGCTTCCAACTTCGATTCCACAATAAGACGACGAACGTCCGTCCGCCTGAATCGAAAACGAACAAAAAAAAATACTTACATTTAAATACTGACCGAAATTGGGAAATAAATAACTACAAATTTTACGAATCGCATTCAAAAACTAAAGTTAAAAATAAAAATTAATAAAAAGAAAATGTACAATACCCTAAAACTGACCTAAACCTAAACGAATACTCGCATCCTGCTATAGGTAACCGTTAATATAATTTCACGAATACAAGAGAGCATTAAGGCAAGGTTGTCGCTTCCGCACAGAGACATATACTACTGCAAATATTATAATAATATAATAATAATAATATATAATAATTACCAGACAAAACCGAACGTAAACATATTCACATTTCATTCACAACTTTCATTATAATTCATCATTCGTATATCACATTGTATGGGAAAAATATTCGAATTTTTTTTTTATTGGTACCGACCTACCCTATAGGCACTGAAGCCGCTTCTAAAATATCATAATGCCCTGCGTATTTATAATAACATCTTATAATATAATATTTATTGAATCAGATCTGTAATGGAGATTTTTAAAATAAAGGAATCTAAATTTAAACGTGTTTTTTATATTAGAGTAGTAATAAAATGACAAATTTGTTTGAAATATAGAGGAAGTAGAAAAATATTTTAATTGTTATATATTTTTTTAATATATTAATATATCAACAACTATTATTATACTGTCGGAGAGAAAAATATTCTGCGCTTAAATTTAGATTCCGTTCTGGTGTTTTTAACTTTATTTTTACTTATATTTTTAAAACGAAAGATCTATTTTTTTTTAATAAATGGAGGTATTTTAACTTATTACAATTTATAAATCTTTAATACTTTAAAATTATATCAGAAACATATTAAAACGTTTCATTGAGTATAGTACTAGGGCTTAACAACGAATACTTCAAAAGAGAACTAGTTATTTTAATTATTAAATATATATTCAGTGAAACTCTTTAAAAGTACTCGTTAAAATAACCGTTATTTGGAAGAAACGTTATCTATGGTATTTAACTGGCCGTTATTAAACGCGGTTCAAATTTGTATGGAGCTGCATACGACCCTCGTCAAGCATTATATTAATTTAGTCATCAAGAGACTAAGATTATTACACGAAATTAATTAAATATAAAATATTAAATATAAAATATTAAATAAATAAATATAGTTATTAAATATTAGTTCCATGTAAAGAACAGGTTTTTGTTATAAATACGTATTAAACGTGAATAATCGATACGCTCTTGAATACTTTATAACGCTTACATATCGAGAGTTGTCGTTCATAGGCAGTGCCTGATTTTTCGATCGTCAATTAAAATAATAACTAACTTCTTTAAGTAGGAAAATATGGTACTTTTTAGTGCAAGAAATCTAATCCTAAGAAATCTTGAAAGTAAATTATATGAGAAACAGTTATTATTTTAACCGATCAAGTGCTATCACAGGTGCGGTCAGTGTGTCTCTTCGGCGGCGACGTGGCTCGCTACTAAGTTGAGGGGAGCCTCGTCGTACTCCGGCATGTTTCGGCCCACCTACGAATATTAGAAAATTTACTTCATTTATATACAAAAATAATATATAAATAAAGTGTTATAACACTTAGAAAGGAAAAATATCTTTTTTACAAAACATATAAAAAGATTCAGATATATTTTCTGAATCTTTTAATCTTTTTAGCTGGTTACGAATGTGATGGATTAAATGGAATTAGAATTTATAGTCTATATCGAAAATATTTCTATTCTTCCGATTTGTTACCACCAACCAAGTGTGGCTGATAATCCAACGTTCTGTAAATGAATTACATATAAAACTGAATGACTTATTTTGAAGACTTCCGTAGTCTAAAAGTTTGTTTTTCGTTTGAGAAGATTATTCAAAACCCGAAATGATAAAGATATTTATAAATCAGGGTCTGACAATTTCCCCACCTGGTAGATGAAGTGCGGCATTAAGTTCCGCCTTTAACAAGTAATATCTCGATAATCAAGCAAGAAATAGGCAACACAGTGAGTTAAAACCAGATAAGGTTCTCTTGTCTACCCTACTATGAGCGGGATAAAGCGTGAAACTGAAAAAACACAAAACTAACCTGCGGAGAGTGCGCGTGCGGCGAGTGCGCATGCAGCGCGGCCAGCAGGTGTGGCTGCAACTGTCGCCGCAGCGCCGCCAGCACCGCTTCCTCCGCGCCAGCCTCTCCCCCCGCGCCCGCCTCCCCGCCGCCAGTTGCCCCCGCCTCGCCACCTGCGCTTCCCCCGCCGCCGCGGCGCGACTCTGGAATTGTTCATTTTATTTCGTTAGAAATGGTTAGATAGATATATAAATGATTAGAACCGAGGTATAAACTACTGCTTTGTTTACTACACTATTTATTTTTTTTGTTTTTATAAACAGTTTCATGCTGTATCTCGCATATAGTAGGGCAAGCAAAGTGTTGAAACACACACGTTCCCATTAAGATATACCCGGTTCGCACTTTCCGCCAACCTGGAGGTGACGTAGTACTGGTGTTGCACTTAACATACAATGTCTTCAACAACACATAATATCTCCAAAGTTCTGCGGAAAGTCGGGAACCAAAGTTCCTTAACACTAGGAGTTCCTACCAGTGTTAAGGAACTACCTCTTACTACCCAGATTCTCTGTCTACTCCGCCACACAGGTGACATTAAAAAAAACAAATCTAAACAATTAAAATAACCAAACACTAACTATTCCTAGCATGCTTCCCATCATGCCGCGGCCGCCTACGCCTGGTATGTATAGTGTCACGCCGCATGGCCGTAGGACGCGGCACCCCATGCAGCTTGTAGTAGAGTCCGCACGCGTTGCACACCATCTCGCCGCGCGCGTCGCGACGCCAGATCGTGGTGGTGTGCGTGCCGCAGTTACTACACGATAGCTCGACGCGGGGCGCGTTGCGGGTGGAGGGGGTGATGGCCGTTCCCGTTACTGGTGCTCCCGTGGTGCCAGTTGTTAATGCGCTTTCTGTTACTTCTTGCTAAAATTTATATATTATGGTATGTTATAATAAAATGTATGAATAAGTTAGGTAACCTTTTGTGAAAGCAAATAAAAAAAAATCTATATAATCAAAGTTGCGAAATCTAATTCCGCCAGAGTCATAAATTTTAACTAAGTTTTGCTACTCAACACACAATATCTCCAAAATTCGGCGGAAACAAGAGTGTCTTGACACTTTCAGGTTTCGTCTTTCCACCACACTATTTACTTAAGAAAAATAGATATTTAAAAAACTCTCCTAAACATAACAAAGACCACATCATACCACAACAACAGCATCGTGCGCGGCGGACCACACGCCGGGCTCGTGCAGCGGCTGCGCGCGCGCCGGGCAGCTCTGCTTCCTGCGCGCCGTGCCCGCGCCCGCGCCCGGCGGCAGCGCTCCACCGCTGCTACCGCGTATCGAGTTTGACCATTCACCGTTCTGAAACAAGATAAATTGCTATTATAATCTAAAACCGTTCATCCAGTCCATTGTTGCGTAGTGTGACGGTGTCTGGCTGTATATGTGACGATTGTGGATTCAATCTTTAGCTGCTCGTTTGTTTAGTCATGATAAATAAAATTAAATTATAGCCTTCAATTTATGTGAAAAAGTGTGCGTTTGCCAAAATAAACATTTCGACTGCTTTACGGATAAAGATTTCGGAAAATATTCTCAAAATGCTTTTCCTTAATTACTTCACTACGAATAAACATATATAAAAGAAAGCGATATTAATATATATTTTAACTGTTGTTTTCTTTATATATTATATATTTCCTATTATACGGATAATTTGAGATTTGTAAAACACATTTATATTTTTCTTTAAAATTTACATTCAATATTTCTAGCAATAGATATATATTTAATAGTACTCGAAAACGTAATCGGTGACTACGTGTTGGGGCACTCGTACGCCAAACAACCAATTTTGTAATTCCAGAATGTCAGTTAATCATTTAGCAAATTCACAAAGTCAGTAAGAATATCAACATTCACTATAGAAATATAAACCACATTTCGTTAAGATTTTTTTCCTAGTCGGGAAGAAAGAAGTATTATTTATTAATATTTTAATTTCATCGTTTAGATACCAAGGCGGCATTGTGTTCCACCACTCAACACACAATGATCGAAAATTCGGCGGAAAGTGGGAAACGGAGTGTCATAGGTTCCCTCTATTTAACATACGGGATACAGCGTGAAGCCGAAATTAAACAAGTTTACCGATAAATTAAATTGTTTATACCAAAAATCATTTACTAAAACCTCATATCATTCTGAAAACTACAAGCAAATAATATTTTGTTTGTAACAATGAATTGCAATTTGCATAAAATATAACTCAAATACTAGAATTAACAAAAAGATAGTAAGGTTTTACATCGCAGCACTCTTATCAGCTATTATTATAGTAGAGCCATATATAGTATTTAATGCGCATTTCTCTAAATGCGAACAAGAGTGTATTTTTAAATATTTTAATTTTCCCTTTCGAGTTAAAGGCCAGTCGTGGCGCAGGTGCTCAAGCATGCGCCTGTGACCGCGACAGGTTGTGAATTTCCATTCCTCGCTGTGGTAACGAGGCAAGAGTAAGAAAGAAACGAGGCATTCCGTCACATAAAATGTAATGCCTCCAGAATTCCACTACTTAACACACAATATTTAAAAGATAAGCGGAAATTGGAAGAGCAGAGATACTAGAATTATTACTTAAATATTGAAATGTTTAGTTTGTTTATATTATAAATTATCAATATTTTCTTTGTTACATAAATAATGAAATAAAAGAGATAATTGAAGCCAAATAATTTCATTTGGTCTTAAATAAACAAAATTATTTCTATGATAATTTATATATCACGTTACAATAATATTTCAAATGAAAATTTGATCTTTACATGAACAACATTTAGAGAATATACGTGTAAACGATAAATAAAAGACATAGCGTTAATAAAACATAAATAAATAATAGAATAGAATGATAAAAACGTACATCAAACGTACAACTTCCGCAATACAAATAAATATAATGTTTTGTCAGTCACGAGTGACGGCTGCTCGACTATAGAATAGTAAACAAGGCAGCGTCTGACGTAGAACCTACGACCACGGTTAAAGGATAATAAACATAACCAATATGCATAATTACTAGGCCTCGAAAGTAATTGAAGGAAATAAATATTATTTACCTCGACACCGTCAGGTACTAACACGAACGAACAAAACAAACGTTGGTAGTAAAAATGTTTTTAATTAATATTCACATCGCGTACTTATTATGTAATTAAATATTCACTTGTAATATTCGTGTCAATATAAACGACTTTTAAGTATGGTTGCAGGTTAATTATTTGTTTCTTTAATGTCATGTAAGATTAGTCATGGTGAAGCAATGGGATGACTTTCTTTAGCCTGACGCTGTACACACAAAGCAGAGTAGACAGAGGGAACTTAAAGTTAAGACTATGTGTTGATTGGTGGAACTCAACGCCACGTTTTTCCTCAATACCAGAGCGACGAAAATAGATAAGAGTTTGGATAGTAGAAGGCTCGTCTCGTAACTGCACAGTTTAAACCTTTAAACCTACGTATAATTGGGGTGCTGCGGTATCTTTAAATATTTTTTACTACAAAAAACAATATTACCGGCGAAACAGAACCATTGGGCAGCACGGGCGTCGTCGGCAGCGGCGACGTGGCCCCCCGGAGCGGGGACACCGTCATGCCGAGGTGTTTGCTGTTTATAAGTCTTCGCAATAGCTGTGTAGCTTCACCGCCGCGACCTGCACAATACATATATCTTCATGTTTATCTCAAAGAAACCAGTGGCGAAATATACTGAGGCCGAGGGGCAGAAGGGTGTAACGCGTTGTAACGTAACGCGTAACGCGACGGTTGTAGGTTGGATTGTCACTTGAGGGAATTAATTAATATTAATTTAATTTTCATAACTTCGCTCTCACACCAAGGCAAAAGCTCGGCATTGTTGTTCCACTCAATTCCGAAACACAATTGCAATGCCTCGAAATGGAACCTTCAACACCTTCTACACCTTCTGTGTGCGGGATACAGCGTGAAGCGTGTAAAAATATTAGACAATAGAAAAAAATATATATTTTTGTGTAGAAGTGTATAAAACAACATAATATGTCGCAGAATACCCCAGGTGTACCTACTATATTTGTTCAAGTGCAATGTGCACTCGAGATAAAAGTCGTAGTATCATAGTTCTAGTAATTTCAATAACTGAAACGTACAAAAGTACAAATAATGTTTTGTAAGTGCGTAATCGTTTGTTTTTTTTTTAAGGATTTTTTTATATATTCGTAGTAGTCTAGTCTTAAGGAAAATTACTATTGAAATTTTCAATTTTGATAGGAATAACATATTTTTTTAGTTTTACGCTTTATGTCGCAGATAACTAAAGGCTAGGCAGAGAAATTCCACCGTATCTAGACACTGAGTTCTTAACCACTCAACTGTCATTGACATTATTGACTTCAAAGTCAACGTATGACATATAATTTTTTCGAGCGTCACGCTTTATCTCGCACATAGCAAGGTAGGCGGAAGGAACCTGGAAGCCTAGCGGTAAAACACTCCGTTGCCATTAAGACCAACGACCAATTTTTGCCTACTTACTAGAGTGAGGAAGTGAAAATATTATTAATATAAAAATATTCCAACTGGGGATTGAACTCACGACCGTCGAAAAATGATTCAATATTAAAAAAATATATACTTACCATTTTGTCTATGAAGTGCTTGCCATAAAGATTCCTTGTCACCTTCATTTTCGTGTGGTGGTTTTGGAGACGACTGTGCCGATGGCACAGATTGAGTTTCTTCAGGATCGTCCTATAAATATAATAATTTTATTGAAAATAAATATTGACATTTCTGAATTAATTATTGAAGTATTAAAAATAAATTATTGTTTTATAAATAAAAATATTTATTCAATGTTATTATAAAATATAGCTACGTAATTTAGTGGATGGTATTGTGTTATAACGTTTGCATATTCAGCTGTGTACTGAAAAATGACTACATCAAAGCAAATATTAATATAGCAATAAATAATCTATTATTATTTTTCTTTAAGTTCTAAATAGAATATTTTATAATTTATTTATTTTTTTAATAAAAATATATAGTAATTCATAAACAACAGCATATACTTAAATTCATAGGCTTAACAAATTGCCTAGTTTAGGTGTCATTGATATGATTCACTTATAATTTTATTCCTAACAGGAAATAATAAAAATCATGCAATAAAATGTTCATCTCAAAACCTTGTACAGCTTTGTCATACATAAATAAAATAAATAAATCAGCTTCACGCTGTTTAGACCTAGAAGGAACCTAGTGTTAAGGCACTCCGTTCCCTACTTTCCGCCGAATTCTGAAGGCATTGCGTGTTGAGGAGCAGAACTCAACGTCGTGCATTGCCTCGACACCTGAACGAAGAAATGAAAATATAAACGTACATAAATATTTCACTCCCACGAGTGGGAATCGAACCCACATACATAATATTCAGTTTTAGAAATTTTAATCGAATAAATTATACTGGAGCCATAACCATATAAAACCTGACTCCATATAGGGTCTTAGTGACATTATTTATTAGTCTTCGTCGGTGTTAATAATTTTAAACAACTTTACACGTAAAATACACAAACAAACAAAATAATGATTGACAATATCAGTCATGATTTTGGTTGTTTGCATATTTTTTCGTTCTCATTAGCATCACAACACTAGATTGACGACATACGACAATGAAGCTTTACGTCAATATATTCTTTAGAACCCGAAAGAAATTAGACTTGTGAATCTTCGATTGTTGCATTTGTACCTTTTATAAGTAAAGGAACTATAATAAATAATAAATGTGAGGAACGGAGTGTCTTAACACTACTTTCCTCGGCCTAGCCTCGTGCTACGCTGCCTGCTGATTTATTTTTTTAATTATAATAAATGTGTATATAGAAATAAAATCACCTGCGACACTTCAGAAATGTCCATCTGCAATCTGTCCGGATCTGACCCGCTACTGCTCTGACTGCACTCTTCATATACGGAGTTATCTTTCGGCTGTTTTGATTTATTACAGGTGCGTCCAAAGACGTGTTGTTTGTACTCGTCCGCGAAACTGGAGGACTTGCTCGTTAGAGTTCTGTGTAGGAAGGGTCCCGTCTGGTCAGCGTGCTCCAAGGCCTCGTTCTTGATGGTGCCGTAGAGAGAGAGGTCCATCTCCTTGTTGTCATGGTCTTCGTGGCCAGGGTAGGGGTCGGTGTACTGGTCCCCGGGGTACTCCTGCGTGGCGGCGTGCGTCCTGTCAATGACACTGGCGTAGTTAGGCGGGAAGTTGTGAGATTCCTCGTTTTCTCGCTGCGCGACCGCGACAGCCTTGCTTATAATATCGATGACGGCATTGCAATGCATAACCTCTCTCGCTCTGTTCGAAGGCGGTAAACTCGGCCCGCTGTTGAACATTATGTGAGGACTTTCCTCCGTCTTCACGACGTATTTAGACGGGTCGTAGTTTTTGATCTGAAGCAGTGTGACCGCCGCCTGCCGGCTCTCCAGGTTCTTCATCTCCTCCGTGGAGTCGGGGGACCCTATTTCGGCATACTTGTGTTTGTTGACGTCGTCGTACTCGTTATCGTTCAGCGGCCTGATTATTTCCTCTAATTTGTCCGCCGTTATGTTCAGGATATCCTAAAAATAAAGTGACAATGTTTGAACAAAGGCTGCTCGATATTAATAGGGAGATAATAGAAACACACATTAACCAATGAGGTGCTCGCTCATTTGATGACACTTCGTGATATCGCGCCGAGAGGCTGATAAGATAGTATTGCATCTTTATCGGGAGGTATTCGAGCAGTGTCCTTTCTAATTTCGAGGAAGATGTGCTTTCTACGCGACGTACGTGGAGTGAGTAGTGTACCAGAATCGTGCTTTGCTAATGCTGGCGTGGACTGAGACCTGGACGGTATCAGCCTGCGTACTATCCCGTGATTATATAAGTTATGGTGTCTTTGTTCTAGGTGTTTGTGATATTATGTGCCCTAGTTACCGCGAGTCACGCTCAAGACGAGGTGAAGAACGGCCAATGTGATATTTTCATACAAGATGGCAATAATCTTACATTGAATTGTTCGAGGCGGAATATAGAGAGTATACCCGCCTGGCCAGAGAAAATAAATAAACTCGCAGACAAAGGTAAGTCTTGTTACGTACATACAATATTAAATTTATCTTAATAATAGCTCATTAAGTAGGTTGACACCTGCGCGTGCTACACTGTGTCGTGGAATAATTGAGTAAATATTTTCCGTAATTATCTTTAGTGTTTTAAAAATGTTGAAAATAACAAAAAAAAATGTAACTAATATATTAAAGGTCTAAGTGCTATACAGTTAAGACAAGAAATATTAAAATGTATATTTTATTGCAAAATATTATATCACAAACTGAAACACAATCAATATTATGTGATAATACCAACAATATATTTTTGGTATTTATATTTGTAAATGAAAACGCAGGTCACGCTTCTAAAAAATTATGCATTATTTTTTCTTTAACTAAACGTGCATGTACCCGTACAATCGTAAATAAATAAATTCTTTCGATAAATTGTTAATAAAATACACGCTTAATGCGAGGTCAGTCGTGGCGCAGGCGCACAAGCGCGAGGCTGTAAACGCGTCTGGTTGTGGGTTCGACCCCCACTCATGGGGGGTCTCTCAAAACTTCTCCAGCCTCCAGAATTTGGCGGTAGACGGGGAACGGAGTATCTTAACTCTGCTTACCTGGCACCTGCAACTTGCTGTGTCCAGGACACAGCCTAAACGTTTTTTACAAAGCTTAATATTTATCTGAATGCTGTATTGTATTATAGATAAGGATATCTTAGGGTTTGAATAGATCTAGATAAGTTTTAATTTATTTGTTTATTTCAGGGGGAAATGTGCTGATTACTTTCTATAACAATAGCATAACAAATGTCACACAATTAGACAAAGTGCCAGGAAATAAAGTCGCTATCAACTTCAAATCAAACAAAATTACTCAAATAGAGGACGATGCTTTTAAAAATATAAACCGTCTAGTGTACTTGGATCTGAGTAATAATCGTCTAGCAGGTAATTCTTATCATAAATAATGAGGAATGGTAATAGGTATGAAATAATGCATCAGAGTTCGTTACAGTAAAGTTTTTACGTATACAAATACACTAGTTTTGGTTTCATTAAAAACAACCAAGTAGTTATGATTTTACAGGCATTTGAAGTTTGCAAAACTTTCAAATGCCGCTAACGGTGCCGCTCGGCGGTGACGTCACTGGTCTTACAACTCGCTAGTCGCCGGTTATAGTTAGGAGATCTCGCGCAGTACTTTGTTTGTCTGTTACTTGCCTGTGCTAAAGTGTCAATCTAATTAATTAAAATGGATGAGGGATTCAAAAAAGAGCAATCGCATAACCTTCCCGTAATAGATGGATTTATACTTGCCGATTATTTATCGAATAATAGTGATTTCATCGCCACAGAAATGCAAGGAGTAAAAATGCGAAGATAAGTTTTGCTGTCTAACTAGTAATATTATATCAATTTGGGGTATAGATAATAATATCTTATGTTATTTTATTTGAAATTATTTATTTAAAACTGTTATATTTTTTTGCGTTAACAGTACCAAACATTTTATTTAAGTTCAAAGTAGTAAGATTGATTTATAAGTGAAAATATAATAATAATATAACTATATACAAGCAGTTTTTAATATTTTTATATATGTATATCTGAATAATATTTGTATTGTGATTATTGTAGATCGGCAAGAGAGAGTTATGGTCATGATGATATTGCGTACGTATAAGTTAAAAGAGTAGGCTATGTATGTATTGCCAAATGTACAGCAGAATACCGCGCACATATTAAACCATATTATTGCAGTTTAGAATGCAATGAAAAGAAGCAATAAGTTTAATCGTAATCTGCGAAGATTGTGCCGCCAGCAGAGGTGATTGTAAACATACCATGGCATGGCATGGCAGGACCTATAAGGACAGTGCTCGAGTCCGGGCTCCCGCAGGCTATGTATTCGGTCTTCGATACATTTAGTTCAGGACCGCCGTTCTCAAGCGCACCCGTCCAGAGGTTCACTTTACGCTCCAGCATCTGTTGGTTCTCGTCAATGAGTGCAATGTCATCGGCATACATCATCAGCTATGGAGGCTGGTCCTGGATGTGAGCCGAGACAGTATCGAGCACTACATTGAATTAGAACGAACTAGGAGCCGAGCCTTGGTGAACCCCCTACTGTCTAAAGGGTTTGGTGTCGCCAATAGCAGTCCTAACCATCGCGAATCGCAAAGCGGGATCGTGGTATATATCTCTGATAATCTCAAAATAGGCCTCAGGGATCCCTTTGGATCGCAATGCCCTCCAAATACATTGACGAAGCACACAGTTAAAGGACTTCTGCAAATCTAAAAAGGCCGCAATACTAATGCAGAGCTCTGTTTTTTTTTCCTGTATGCCTCCATCAAAGTTCTGAGTAGTCTCTCCATTAAAGTACTGATTAAGTTTGTGGTAAAGCCAAAGCCAAATCAAGTGTTGTAAGAAAAAATTCAAGCTTTTTGGTATCGATACTACAATAAAAATAATCAAAGCTAAAGATTTTGGTACAACACGCCATGAAACCGATCAGGATTGAACTGTTTTTTTGACAAAGTCATATCAAAACTTCAATATCTTAAAATACAATGCTCGCTATTACATTATGTGTGTGAAAATAAAGATTTTAAAAATATACCTATATATTATTTATTAAACGAAACTAAATTCGTAGTGGAACGCCAGTTACAGAAGAGCGCGAACTGCGCGTGAACGAAGACAAACAGAGCGAGCTAGTTCTGTCAGACCAGTGACGCCACGCGGGTCAGTTACGGCCCGACGTTCGCGTCGCGCGCTTACTTTAAAGGACAATATCTCAAAAACTAACAGACGTATCAAAATAATTCTTTCACACGTATTTTTTGTTTTTAAAAGACAATACGATGCGCTATAATTTAAATTGATTGATTATTCTCCATTACCTATTAGATAAGGTTAAGTGCGACATATAAGATGTTATTATTTTTATTTTACGCAATGCTTGCATCGTGTGTTCTTTAAAAAAAAACAAAAAAAAATATCACAAAATTACAAGTACAGTACAAGTGTTTTTAACATTTTAGAATTATTCCAAGCCTAGGAAAGAAAAATGCCTTTTTCGAATAACACTTTAAAAATGTTAAGTGTTTATTTAAAAAATAGCTTTCTCTCTTGCCATATGATAATTCTAATTAATTGTCTTTGGGTGGCGGAAATTTGTAAAAATATCTGCTATAAGATGCTAACAACATTAAAAAATTGTCACAAGTTTAAAAGAATCTCGACGTAGCCGAATGGGAACGTATGCCTGTAGTGGTCAGAACGGACGGACGGTTTCCAAGTACCGCGTGTTCAAATCCCTCTACGTTAAAATTTTTATACGTTTCTAAAAAACGTATTTTACAGTACATATAGTATTACTACTTGCTTAACAATTTTTCACTAATCTATAAAATTATCAAGTAATTTAAATATAGCGAAGTTATTATAATTTACTCACTATCTAATAATGGAAGCCCTTGAGGCATATGATAAAAGCAATTGTAATAATATCTTACAATGTCTCAGACATGGTAGAGCAAATGTTAATGGTAACGCAATTTTGATGATATTTCTTCGAGCGGCGACATGAGTTTGACGCCGCTCGTAGTAAAGGATTTTATATATCTATATATGTATGTTATATATAAACATAATATTGAATTGTCCCATGGCACAGTCCCAGACTGTAAGCGTATTTATTGTGGGTTCGATCTCGGGAATCAATTTGCAGGTGGTAAAAGGAAGTGCTGAGTTCATTTCCGCCACTCAACAAGCAGTGCGTAGATTTTGTGCTGAAAGCGGAGAATAGAGGGTTCTATAAAATACGGGGTATAACGTGAAAGTAAAATAAAAAATATCTACATAATTCATGATAAATGGAGATTTCCTAAGAGATTTGTTGTCTACCTATTTCAAACGTCTCACTGTGTTATGAATACCAATATTTTTAATATTAACCTTCTCTATAAAGGTAATTGGAAAGCAGACTGTCTAACTTGGCACAAACACTAAATCTTTATTAAACCTAGTAATTATACAATATTATTCAATTTCAGGAGATGTGCTCAGAAGCGAAATATTTCAGGGCCCATACAAAAATGGAGTTTACAGCAGCATTGCTTTGGAAACATTAAATTTAGGACTAAATCGTATACATTCACTTGACAAGAACTTATTCCAGTACACACCAAACTTGACACGTCTCTATTTGAACAATAATCCTATAGAAATACTCGACCATGTTACCATTCTTGCCCTATCGAGTGCAACTAAATTGGAGGTAAGCAAATTAAAGTTTTTTCAGCTTCTCGCTGTGTTACGCACACAGCAGGATCGGTAGAGGGAACTAGTGTTAAGACACTCCGTTCCCATTTTCCGCTGGAATTCTGGAGGCATCGCGTGCGCTTTGCTTCAACCCTAGAGTGATGAAAATGGAAATATTAAATATTTCATATTCTCGAGTGGAAATAGAAATCCACAATCTGTCGCATTTAAAGTCATAAAATTGTAAGTTTTTTAAATATTTCTTGGTTTACAGGTCCTGGATTTGGCAAAGACCGAGATCGACACAATCCCCATCGATGCTTTTAGAGGACTAGTAAATTTAAAACAAATTGACCTATCGGGAAATCAATTCATCACTGTGCCAGAGAGCCTAAGTCTTGTAGGCAGCACGTTACAGTACCTGACTTTCAATAACAACCCTATAGTGGAACTGGACGACGACAGTTTTATAGGTAAATTTTAGATTGTATATACTATATTGATCATTTTCTCCATAATAATCACGACTTACATTTATTTTAAAAGGATTTGAACCCGTGCTCCTTGGATATGGCTTTCTATTTACACTTTATTTCGTAAGTATATGCAATATGTAGATGTAACTTAAAAAACTATCACAGGTTTCAGTCATAATTTTTTAAGAGAGGTGTTGACGTCAGTCGTTGTGCAGGGACCAGCGTGCGACTGTATATGCAACAGATTGTGGGTTCGATTCCCACTCGAGGAAATGAAATATTTAATATTTCCTCGCTCTAGTAACGACGCAAAGCGTGGCGTTGAGTTCTGCCTCATGCAATGTCTCTAGAATTCCGCGGAAAATGGGGAAGACTAGGTTCCTTCTACCTACCCTGCTATGTGTGGGATTCCTCTTGAATCTGAAAAAAAAAACAACGGAAAATGGGGATCGGAGTGTCTATCCGATCCCCATTTTCCTTTTCTATTAATATGTTAATACGGAAAATGGGACATGTATTAACGGAACATGTATTAACTATGTTCCCTCTGCCTACCCTGCTGTATGCGGGATACAGGGTGAATCTATTGTTTATTAATCTAATTTATATTATAATTTTCCATGATATCGACGTCAATTGGTGAAAGTAATAAAGGCACGTACTTCTCTAATATCCGATGACTAGTCAAATGGCGACGTAACAAGTAGTTTTGGAGTTTTGATATTCATTACATAAATATATTTAAATTTTCATATTAATGAATGCTTTCTATTTTCTTAAGATCTGCTTTTACCGATTTCAACACATATTATATACATTTTAAAAAGCGTAAAGTTAATCGAATCGATTAACTTCGTGATTACGAATTGATATTTTTATCATATTAATCATGTATAAATAGAAAATTATATTATTATAATCTATTTGAAATAATGTTAAATTATCAGTTCAGTAGTTAGGAGTTAAGGCCAGGCATTGGCTTGTGCCCCTGCCACAAGCGTATAGGTTCGATTTCCGTTCTTTTCATATATACTAACGGACACGCGCAGCTTCGCTTGCTTCTTTGCACCCTTAGGGGTGAATTCTAATAAACCATGAAATACGTGTTCAATGAAATATTTCTAAGAGTCTGAATTTACGATTTTATAAAACACGGTGCCGATTTAAGTTTTTTTCCATACTAACTTTCCACCCTTATTTCACCCCTTTAGGGTTAAAAATTATCGAAATCCCTTCTTAGTGGATCCAGATTCCAGATTACGAAAGTAAACATCTAACCACATTTCACGTTTCTACCATCAGCGGTTCCGGCTGTGCGTGCATCTTACCTCAGTCAGTGAGGACAAGTAGATTATTTAAGATTCTTTGGACTGTCAAGTCCGGTCCGTCAAGGCAAAATGCAACGTTGAATTCTGCCGCTCAACACTGCCAGAATACGGCAGAAAATGAGGAACAGATGTGTCTTAATGGGAACGGAGTGTCTTAACATATTAGTTTCCCGGGTTCCCTCCCCGTACCCTGCTATATGTGAGATACAGCGTGAAGCTAAAATAATAATAAACAATCAGTTCTACCGTATTATTATTATTTAGGATAAGAACAAGAACTATTATAATAGATTAAAGCTGTCACATCAGCCACGATAAGAAATATATGTATATTAGATGATTACAACTATGCCCTTTACTCTTCTAACTACTACAAATCTGTACTTATTATGTAAATAGGTTCTCAACATTTATATATATAAAATTATACGTAAGAAGATATTTTTATCTTTACACTATATTCCAGATATATAGCAAGGTAGGCAGAAGGAACCTGGGAACCTAGTATTAAGACATTTCGTCCCCACTAAGGCAATTTCCGCCGAATTCATTTCCTCGAGTGGAAATCGAACCCACGACCTGTCGCATTTACAGTCGCACGCTTATGTCCTTGCGACTGGCCTGAACATAACATTTATCATATTCAATTAGCACAAAAACTGTAATAGATTTATTAGGCATAAATTTTACTAATAATATCTATTAAAAATCAATATTTTAAGGTTTAACAAGTCTGCTCGAGTTAGAAGTAGGCGAAAATGATTACTTGGAGGAAGTGAAGCGCAGCACGTTTACACCACTGAAGAGCCTTCGAGTTTTGCACTTGTGCCACAATCGCAACCTTAGATATATCAGCCATAATGCTTTTAGAGGAATAAAAGATAAATGGACATTGAAGGAGGTAAACAAATATGGAAAATTGTATTAGTCTTAAAATTTATGTTTGCTATTCTGTTGTTTTGGTAAGCAACTTAGTTTATAATCGTGGCCTGTCTGTATGTGACAGTCTACTCTAATGAATAAGTATCGTTTATCTTTTTTTTTCAGTTTCACGCTGTAGCAGGGTAGGCAGAGGGATACTAGTGTTAAGCCATTCCGCTTTTTCGCAATTCTGGAAGCATTACGTGTTGAATGGCGGAAAAAAAACGTCGCGCCTTGTTTCGACGTACCTAACTCGAGTGGAAATTGAACCCACAACCTGTCGTGTTTACAGTCACACGCGTAAGAGCCCACGCGCCTTGAGTCGCCTCTTTTCTGGTCTTTCATTGAACCTATATATAATTTTAAATGGAATTTTCTTTAAAACAAAAAGTCCATTTTTTTTAAAATGGCATAAAAATATCAATAGCAAAGTAAACTGATAAAATAAAAAAATACGGACACCATAGTTTAACATATGGTCCATACGTATTGGTATAGACGTAATTCTAACGTTAACTTGTCCTTGGTACGGGATGTGAACGTAAACAAATCCTTTCACCAAAAACTTAAGTTCAATAAAGTAAACATAAGATTAGTTGCAATCGTAGACTAATATGTAGAATAAAATATTGAGATTAGGCATTAGGCAAAATGAAATATTTCCTTAATGGCTCCTAAAAATAAACAATTTAAAGGAGCGCCTAGCTAGTACAGTTAAGAATAAATAGCATCTAGCAAACAATTGCATTAAAAAATCTGAATCATTCTTATATAATTAGATCTGTATACTTTCGAAATAAATAACTATAAGAGAATGACTTTCAAAAAGTGGAAAACGATAAATATTGTTTAACAAAATTTCTATTAACGTACTTATAATAAAATCGTGACGGATCGGTGTCCGTACATGGAAGATATACATATAAGAAAAAATATATATTGGTAGCATTTAAAAACGTATAAGCCAAAATCCAAGAACCAAAAACAATGATTTTAATTTGTTTTTGTTTGTTATTCCATTTTAAAGAATGTTGTTCGAAAAAAAAACACAGTCGAATTGATAACCTCCTTTTCTCACAGAAGTCGGTTAAAAATTGCTATAAATGCATAATTGAATGTGTTTAAACTTTATTTTTCAATATGTACACATACTGTTCTTAAATTAGGTATATTATTATTAGAAAACGGAAGTAATGCCGATTAGTGATGTAATTATTATGTACTTCAAGCGGGTGAAGCCGCGAACGGCACGAACGCTAATACTTATTTTTTTTATCAGTTACTATCTAAGATAGACGGCCCAAATCTCGTATTACGCAATTATATTAATTATATTTAAAATATTGTTCGCCATATTTTAATATAGAAATATTTATGGGAAATGTGAAAATAAATCTTCACTTGCACTAACAAAATAAATATAACGCATACAACTATGCGAGAATGATTCTTGACTGTTATCACAAACTATAATTTTCCTTTAACTCAATTACTATTTAATTCATTTAATTAAATAAATTGATAGTAAATTACTTTGAACTGCTTTGATACCATACATATAGATTTACTATAAAATGTGTAAGTATTTTCTATAAGCTCCTCCAGGTAGACGTGAATATCCGAAAATTTATAAAATCGAGGAAATGCATATATTCTTACAGTGCCAGACAATATAGTGCCAAGGCCCCCTTCCTTAGCAGAGCAGGGAATGAAAATAGTTAATACCTACAAATCAAAATCGAACCTATAACCATCGCGTTTATTTTTAGGCGTTGCTCCACTGCGCCATTATGGTCGCGTATTAAAAATATTATATCAAGCTTGGATCTGAATTCATAAACTGCTGTGTAACTTCGTTAGCGTATTATATTAATTAATAATTATGTTTATGCGTATTGCAATTCATCTAGCTGTATAAAGACTCTTCTGTAAAAATTTAGGACATATCAAAATACACAAGTCAAAAATGTTTGTTAAATCTGGCCCAGTTATATATACTGACTTGACAAGAAAGCAACTGGGTCAGCTGATCAATCACTTTATATGTTTTGATAACAGCCAATTGCACAAATTATCATAAATTTTTATATTTTGGTATGATGATTAATACAAGGTCTTTTAAAAATTACCCATATTATGTGATGGGCAGAGAGAAACCTAGTGACTAATTACTCTGTTTTGAACTTTCCATTATAATCTGTCGAATGGTGGAAACTAATATTGCATAGATAATAAATAGTTAGTCAATTTTGAATATAAATATTTTCTTAAAGTTAACTTTGTACCACATTTAAGTGTGTTATGAAAAGATTAGATTGAGTGAAACATAAAACCCACATCTGTTAGAAGCCACCATTTGAATATACTTCCAAGTATTCCTTTCCTTAGTATGTAATAAGATAAATATGTTAAAGTAAGAATAGATTCATCACTATTTTTATTTTGCACTATAACGTTATTCCCATTTCTTTATTTTTAGTCCTTAATTTTACAAGGGTTGCCTGGAAGAGATTGCTTGAAGCAATAAGGCCGCCTTCGCATACTATTTTATAAAAATATATTGTTTCTTTTTCTGTTATATGTTATATTTGTGTGCAATAAAGTTTTTTCTATTCTATTCTAATTTTAATTTATAAATTATTCCAACAGGTGTATCTAGACGACAACAACTTAAGTGAGCTATCAACAGATTTACTACCCTGGGACAAACTTGAAGTACTGGGTATGTCTGGTAACAATTGGCTTTGTAATTGTGACCTTGCCAATATTGTTACAAAACAAGGAGCCGGTTCCAAGTTTAGGCCAGGGGAAATACCTTAGTAAGCACATTATAGAATATATGAATCACCTGTTTGATGATATTATTTATAGATCTGAGAGATCCATCTTTTATTAATTATATTTGAAAGAATTACATTATAACTTATACTTGGCCATGTAAATTGTATTTAAATATTTTTTATTTTTAGCTGTGCTGCCCCAATGAGACTGAGTGGGGCCTTCATAACTAATATAACTATGTCATTCTGTCCTGCTCTCGACACTACATTTGTAACAAAGAAAGGATTTTTATTCTCTAGTTTAAAACCAAAACATATACTATGGAGCATAGTGGGTGTAGCATCTGTTGTGGGCATTGGAATCATATGTGGACTTTTAGTAAATGTAGTGAAGGCATTCTATAAGAAGAATATAAGGACTCAACCAATACATTACATTAACATCAATGATGACACCAGTTTTGCTTAAAAATAATAATATTTCAACATTGTGTATATAAAAAAAATTTTTTTCCAAAGTCATTATAGCAAGTAATATTTTAGTGTAGAATTTGTTGTATCTATAACATAAAATGAATAAAAATAAATATTTTTATATTAAACCCACCTCTTTTGGACCTGATAATGAATTAGCATACTGTACAAATTGTTCCAACAGTCTCTCAGATTTATGTGATAATTCTCTAAATGTATGAAACTCATCAAGCTTGTGTGCACAACTTCCACAAACCACCTGTGGCAGCATATCTTCTGGTGATACCTAAAACATTATTCACACGGTCAACTATGTTAGTTTCACAATATCTCTGTCATTAAGAGATGATGTGGCCAGTGACCTTTTACTACAATCATAGATGATGATTCATTTATGCCTAATCTGATAACAAATAATAAAAATCTGCAAACCAGTTTATATCTTATGAAATGAAATGAATGTGGTCTGAGATAGGACGAGAAGAAGTGTGATTAAAGTTACCCTCATATAAACTGTAGGGCTATATTTAGATAATATAGATTCTCAAAATAGCAGGGTTGTCAGGCAAAGAGTGTTTCCATTAATTGTATGTAAGATATAAGAGTAAGATACAAGGTATATGCTTATTGTTTAGTAAGAAGGCCACAGAAGGTTTGTTGTCAAAATAATCGGTGCGCTCCTTTGTTATCAGCACGCACTGATAGAGCCGCTACATGCTGCCACCCGCCTCGCCTATCACTTCCAAGAACGACATTAGTCATACTCTAAACTACTCGACGCGTGGGCCGTAATATGATATCACAATGCGAAAATACCCAACACCCGCGAGAAAGTTAATGGCGCTTATCAGTATCCACAATCTCTTACGCTTATGCTAAACTTTCACACGAAAAAAACCTTCTGTTTATACTGCCCAAACAATATAAGAACTCAAATTAGTTACCATTATTGACAAATATGTCATTATCATCTCGGAAAGTCGTGATTTATCCTTATCACGGTCGAATATTGGAAGTTTAACATCACTGCAATTATCGCCACAGAATGATAAACAAAGGCGACACACTGAATGGAACTTCGGCGGCAAATTACACATATTTAGAAATAAAAACACAGAAACGTAACCACAACGAAAGAAAACATTTAGAAATAAATGTTGGAACTAATATAAAAATTAAAACAATTTGTTTAAAATATAACTCAGCGTGCGATGATGTAGGATACATCACATCGCGATTGTCAACCAAACGAGCGAGCAAGCCACACACACCTACAAACGTACCATTGTTTACGGTACGCTGATTGTTGCGCGTGTGTGAGCTCGCTTGTGGCGCTAGTAGTTGACACACTGATAAAATGATAACGTTGTCAAGTGATTTCTGATATCAATATAATCACTGTGAGACATTATCATTTTACATTTGTTGACCCTTACTTATTTATAAGTGCAATTCAAAATTAACATTATTTTTATATTAACTTTATTTAGTTATTCAAATTAATATATATTCTGCTTATTAATAACTTAAATAACTATTTATCGACAACTATTTTTATATATTTTTATGACTTCAGAAAACTATTGTAACTTAATTATTAGTACATAAGATCATTTATTATATTTTATTATGCTTTTCTGTTTATATAAAATAGTTATGACCGTTATATTAATCCAGAAATATATTAATTTATATATCACTAGACAGGTTATATAAATCTTATATATAAAGGATTGTATGTTGTGTTATCAATACTAGAAATCATCGAAATATAAATAAAACTTAAAGTTTATGGTATTTTTTTTGTAATAGCAAATAAGTAAGCCTTTATTCGAATAATGTTCACAGATAAAATATTCTCTGTGTATCCTCATACAATATGACCATCGCAAAGATAGGCGCTTTGCGATGCGCAAACTACATAATTTTCAAAAGTCTTTTGGCCTGGGGCCCTGGGCTGGCCCCGACACGAGTTGCAATAAATTCAGGTATTTATAAATCATGTATGAAATCTGATAAAAAAACAATAACTAATAATAAAACTTAGCAAATTTAATTGATTTTTTTTAAATACTGCTATTTTTTAATATTCTAAAGTTGAAATTAGGTTCTTAATAGAAAAAAATAGGGGAGTGGCCTATTTTCAAACTAAAGGCGAATTAAAAGTATAAGCATAAGTATTTTTATAATATATACATAAAGTTATGTTTTTGTTATTTGGTAAACAGATTTACTGATAAATTAATTTTTAAATTCTTTTCCACATTATTTCTCTTTACTTTTTTCATATTTGAATAAAATATTATTCTCTATTTTAAACTAGTAATTCATTTAATTGAAATCATTTGATATGATTATATTAATTATATATAATATTTATTAGTAATTATATATACCTACTATTAAGAAACATAAGAAAACATTTTTTTTAAGAGGTAATAGATTTATTTGATAGAATTAAATTGTTTTCACCGGTAAAAAGATCTGCTTTCCAATTGTATCTTAAGTGTTATTAATTAGAATTAAACTTCAAAACGTTCTTATTAATTAATATAGTAGTGCGTAACCGAATTTTCTTTATTGATTTATAGTTCGTGGCTGTATTAAGAGCGATCCCAAACTTCGAAAAGATCTATGTAAAGTTATAGAACGTATAGAGACTAATGTATAGTCTGTCTGCTGTCAACATATATTTTTTGGATAGTCTACAATATATTGATCGTCTGTCTAAGTGCCTACTGCCTACTGCTGCTTCTTTTTGTTTTGTCAGTCGCAGAGTGTCATTCTCCATATAACTTGAAATGTTAGTGTATCATCAAAAAACTACAAATTTAACCATTTTATAAGAAAGAATTGTTAGTTACATATACACGCTCGTGAATAATGTACATTTTAAGATATTTTGAGTATATGTGATAACAATGCAGCCAATTGTTCTTTGTTTCACGTTAAATATTTAGTAAAAATGAATGATTCGTCGCAATTTTACGTTGATGGTACTAGTGAAACTACATCTGATACAGCACAATTGGTTAGCAATGAGGAAGCGAGTACATCAAATTTTACCCAATTAAATAAAACCTCCGGACTTGAGGTAGGAATTTAGGGAAGATGTATTTATCATTAGCACAATAATTCTTAAGCCTTATTATTCTTAGATTAAAGCTTGTAAGTTTTTTCATAGGACTCGACAGAAGATGACATTCATGGCAGCCATGGAGTTAGACGAAGACAACCTGTACAAAAAATTGAACCGGGTTCTATGAACATTTTGTCTGCTAAATATGAGGTATTGCTAGTAAACATTTTAAATGCTGTGATTGTATTGCACTTTGTGAATAATTTAATTTTTGATTTGTCTTTACAGAGTTTAGATTATGACACATGTGAAAATCATTTACTTTTAGATGAAGAAAGAAAAAGAGGCTACCCTTTTATTATATGGAAAGATATCGCTCGATGGATAATTGTATTATTAATTGGAGTTATTACTGCACTTATTGCTTTTATAATAGACATTTGTATAGAAGAATTTACCAAAATCAAATATAAGCAACTAAAGAAATGTATCCTTTATAATAATATTTGCTGTCATAAAAATTAAAAAAAATAATTATTTAGTAAATATAATATTTAGGTATTTTATCAAAAATGATGTATATGTAAAGTGGAAATTTACTACACACCTACTAAATATGATTCATTTATGTTTGAATACTTCCCTTAATATATTACATTAGCTGTTGACAGATATGTGGTTTTAGATAAACTTTACATTCCATATTTGTTGTGGGTGTTGTCTAATATCTCTATAGTATTTATTGGATCTGTACTTGTGGCATATGTTGAGGTGAGTTTATTTTATATCCTTATGTGGTATGTATGCTAATATTATAAATCTGAAAGTTTATTTTTTGTGTGTGTCAATATCAGAAACTTGTTTTGATTTGGAAAATGTTTATATCCTCTGTTATGACTAGACAAAATGCAGCATCTTCTGCAACATCTGCAAATAGCAGAGAAACTAGTATTAGAAAGCAGGAAGAAACTAGTATTAGAATACTTGGTCCCGCTCCCTATATTCCATCAATTTCTTAAGGCATTACATTTTGAATGGTAGAACCCAATGCTACTCTTTTTGCTTTGTTAACAGAGCAAATACGAAGAGATATTTCCCCCAGAGGTATCCAACCTACAACCATTGCCTTGACTGCCACACACTTGCGCCCCTGTGCCATGATGTCCTCATTATTTATTACATTCTTATGTATGTATATAATTAATTATTAATAATTGGTATAATTTTATTCCTATCAATTGCTAAAGTAATTAATTACGTAATAGTTGTTATAAAACAGCTTTTATATGACTCAATAAAGTGTGCCAAGTAATTATATATAAACAGAAAATCTTGTGATGTGTAATAATATTAAATATACTGAGTCCTTTGTGGTACATTAAGACACTACCAAACAGTACCTATATTGAATGTGGATTCAATCCACACTCAGGGGAATAATTATATCGAAAATTATGTAGACAGTAGAAAAATGCAATTTTATCGGAACATTGGGGGTATACCTTAATACTTGTTTCTCCATGTCTATCCTGCTTATGTCTGGGATGTGTAAAAGCTAAAAAAACCACAAAAAAAAATTACTAGGATGATCTATCCCGGTGAGGACATCTGGTTCACATTATAAAAGTATTATATTGCCATATTCAAATGTGTAAATTTTTATCCAGATCAAACTTAAATCGGTTTAAAATTCAAATATGTGTATATTGTTTTAGCCAGTCGCTGCTGGGAGTGGTATTCCTCAGGTTAAATGTTATTTAAATGGAGTTAAAGTACCCAGAGTCGTAAGAATAAAGACATTATTTGTGAAAGCTGTTGGAGTTATTACTGCTGTAGTGGGAGGCTTAGCTGGAGGCAAGGTAAACTCACAACATACATATATTAATATTAAATAGCAGTATGAAATTTAGCTATAGTATGATATTATATACATTTTTAAAATTTATATCTTTTATTTGTAAACAATATGTAAAAAAGGGTAGAAGATTTGTTTCTAGGAAGGGCCTATGATACATAGTGGCGCTGTGGTAGCGGCTGGTATATCACAAGGGAAAAGTACAACATTCAATAAGGATTTTAAAATATTTCAATTTTTCCGCGAAGATCATGAGAAACGTGATTTTGTATCAGGTGGAGCAGCTGCTGGAGTATCAGCTGCTTTTGGAGCTCCTATAGGTTATATATATTTTATTTAACAAATTCACATACACATTATGTATTTTGTTGTAAATTTTAATTAAAAAATATATGATAACATAAATACTTTGTCCTGTTAACATAGTAATATTATAAAAGCTCATTTAGTTTTTATTATTAATATTATTTTAATAAAACACTATATAATAGAATGGTAACTGTATATTTATTTAATATTTTATTGTAATTTTTGATTAAAATTATTTAATAACATAGGTGGTGTGTTATTTTCATTGGAAGAGGGCACAAGTTTCTGGAATCAAGCACTAACATGGCGTACATTTTTTGGGACTGTGGTATCTACGTTTACTCTAAACTTTGCACTATCAGCTTATCATGGACATCCAGGAGAGTTAAGCTATCCAGGTATAATATGCAATTTATATTTCATTTGTTTATAAAATATACAAATAATACTTACTGATGGTTGAAAGTTGGATACAGAGTGTCTTAACATAAGGTTCCCTCTGGCTACCCTTACCTTACCCTACCCTATTACAGCAAATAGGATATATTCTGAAGGTAATCAAATAAAAAAAATTGCAGTATCCATGTTCTTTTAAGCAAAGAGCTCTAAGTTTTTACAATTTTGATTATAAAAATATTTTTTAGGCTTATTAAACCTTGGGAAAATGGAGCCTTTTCCTTTCCAATTCTATGAACTACCAGTGTTCATGTTGTTTGGAGTAATTGGAGGATGTCTAGGTGCACTGTGGAATTATATTAATTTTAAACTGAGTGTCTTTCGTATAAGGTAAGTTAATTAATATATAAGTTAATTAATATATAATTTGTGTTGCTTTATGTAGTGGAGCTCCCATTGTTTTTCTGTTTTTCATTTCTTGAGTTTGAATAGATGGTTGCCTTACTCACTAACCAATCAACTATACTTCTATTAAAATTATAATAAGGAATGAAAAGCAATAAACATCTTAAAAGGTAGCCACAACTCATCAACCATATTTACTATTTTCTCCTGAAATAGAACAAGTGTTATAGAAAGATATTTGTATAATTGTATATTTAACGTATTTATAGGCCAGTCGTGGCCTACAAGCGTGCGAGTGTATATGAGAAAGATTGTGGGTTTGATTTCCACTCGAGGATTTTTATTTCCTCGCCCTGGTGAAGAGTGCAGCGTTGAGTTTCGCCACTCAACCCGTAATGCCTCCAGAAATCCGCGGACAGTGGGAAACGGAACTCTTAATAGAAACGGAGTGTGTTTGTATAGATACGTAGGTGCACCATGGCTGCGTGTGGTAGAAGCGTGCTTGGTGGCCGGCGTGAGCGCCACTTGCGGGTTTCTCATGATGTTTTTACTCGACGATTGCCGACCGCTTGGTGAAGACCCTACTAAAGTACCGTTACAGGTAAATTTTGATTATAATGTCTTTTTATGTGAATAAAGACTTAATTTTGTATTACTATAATGTCCTTGAGTGGTTAATGGGGGTCACTCAACACAATATCACGAATTCAGGCAGAAAGTTGAATATGGAGTGTTTTAACAGTAGATTTACACTGCTGCCCTGTTATGCGGGATAAAACTTAACCCAATCACCATTTATTTAACAATCTCATGTTATATTTACACTTTAGCTTAGCTTATTGACATGTTTCTGTTTTTCCATTTCAAACACTAGTTTTATTAAAAATATTTTATATTTTTAATAAAACACTTAAGATGTTTTTGTAGTTATTTTTATAATATTAAAATATGCTTAAAATGAAAATAAATAATAGAAAATAATTTTCCGTGTAGAAAAATGCTTTTCTTATTTATTAAGTATGTTTTTCACATTAACCTTCATTTAGCTTACTGCATTAAGCATATGTACATGTTATCATAAAAAAATGCAAATTTTCCAGAGGCACAAAACCAAGTGCCAATGTATGCACGTATGGTAATACAATATCCTCATGACGGATTTCGGTTCAGAGAAATCGGTCATGAGGATACTATAATACTATACGACCAGTCATCGCTTAAAGGAATATTAAAACTAAAATTATTTTCATATTACAGGCACAGACAGACAATGGTGTTTTTTTTAAAATTATAACTTTATGTTAGGGAAAATATGTTATATAACATTTAGGGAAAAAAAGGTTTTTAATTCAAACATTTTTTAAAAAATAATTAGCTTGTACCAAAAGTCTATATTATGTTCTAGTTCTAGTCAAGTTGTTAATTAAATGTAATGTAACGTAATTTCATTTTATCTCTATCTATGTATTTAATGTTATGCTAATTGAGCTTATATAGCATTGTCACATGCAAAGTCATTTAGTTACCTGTATTTGGACTTGGTGAATTTTTGTTATAGTAAAATATGTATAACAATAACAAAATTCTATTTTATATTTTAAACTGGAAGAGTGTAAATATATAACAAGTTAATTCATATTATTTTTTGAATTAACTTGTTATATATTTGAATTTTGTGCTAAGGACAAATATGTTAATTTTGTTTCAGTATAAAGGGAAACATTTTCATATGGTTTACAGGAAGCCTAATTTACTCGCGTCTTCGTTAATGATTAAACTACCTATTAATCATTAACGAGGATGAGTGTGACATTTCATCGAAGCTGACTGGGTCATCCATTGTCATCGTCATCAATTAACTCAATGTCCAGGAAATACTAACAAAACTATTGTTTTTTTATTAAGTTACATAACCACTTTTTAATATAAAATACTATGTATTTCAATGTGTTGAAGTCTTCATTATTTCTTATATGAATAAAAATTAAATATAACGAAATAATATTTTACTCGCATCTCTGTTAATGATTAAACTTTGGCAAAGTTAAATCATTGACTAGGGTGAGTGTGGAATTTCATTAAAAATGATCGTCGTCCAGCTTCTTTACCAGTTAACGCAATACTAATTAAAATATTTTATATTATGTTAATGTAATAATAGAAGAATGAATTTATCGAATATATATTAATGAAATAAAACGCAAAAATTATTAGGGAAATTATTAATATATAATAGTTTGTTTTACACAAGCTTATTTTGCTTGCATCTTCCTTAATAATTAAACTACTGAATTTAATCATTGAGAGAATGAGTGTGAAATTTCATCAACGCCGATTGTCATCCACTGTCACCACTTACTGATTAACTCAATATTTATCTTAAACTAAGAAAAATAATATTTTAAAAAACATCGTAATATTATACTAGAATGTAAGAAATAGGTAATTTGGTGCTAATAACAAAAAAAAAACAAGCATTTGCATATAGTGTCGTAGAAGACTATATTTTACTCGCGTCTGCGTTAATGATTAAACTACCGTTTAATTATTAATGAGGACGAGTGTGAAACTTCATCGAGGGCTATCGTCATCCGTTGTGAACATCCGCTAAATCATAAGCAATCCGCTATATATATAATTATTTTCAATATAAATTTCTCACTTGTAGTACTATACTGACTAGACGACTAGAGAAGGCTGAAACATGTTCTACAAGCGTCTCGATTAATGATTAAACTACCAAAACTTAATCATTAACGTGGATGAGTGTGAAATTTCATCAAAGCTGATTGTCGTCCATAATCCGCATACAAACTTAATATCAAACTTAATATCTTAATATACAAACTTAATGCTGGCTAAAATAATATAAAATTTAATTAGAAATTATTTATTCTTATAAATATACTTATTTAATAAATTTATATTGATTAACTTTTTAAGTTTTGGTTATATGATACTAAGATTAAGTTAACATGTCTAGTTTCACAATATAAGAAATGTTGAAATAAATTCATAATAGTTGAAATACAGAAAACAAAACATAATTATGTGTTTATAAATAATAATTTATGTATTGCAGCTTTTCTGTGCTGACGGAGAATACAATACACTTGCAGCGATTTGGTTTCAAACACCCGAGGCTTCAGTGAGATCGTTTATCCACGACCCCATGGGATCTTACAAGCCTTGGTCCTTATTAGTTTTTGTGATCTGCTATTTCCTACTTTCCTCTTGGACTTTTGGATTGGCGGTGTCCAGTGGGCTGTTTATTCCGAATTTATTGACTGGAGCAGCTTGGGGAAGGCTTTTAGCTATAATAATTCAGTATATGCTGCCTCAGAATGTGAGTGTGTTTTTTTTATCTAATATTATTTATAATATATACCTCATTCTTTATTGCGAGAAGCTGAAGAATATTATTAAGAGTTATTTTAAAACTAATGACTACATCCTCATGACTGAGAATATTGTCAAAAAATATTTAATTTGTTGTATTTTATCCAGAGTATAAATCCAGCTAAATACGCGTTAGTGGGCGCAGCCGCCCAACTCGGCGGTGTTGTGCGCATGACCATCTCTCTAACAGTCATTATTATAGAGACGACTGGACAGATATCGAACGCACTACCCATTATTGTTACGCTGGTAGTAGCAAAATGGACCGGGGACTTCTTTAATGAGGTATATTTTATGTTTATGTTGTTTAATTCGATAGTCCCTAAGTAGATATCGAAAGCGAAAAATCGCAAATAGTTTTATTGCTCTTTTTAATTACTAAGAAGTGTTGTTGTTTTTTTTTTTTTTTAAATAAAAATAGGGGAGAGCGGGGCCATATCTGGACTTGCAATTAAAACAGTAATTTGGGACATACGAAAAGTAACAACTTGCCCCGGACTTGGGGCAAGTTGTTAACAGACCGAGGTAAATTGTTACCATATTTTTAAAGCTATTATTTGCAAAATAATAAGCAATAAATAATCGAAGAAAGCCTGTTTATTTGAGGAATAATTAACAGTATCATAATAATCTCCCGGCGCAAAAGCAAAAGTGTTTCTTAACCGACTTCTGTAAGAAGAGCAGATTATCAATTCGACTGTTTTTTTTATGTTTATTACTTCATAACTTTTGATTAGGTGAACCGAATTTGATGATTTTTTTTTATTTAAAAGGTAGTACCCCCATGTGAGAATCAATTTTTTTTTTGTATTGGTATGTGTGCGACAAATGGACGAATAACTCAATATCACGCCAACCGATTCCAATGATTGTTTTATTATTTGAAAGAAATTCTTTCAAATAATATACTTCAGGGTTAGTTTGATGAAAGTTTGGTTAGATTCCGATTATAGTTTTTATTTTAGTAAATTTTAATTATACTGGAATAGTTACAAGGAAAAACTTTGTAAAAATTATTGTCAGAAGTGAGATTCCCCATCGTTGCATTTTTTTTCAACCAATCTCAAAGCAGATTATGTTTTCATTTACAACTGACTACAAAACGGAAGAGGTTCCCAATTCGCCCGAATATTTTAATGTATTTTCTTGTTGTAACCAAAATGTTACTTTGCATAAAAATAATACCTAATTGAATGAAGTTTTACATAGGACAACCAATGCCACTCATTAACACCACTATCACCACAACCAACACTCGTTTAAGAAGTATCCTTTTAACGTTACTTATCACTTAATATCGTAAAATATTTTTTTTTTTTTTACNGAAGGCTTTTAGCTATAATAATTCAGTATATGCTGCCTCAGAATGTGAGTGTGTTTTCTTTATCTAATATTATTTATAATATATACCTCATTCTTTATTGCGAGAACCTGAAGAATATTATTAAGAGTTATTTCAAAACTAAAGACTTCATCCTCATGACTGAGAATATTGTCAATAAATATTTAATTTGTTGTATTTTATCCAGAGTATAAATCCAGCTAAATACGCGTTAGTGGGCGCGGCCGCCCAACTCGGCGGCGTTGTGCGCATGACCATCTCTCTAACAGTCATTATTATAGAGACGACTGGGCAGATATCGAACGCACTACCTATTATTGTTACGCTGGTAGTAGCAAAATGGACCGGAGACTTCTTTAATGAGGTATATTTTATGTCTTTGTTGTTTAATTCGATAGTCCCTAAGTAGATATCGAAAGCGAAAAATCGCAAATAGTTTTATTGCTCTTTTTAATGACTAAGAAGTGTTGTTTTTTTTTTTTCAAAATAAAAAATAGGGGAGAGCGGGGCCATATCTAGACTTGCAATTAAAACAGTAATTTGGGACATACTAAGTAAGATTTTTTTATTATGATTTTTTTTATGACTGAAGTCGGAAAGTAACAACTTGCCCCGACTTGGGGCAAGTTGTTAACAGACCGAGGTAAATTGTTACCATATTTTTAAAGCTATCATTTGCAAAATAATAAGCAATAAATAATCGAAGAAAGCCTGTTTATTTGAGGAATAATTAACAGTATCATAATAATCCCCCGGCGCAAAAGCAAAAATCTTTCTTAACCGACTTCTGTAAGAAGAGCAGATTATCAATTCGACTGTTTTTTTTTATGTTTATTACTTCATAACTTTTGATTAGGTGAAACGATTTTGATGATTTTTTTATTTAAAAGGTAGTACCCATGTGAGAATCTTTTTTTTTTGTATTAGTATGTGTGCGACAAATGGACGAATAACTCAATATCACGCCAACCGATTCCAATGATTGTTTTATTATTTGAAAGAAATTCTTTCAAATAATATACTTCAGGGTTAGTTTGATGAAAGTTTTTATTCCGATTACTGGAATAGTTACAAGAAAAAACTTTGTTAAAATTATTGTCAGAAGTGAGATTCCCCATCGTTGCATTTTTTTCAACCAACCTCAAAAAAGATTATGTTTTCATTTACAACTGACTACAAAACGGAAGAGGTTGCCAATTCGCCCGAATATTTGTATAATGTATAATGTATTTTCTTGTCAATATACCAAAATGTTAGTTTGCATAGAAATAATACCTAATTGAATGAAGTTTTACATAGGACAACCAATGCCACTCATTAACACCACTATCACCACAACCAACACTCGTTTAAGAAGTATCCTTTTAACGTTACTTATCACTTAATATCGTAAAATATTTTTTTTTTAAAAAAAACAAACCGAACCGAAAGACAACGAACTAAAAAGTAAAAGATAATTTTACATAAAATTGATTGATTGATTTTGTTGTTGTGAAAAAATTAAAAACAATAAACAAAACATTAAAAATAATAAACAAAAAATGTTCGTTTTAGCTAAGCTTTTCGCACTCAATATGTATGTAATTCTTTGGTAACATTTTATCTTATTCCAGCAATCCTTGAAAACTATATCCGCTGCTTTTTGCATCAACTCATATGACACATAACCTCGAGATGATTTTCGGTCATAAGTCCGCATACTATTAATGCAAAATTACAGTATTTACATCCCATTATTGGTACAAATGAATTGGCGAACGTTGTTCCGAGGTCACAACATGCCCCAAAAAAGGGAAAATCTAGCCCCAAAAAATTGTTGAAAAAATAAATAAATATAAATTAGATTAGGAAGCATAATAATTAATAATTTACAAATAGTGTTCCGAAATAGTTGATAATATATGTAAAAAAACACCGAGATACTCGAGGTTAATCGTTAAAATTTGTGAGATAGACCAAAAATATATTGCCTGAGGCAACGGCACCTGAGGCAAAGATAAACGGACTATCCTACACTGATTTTTTTTAAATTAAATGGTTGTTTCTGAATTTTCTACATTCAGCCAAACAAACTCTTAGGTTTTATAATATTAGTGTAGATTTTGGCGTTTTCTGGTTGAGTTAGATACTCGATTTTTCATTCTGATTCAACCAGATTTTCGACGTATTGCTAATTGCGGTTAGCGCTTAATACGTGAAAACTAAGAAAAAGAAACAATTATAGGATGTGTAAATCAATAACATTCCAGGGTATCTACGACATCCACATACAACTAGCGGGTGTGCCCCTCTTGCCGTGGGAGCCGCCGCCGTTGGCCCACAATATATATGCTTCAGAAGTTATGTCCCACCCTGTATTCACTTTAAGGACAGTGGAAAATGTCGGACATATCGTGGAAATATTGCGTATTGTGTCGTATAACGGTTTCCCGGTTGTAGATCCGCCGCTAGCTGATGATGTAAGTATAGTTGTAGTTTTTAGTGTGGTCAGTGAGTTGTGGTCGTCCTCAAGCCAGACTTTCTGTACTTATGCGAATTGAACAAACACGAGAAAAATATTTAAATCAAGTCTGTGCAGCCGTCTTCAGTTAACTTCAGGGCGGCCACGACTCCTCAACCGTACTGTAGGTACAATTATTGCGTGAGCAATGAATGTGTTGAAATAATAATAATAACACTTTATTGCACGTTTAAAATTGGAATATACATTTGATTTACACAGTACATATAATTTGTGAAACTCTAAAAACAACTCAATTTAGAGTAAGCGGACGACTGCACTAAAATTATGAATATTTTTACTTAACACATTATTTTGTTTAAAGATAGAATGGAAGGTATAATAAGGTCTATATTCTATCAATTTATATTTCACAATTGTTTGAGAACAGAATTATTATTATTACTCTAATAATTAAGGCTGTTTTATAAAGACTATCGGGGCGTAGTGAGATAGCGTCAAAATGTAAATGAGGTGGTCGTAGGTTCGATCCGCACTCATAAGAATGGCCATAGAAGAATGTTTCGCCACTCAACACGCAATGTCTCAAAAAAAATCTGACAATGGGGAACAGAATGTATTTACATTAGGCTCCCTCTGCTATATTTGTATTTTTATTCGATGTACATTTTTAGGCTGAAGTGACTACATACAAACGACTTCGCGGCTTAATCCTACGTTCACAGTTAATAGCCCTACTACAAAACAAGATTTACAATGAAAATGCCAACACAACTTGGTCCAATTTCAATGTGGATATGAACATGTTCCGACAGGAGTACCCGAGATACCCTTCTATTGATGCGGTAAGAAATTAAGTTTCCTTAGGAAAGCTTAATTTAAATTTTGGTTTGGTTTTGGATATGATTCCTACTTGAGGGAATCGTGTTCATTTCCGTACTCAGTTTGACAAAATGCGTTGTTGACTTTTGTTTGATACTCAACATACACTTGGTTCGCCCAGTCTACACCGCTGTACGCGGGATTAAGAATGAAACAAAAAAATGTATGTGTTTTTACAAGATTTTTTAGTTCCAATTTTAAAAATAACAACTCTAACACAAAGTTTTATAATAAATAATTTTCTATATAGTTGGAGATATCAGATTGGGAGAAAACATGCACTCTAGACTTGAGGCCTTTCATGAATCCTTCACCATACACTCTGCCACATAGAGCCTCTTTACCGCGGCTGTTCCGTTTATTTAGAGCTCTTGGACTTCGACATTTACCTATTGTTAATGATCACAATGAGGTACTTTTTATCTTAATTTCAGTATTAATAGCAGTTATTATTTAACAATACTAGTTATTCCAAAAAAAATCTCAAATTCAAACACTTCTTTTTCAGTCTATCTTTTTCACAGCAACAATTGGTTTTTTTTTTCTTATCAAGAAATAAAAATAATACATTACCCTGAGTAAGATTTGAGTTCAAATCCCACTCATACAGTATTTAGTCAGATACTGAGTTAGGTACTGCCCCTCAGTAATCTCATCAGTTAATTGACATAAACATAGTTTTTTGGCTCTTGTGAGACCATTGGGACATTATGCGTACTATGTTCTGCAACTTGTACTATGTACAAATTTAGGTTAAAAACATAAAAAAAATCTTGAATCTTCATACCTGCACCTGTTATATGTATAAGATATACATTGTAAGGATAACTTTCAAATTATATGATTTGTTCAATAATAAAGAAAAAAATAATAACATTTTTATCTCTAGGTTGTTGGGATGGTGACCAGAAAGGACATAGCTCGTTACAGGGTGTGGAGGCATCGTGGACACATGGGCATGGAAGAACTACTTCTCTCTAGTGAAATATAAATTAAATATAATATTGTTATTTAAATTTAAGTCGCAATTTACAAAACTTCCTTAATATATTTAAGATTATTGTATCACTTTTCTAATAAAAAGTTCTATATAACTTTAAGTATTAAGATCATGTTAATTTACTAATAATAAAGCAACTATGACATTTTTTTTATAAATTGAACAATCAACATTTTTTTACATCTTTAACATTTTCATTAACAATTATTATGTTTTAAGTGCCAAAACATAATATTTAGTAATTTGTGTACTTAAGTGGTTTTATTTAAATGTTTAAAATTATTTTGTATTCAAATTTGATTGTTATAAAACATGTGATAATTACTTACTATCAATAAAAAAGACATTCACCAAAGCTATTTATTCCTTCTATAATTAATTGTAAAAGATTTATATTTACAACAAACCTTTTGTAAATATTGACAAAAATTTATATAATGTTACAAAATAAAAGTCAAAAACGCATTCAGTGCTTTATTTGTATTATCCTTTTATTAAATTACAATTTATTTCGCATTTGGTGAAAAGCCTAGGACACTTAGCTTAAAAAATAGCGAAAAGAGCCAGTAATATATATTTTTTAAATATTTGTTGCACTTTTTCATTGTCACCTTAAAAAAAATAGAGAGGAGCATAATTTTTCAAACGTTAGTTATTCACGAAAAGTTCCCATCCTATTCCTGCCCATAAATTTATGAATAAAATCACTGGCAGTATCACTAATATCAGCAATATATAGTTCACAAATTCATCCATGGAATATTTTTTTCTGTGCTCTCTTTAAAATAGCTAATATAAATAAATCTTATTCTTTTATTGTCTTACTTTCCGTTCGCAATGAATTCGCCTCAAATTCTGAAGTCGTTTTGAAAATATGTCACACTGCTGTCGGAATGACGTTTTAAAGAGCCATAAATTAAGAACTGAACTGAATATAGATAAAATATATTTGGGATAAATTATGTTGCTATTTAACTTATTTTTTTAGTGTGGCATTCATATCATTAGAAATCATATTATATAGCTAGATTCCTCTGAAGCGAGGAGTAGAATTCAGCCACTTAATGCCTCCAGAATTCAGCAGAAATGCGGAAGGGAGTGTCTTAACACTGTTACCTCTGCCAATCCTGCTGTGTGGGATACGGCGTGAAGCTGATTAAATTTTTCAAAAAGGTTCCTCTATATGCGGACAAAAATAATGAGATTACTTTTTATCCTGATAATTCCTTTATTAAAATTCATATTGTTGATTGTGCAATCTTAATTATTGTTCCATAATAAGTTAAATACATTAAAACAATATATTATGTCAATATGCAACATATTGTACAACACTTTAAATGACATATATTAAAATAACAGATTAAATAATTATAAGATTATAAGTCATAAGTATCAAATAAACAAATGATAGCTTGTTGAGGATCCTCAAAATATCTCGGCTTGTCGATTCTAGTGATACCATAATCCATTTCCAAAGCTGGCAATAACTGTCCACTATTGCAAATACTATGGTTCATACTGGCTCTTAGAGATTGGTTCAGTGTATGGGAAACAAATTTCGATGGCTGGGGTGTGTTAAATTTATTTCTTACAGCATTACTCGCCATTCTCTTCATGCGCATCACATTTCCTTTTATTGTTGCCAGTATCTTGTGGTTTTCAGGTATATGTAAAAACTCCTTAAGGTCCTAAAATCAACAAAAATATTTTTGCCTTATTATTTCTTTGTCATTGATTTTATATACATTTTAAGGATTATATTGTCAACATAATTACCTTTGTAGGCTCATCATATTTGGCGAATAACCATAAATGTGTCGATAGCATGCAAAACAGTTGTGTTTCGCTATTGCTGAACCGCAACATCAATATCAAAATAGGCAGAATCCGATCTCTCTGTAAAAACAATAAAATTTTTCAATATAAAATCATTTAGGAAAGAGACATATTTTCATTTATTTAATTTTAAATAGAAAATGGGTGTGAATGCATATTGCATTTTTGTGACTACAAAGTGTTTATCCTATGATATTGATAGAATAAATATGTATTTCCGTTAATTTATTAATAAATATAAAAATTGAAAATATTAAATATTTCATTTCCTCAAGTGAGAATCAAAGCTACAGCCTGTCGCGTTTACAATCACGGCCTTGTGTTCCTGCGCCATGAATGACCACCTCTGGACATTTTAATTAATTATTATTATATTATATTGATTTTACTCACCGCATATATCTTAGGCCCAGTAACTTTGTACCTAGTCAAATTAACAAGCACAGACGCGCCCAACCTTAGCATTTCTATACTTGACCTTGATCTGTTTGCGCCTGTCATGTACCTGTACATGCCGCGCACCACGGACGTGGCTTTCCTGTCGTACCTCATTGGAATTACTTCAGTCAGCAATTCTGTATTATTGGAAATTAGTATTATTTTTTGCTTTACGCTGTATATCGCATGTAGCAGGGTAGGCAAAAGGAGCCTAGTATTAAGGCACTCCACTCTGCTTTCCACTGAATCCTACACAATATCCTAAGGCATTGTTTATTGAGTAGCGGAACTCAACACAGCACTTTACCTCGGCGCCAGAGCGAAGAAATAAAAATATTAAAAAATTGCATTTCCTCCATTGGGAAACGAACCTACAACTGTAGTTGCGCGTGTGACTGTAAAGGAGACAGGAGTCTCCTTTACAGTCACACGCTAAGAATTAGAGATTATAAATAATTATTAATTCAATTCTTTTATTATTGGTGCCATACATGCCTACTTGTGTGTGACAAAGTTATTTTAATAGCTATAATTTTGAATACATATATGTATGTAGCAAGATAAGTAAAATAACCTACTGAGATATTAATCAATTCTTTGTTGCTAATATATTTAGGTTGCATATAAAAATGCATCCTGATGACTATTTTTTCGAATACTATCTCTTATCGGAATTTGAACATAACACCATAAAAATCAGCTTCACGTTGTATCCCGTACACAATTATGGAAGCATTGCGTTTTGAAAGGGGGAACTCAACCCCACGCTTTGTCTCGACACCAAATTTAAATAAATATTTCATTTCCTTGCGTAGGGTTCAAACTCACAACCAGTGACGTTTTCAGTCTGCACCACGACTGGCCTCAACCAAGCCCCCCATGAAACAACTCTAACTCTAATAAATCCCAACTCACCCAATGATCTAAAAGTCCTAATAACAGTTTCCATATCGGACATGTTCCTCAGCACGTACATGGCCTCTTTGTGGCGCTCCCTGAGGGACTCCTGCGTGGAGCGCAGGGCGCCGTCCCGCCAACGACGATAGAGCTCCTTGACCCGCTTGTCGCTTGATAAGCGAATTTTGTAACCGCGGAAATGCGCCTGCGGGATATATGTTCTTAAATTGTCAATTTATTTATTGATATGCGAGAGAATAGCATTTTATTTATTGATATGCGAATTTTAATGCAATCAACAACTAGCATTTCCTTTTTTTTTGCTTATCCCTGTATCTCGCACATAGCATGGTAGGCCGAGACCACCTAGTGTTAAGACACTGTCTGTGGTGGGAATTAAGCTCCGCGCTATGCCTTGTTGCAAAAGCGAGAAAACGAAATTAAAGCTTTCATTTTTCGAGAATCGAACGCACAACCGCATTTACAAAAGTACAAGATAAGAACGGAGTGGAAAGGACATAAAAAAAGTACCTGAATTATAGATGCAGCCCGGTTGCGACGTTGCTGTTCTCTCAACATGATCAAGTTCTCTTTCTTATGTTCTACTTCTTTACGTACTAAATACCCTCTGGCAATTGCTTGCAATTTTAAAATTATCGTTTTCTTTTGTAAGAATTCGTTACGTATCAGTCTTGTTGCTTGCTTTCCTCTCCATAATGTCTGAATTAAAATTACCCGTCTTATATAACGAGTATACCATGATTTTGTTAAATAGCGTCTGACATTCTTTTGAATGATCATAGCCGCTTCTCCCCTTTGATTGTTTAAAATTATCCTATGCCTTTTCAATTTATATATCGCCTGCACGACTAAAACTGCAGATTTCAAACGCCCAAAACGCTTTCTTTCGACAAAACTACGAACTTGCGCCTGAAGTTTTATGATAGAATTCTTGAATTTTAAATATTTTTCTCTATCTGATTTAGCTAATTTGTAATAACGGTAATATCTTTGTATAGAAATGGCCGCATTGTGCATAGTGAGGTACTGTTTACGGAAAATATACATGCGTACAAGTGATTGTATAGTGACGATTCCGCGTTTCATTTTCAAGAAGTTGGAGCGGCATTCGTTTCGACGTTTCATACTTATATACCAAGTCTGGATTTTATCGACAGCCATTCTACGGGATTCCATGCGATTTTTATTCCGAGATTGTATGTGCCTTTGGACATAAATAGTTGTGTTCCTCAATTGAATAAAATCTTTTCGGATTTGTCTGGCCTTTAAAATCTCTCTGTAACGTTTTTGAATAATTGTTACTACTGATTTAAACTCTACATACTGTTGTTTTTGTTTTCTTCCCTCAATGAAGGCTCTGTAAAATCTTTGTATAGTAATACATGACGTTAATATTTTGTTATATGTAGATTTTTCTAGTAACATCTTCTTATTCGCTCTATATTTACGTTGTATGGTTATAGTCACATGTTTAAGTTGTAAATAGGCTTGTCTTTGTTTCCGCATCTCTATTAAAGCCCTATATTTTGTTTGTATGAGTATTGTAGCACGTTTTAAGCTTAAGTAAGCTGATCTTTCACGTCTCATCGCTATGATGGAACGATATTTTATTTGAATATATATTGTGGCAGAATTAATTTTAAGATATTCTTGTCTTTGTGTTTTTCCAATTACATACGCTCTATACATTTTTTGTATAGCGATACACGCCACTTTAGTTTGTTCATACTGTTGTTTAGTTTCTTTGCCTTTTTTTAAAGCCCTATACCAATTTTGAATTTTTATAGCTGATTGTTTTTGTAATGCCAGTTGACGTTTGCGTTTCGTATATGCTCTAAAAACATTCTGGATTACAGTACACGATAATTTTATTTTCATATATTGAGATCTTACTTCACGCATTTTCATTAGAGTTCTATATCTCCTTTGCAACACAATGGAAGCTCTCTTAAGTTCTTGATAACTATTTCTACATAACCTCATCAATACTAAGGCTCTATATCTTCTCTGTATAATTGTAGCTGATTTTTTATAGTTCAAATAATAAGATCTCTCACGTCGCATTTGTAGTAAGCTACGATATTTCTTTTGAATAAAAATAACGGATTTTTTTATTGCAATGAATTCGCTTCTGTCAGATTTCATTTTTAAATACAATCGGAAGTGCCTTTGTATCACAGTAGCTGAATTCTTTAGCGCCACAAAATTCTGTCGGGCGGCTTTCACAGTTAGGTACAATTTAAAGTGTTTTTGAATGATAATAGCTGAATTCCGAAGACTTACAAAGTTCAACCTTTCATTCTTCATAATTTGGTAAGCCCTTACTTTTCGTTGGCAGGTTATTATTAAATTTCGTCGCCGTATATAATCGGTACGGGCTAATTTACGCTTGTATAATGATTGAACTTTTATAGCAGTGCTTCTCAATTTTAAATATTGATTTCTTTCTTTTCTCATTAACAAAATTGCTTTATATCGTTCTTCGATGTTTCGAACCGATCTCTTTAATTCTTTATAATATTTTCTCTGTTTAAACATTTTATAATAACTTTGTAGGAGTATAACTTTTTCTCTTTTTTCTTTGAAATTCTGCATTTCCCATCTCATTAACAATTTACTTCTATATTTTTTTTGTATATATAAAACTGCATTTGTTAAATTAGAGTACCACTTTCGTACTGAGTATCTCCTGATAACACTCTGTATTAAAATTATTTTTACTTGTATCTCCTTGTACTTCTTCATGCACAACCATCGTTTAACATAAGCCTGAATCAACGTAGCAGATCGGTTTCGCAGCTCCTCTCTCTTTAAACGTAACTCTAATAAAATATCTTTTGCTTCTTGTATCAATTTCATACTCTTGTACCATTGAGCAATTTTCACAACACTTGCTTTAAATTTTTTTAAACGACTTCGACATCGCCACTTTCGACAGTATTTCTGTATAACTATAGTGGCTATCGTAATCTGGTGCATTCTGTACTCCATCATACGATTATACTTAATTCTTCTCCACCAACATTGTATATTGCTGGCGGCGGTGTTGCGTTCTATTAGTATTCTCTCTTCTTCTTTTCTTTTCTCCACAATAACTTCATATTTCTTTCTCCACCACATTTGTATTACATTGGCAGCCTTCTCGAATAACGGTGCCCGGAACACATGGATCAATTGCCACAACAGAGACAGAGTCTTCTCTCTGTGACCGTCAGCGATGTCTACGGCAGATATCTCACCAACTATAACGAAATTAGCTTCTTTCAATGCATTGAGAGCGACCGAAACATTGTGTATTTTTTGGAGTCGCGATATCGCAGGTGTTCTTAATTGATGTAACAGTCTATTTTTCATGAGTATTATTTCCATTACTTTCGTTAGTCGCACTCCATCTCTGATGTCGACGGCGATGTTGTGCACCGCGTATTTGTATTCATCCAAGTAGGATTGTTTGTGACTAACGACGAAACCGAGAGGTCGTAAATGTTTGGTAATGTCTCCTATCCCGGTGATCAATTCTCTAGTGAAACGTATCAAAATTTCCCTGCTTTCCTTGCAAACTGCATTTCTGCAGAATAAACAAGGGTCGTGGGAAATCAGTTTTTTTTGCTTTGCTTGGTCCAAGAAAAATACCAACATGAAGAACTTTTTGAGAGTAAATTTCTTTATAGCTTCCATAGACGCTTTAGAATGTTTGTTTTTCAAATGAGGATTCTTAAACATTCTTTGTATAATAAATGTGGTCAGCCCCTCGATGTCACTGTTGGACTTGAGGGGTAATACAAGACCGTAAATTGCTTCGAGACCTAGTCTAAGCCAGAGTGGATTGTAAGACAATAGCAACTCCATAATAACCTTTTGTAAGCCAACATTCAAATGTAGATTTCTGTCTGTTCTTATAGCAATCAATTTCTTTTCTATTTGTACATTTAATTTGGTAAAAACTTGAGAAATTTCCGGACTTAGTAATAACAATTTAGCAGATCTCCTTAAACTTTGAAGCCTCTGACTGTTGTGGTACACACTGCAGACCTGTTCTTTAGTGGGAGCCATAGGGACTTCCTTATTACGATTCTCAATCCACGCCTTGCCTATGTCAATCTTTTGTTCCATGTTACTGTCAAGATCAGCCGGCGGGGTTAAAATATAATTGAGCCACCTTTTAAACTCGTTTTCAAATTTATCAACTGCTTCCTCATCATAAAAATAGGTTGACGATAAGAAGGGATCAACAGTGAAGGACTGTGAGTATACATTATCAATGTGATTAAATATGGAAGGCTGACTTAAACTTTTATTCTTTTCGAAAGTTAGATTCACTCTGCCAGATAATGACTCCTTGCGTTTCATATTCATTTTTGGCTTCATTGACTTCTTTGGTAATGTTACTGGCATTTTCCAAAGTTCTGGTTCTGCTCTCACAGATCTTTTGGACCAAGCCGACTGTTGACTTACCGACGTCGACTTATCGCATGTATTGTCGAAAGTACGATTAATCGTGAAAGTTGTCATTTGCTGAAAGTTATCTGTCTTATCTAAGACTTGTGTTTCAGAAAAATGTCCAGTTTCCTCTGGTATTGACTGCAATGGAGGAGTTAGCGACCGAGGTGGTGATTTCACGTCAAATCTTAAGTCATTATTCCATAAGAAATTATCAGGGCGAAGGTAATTTCTTTCACTTACTTCCCTTTGTTGGTATTCGTTAAAGAGAGCTTGCCGACACAGTTTTGGCGGAACTTCCTTATGGGTATTATTATCAAAGGGTGTAAAGGGAGATTCCTTAGTGTATGTATCGGAACTTAGTTTGACATGAGAGTCATCAATTATTTCATGAGTTTCATTGTTTATTTTCGGCAAAATCTTACGTTCCGTTGAAAATCTTTGGGGGAAAAAAGATAAATCACTTATTCGTGAAAAATCTGTGTTTATAGAAAAATTTGGACTGTTGAACTCTTTTGGGGAAGATGTATTTGGTATCTTCTTATTTGGAAGTGTTGGTGTTTCAGTAGCTTGAGCATTACATTCATATTGATATTGTTGATTAACAGTTAGGCACATTTTGGGCTTAGAAGAGGTGATACACATAATTGAATTTTCTTTATTTCTGTTAATATCTAAACTGTCATCAAAATCACTCTCAGAATTGATACTTAAAATAATTTTTGGACCTGCATTCAACTTTTCATTTTTAGTAGGAACACTTTTCAATGGTGTAAAAGTGAAATTATCAAATATATTTGCACTTGATGATGTATCACAAGATTGTCTGTTAGATGGTTTTAGTACATTATTTTGTTCATTGTATTTCTCATTAGTAATTGTACTATATGACTTGTCATATGTTTGGTGGAATGTTTCTTCTTTATTATGTAGCATGTTTGAAAATATTTCTGAAGTATTGAAATTTAAGTCTATACTTGTCAGTGAGCCAAAAGGACATTTGTATATATTTGAATCTTCTAAATGATTATTGTAAAATGGTGCATTCTCTTTGTTTGTTTCACTGACCATTTTGTGTTGTGTAGATTTTACAACTTCTACAGTTTTCTGCACTTTCATTATTGATTCAACCTTTTTCTTGTATATGGCAACTGGGGACTTCTTACCTACTTTATTCTTCATCTTACCAGGTGATGTTTTAAATTTAGGTTGATTGTTTTTGCCTTTAGTACTCTGGAAAAAAATAAAAAAAGTATTTTACTACTCATGACAATTTTTAATTTTTAGTAACAAAAAGACATTGTTAAGTGGCAGACCTTTTACAACCACACCACACCTTTCCTACTAAGTAGGGAAATAAAAAAACCACAACCCCAAGTGTGAAACATGTTGGATGAACCAATAAATCAGACACAAAATCCAGCTTTTACAATGACTTCATACTCGTATCTGACTGAACTTTAACTCAGTTAAAATTCTAATATAAATCAAATATATATCTGCATAATGTTAGTTAGGTGGTAAGTATAATTCAACAGTTCAGAAAAATCTGTTAACATTATTTTATTTTATATTCACAAATAAGGTAAGTGACGGTAACTTCGTGCTAGTACGTCGTTTCGTGAGTTTTGCTTCTGGCAAAAATCATAAGCAATTTAAGTATTATTTACGTAAACTATATATTGGTATATTTCGTCGTCTAAAAACTAAGTAACAATATTTTAATGATAAAATTGAGCGTATAGCGACATTTTAAACGCAGAGTTGTCTACGAACTGCAGTGTACGGTGTCTGCGATGATTACACCCGTAAGACTAGCGTAAGAGTTTCTTAAGGTTGTAGAAAGACAAAGGTAAGTTATTCGAATAAAACATTGAATATATGCTCTTTTGTATTCTATAAAAAAACATTTTATTGCAAAAAAAAATAGATGGAAGCATAAAATTCTTTTAAAATTGCAATAAATCGATTCACGAAATAGCAGTCATTTTATTTATCAAGTGTCCGCTATTTCGTGTTACTACCGAATTAGGGAGATCTTAGATACTTTATAATAAATTTATACTTATGTTACAATTGAGATAATTTAAATTTAAAGCTTCAAATCAGTTATTTTATTTAATAAAGTTTCTTGTGATCGAAATTCGGTATATATTTTGGTCACTCAAATTACTATTTTAAACGTAACCTAAATTGATCATTTTAAGCAAAATTCGTATAGGTACTGCCAATGTAACTTTGTTTTTTAATCAACCTTTATAATTTATTTTTGTGTATTTTTTCGAATGTACATGGTACTTAATGATTACTTTACATAATGTAAAAATTACTGAATAAACAGAACTGCCGAAGTTACCAAAATCAATAACACGAAACAAGCTCTCCCCTACATTTCATTATTTTCTCTAACTTCGTGACAAATATATCTACGTAAAATCAACACATTGACTTCTGTCTTTGTTAATATTGTTTATCTTAGTCTTGTTGTAAGTCTAAATAAAGATCTTTTTATTTTTTCAAGAATATACTAAACTGGTTGCGAAAATAAAAGCCATTAGCCAAATATATAGTTCTATAAATTGGCATAGCTAGCTTCAAAAAATTAAACTTGAATTATGAACTTTTATATATTTTTTTTATAAAAAAAGTATATAAAAGTTCAAAAATGTGTTTTTTTTTTAAACTGAGCTTTTATAATTTGTAAATTATAAAAGTTGAGGCCAGTCGTGGCGCAGGGGTACAAAGTGTGACTGTAAAACCGACTGGTTGTGGGTTCAATCCCCACTCGAGAAGATGAAAATAGAAATAGTATAGAAAATATTTATTTAAATTTATATTGCAGGCAAAGCGCAGCGTTGAGTTCTGCCACTTAACATGCAATGCCTCCGGGATTCCGGAGAAAGTGGGGAATGGAGTATCTTAAAAACATTAGGTTCCCTTTGCCTACCCTGCTGTGAGCAGGATACAGTGTGAAGATGATTTAATTTGATTTTTTTTGTAAAAGTTTTAATGTTGTTACACTGATCTAACCTATTTTCTTTATTTACAAATTCTTTACAATCAAAACCTATAAAGGTGTTTATTTTTTTTATTATAAAACCTTACTCGCAGGGTAAAAACTTGTGACCCGAAATAGGGGCCACAAACTCACGAAGTTAGAAACAGAGCTAAATTTTATCACAAAGTAGGGTTCAAACTAGAGGTCCATTAATATAAAAATTAAGGATAAGTTAAACCGCATATTTCACACATTAAATTACTGCCAAAAGACCCACTTTGATCACACTAAAATTTGCAAATTCATATAACCTTTAATAATGTATTTACAATAGTTTAAAGTAATAAGAGCCTTAAACTGCCCAACCCCCATAAATTTACCTTAGTTATACTTTTTTACAGCTTCGTGCTTTTCCCTTCATAGCAGGGTAGACAAAGAGAATCTTGTACAAAGATAGTCTATGTTTTTGCCAGAACAAGAAAACAAAAATACATCCTTCCCTTAAGGCAGGAATAGAACTCACAACTGTTGCATTTACAGTTATATGTTGACTTTGCGCATCAACAGTCTCAATTATATTTCACATTTAAAATATCCAATTATATTACCATAGCAGACTTTAGGACAACTATGACATCATATCTGCCTCTGTTTTCATTTGTAAAGTGAATAGTTTCTCTTAGTGCAGTTGGTTGCGTTGGTGTCCAGAGCATATTTAGACAATAACATGTTTCTGGTTCAACATCTAAGAAATCTCCGAAGAATTCTATATTAAGACCTGGAGGCAGAGCTTTTCCAAGTGTTATCTAAAATATTTAATAATATTTTGTGTAAATTGAAGCTATCACCAATTTTGAAACAAATAGTGGTTAATTTTAAATTTAAAATAATTACATTAAGAAATTGGACATTAAGATAACTATTAAATATAAATTATTTATATGAAATAAATCTAATACTTATTGAAAAATAAATATGTTCATATTAAATCATCATAATCATTCATTTTTACATTAAATAATTACAAGATCTGACCTGTTGAGAATGTTTTAACGGATTTAGTACTTCTAAATTCTTTTTACTAGTTTTCCCAAGAGGGACGTTGTCGAACACAACTTGCGGTGGTTTGGAAAAGGGCGCAAGTGTAAGTCTGGGAATTTCTTCCTTAATTAAGTCATCATGCAAAATCTTTTTTCGAGTTCTCTTCACACGTTCCGGTGTATTTTCAATCTGACGATACACATTATACAAAAGTTAGAACTTTGAAAATAAAAATTAAAGAAACACAGTTAAATACTTTACCTGGAAATACATTTTGCTTTTAAATTTGTTAACATTTACAAACTATAATTACAAATTACAGGGCAGAAATGATTTTTGTTTTGCATTTGTTAACTGGATTTGGCTTTAAAATTCGAAGTACTTATAATTATAAACCGTCATAAACGTCACTATGTTTAAATTACCCCTTCCTACCATCGTACCACAGATTAAGTAATATTTTACACTATATTCACTATTCACGAAAGCATGAGATAAAATGTGACAAACTCCAAATAGTAGGGGCGGCGAAGAGGGGACTTTGTGGAGTCATTCGAGCGCATCAGATTAAGATACTGGGGATTCTTTGTACTCGGTTACGTACTACCAAATATGAGCTTCATATGTATAGCCGCGCGTCTAGGATAAAGGATCAGATTAGTAAAAAAAAAATTGATCATCGGACATTCTAGAGCGCATCAGATTAAGGTAGGGTAAGTTAGTAAAATGCTAAATCGTGTATATTCCACTAATCTGACAATTTGAGAACGACGCAAAGGAGGGGGAGGGCTCCGAAGTTGTAAAAAAAAACGTTATCTGGACATTCTCCAGCGCGGCTAAGCTTATTTTGGAGGGAATCATTCAAGGATTACGAAAAATTCCGCAAGCCGAAGTAATAGAAATTGATCGATAAATTTGTTTGTTTGATGTACCTAAGAATTACATATATTCTTCTCACCGTATTTCTATTCCTATCTCCCTCTTTCTTTTTTTTATTAGTCCCTAACTCATCAATGAAGATGATAATTTAAAAAAATACTTAAAAAAAAAATATTTTGTAGCTTTTTTATTATAAATAAATACAAGTATTCTATTTCAAACATACATTATTTTAGTTACATTCCAATTTTTGAGCTTTTCTATTGATTACGTTCAGTGAATAAAAAAAATGAGGCCAGTCGTGGCGCAGTGGCACAGAGTGTGACTATAAAACCTACTGGTTGTGGGTTCAATCTCCATTCCAGGAGATGAAATATTTATTTAAATTTTTATTTCCATTTCTTCGCTCTGGTATCGAGGCAAAACAGCGACGTTAAGTGCTGCTACTCAACACTCAATGCCTTCAAAATTTGGTAGAAAGTGGAGATCAGAGTGCCTTAACCTTAGGTTCCCTCTGCTTACCCTGCTGTGTACGGGATACAACGTAAAGCTGACTTGTTCATTGTATTGGTTTAAAAAAATATTAATAATTGTCAGATTAAGCAAGTCCCTTCAGATAATCGTCTGAGATATCACGTCTAGGGGATGTAGATGAACCATATATATCTTAATCTGACGCGCTCGAGTATTTTAAAATGGCGATTTTTTTTGCATTTTCATCAACGATTACGAGCTTGAGTCACATCCAAATCGTCAGATTATTACATAAGAGCTTTTTTTTAGGTTCACTTAACACCCCCTTAGAAAATCAGACGCGCTCGACAATATTTGTTTTTTTTTGCAATTTTTAACTCTTACGTACGACCACCTCCACCATGGAAACTGGCAGATTAACATATTTTCATGTTTAAGAAGACGTAGGCAATTGATGATATCAATATCTGACGCACTCGAGTATGTCCATGGAACAGTTTTTTTTTTTACATTTTTGAAAATCTATAGCCCCTCAACCCACCGGTCCAACGATTTTTTTTATATGACATTTTTTTCTTGTTATCATCTAAGCTTCGCAACCCAATAGGTCTCAATGACGCTCGAGTGACTCCACAGTTTGCTGCTTCGCCTCCCTAATAGATTATTTTCTTAATTTTCATATATATAATAATTAGATCGAGATCCTAGGGTCCCCAGACCTACGTCATTGTAGCAAAGATGAAATTTGAGGATTAATAGCTAAACAAAAAGAACAAGGGTTTACTTTTATTGTACCGGGGCGGTCACCCAAATTATCTTACACCCCTGTCAAACATCTTTTCGTATTTTATAAATTCTCAAAAAGCTTCTTGGTTTAGGGCCAAAAATTTCCCTTGATCCTTTCAGCCTTTGAATCTCTCCTTTATTCTTCTTCTTAATATTTTAGTAGGTATAAATTTTACAATGCAAGTTATTGAAATTTATAGCTTGCAGTGTGTCTGTGAACTTTTGCCTTTATCCAAAGACAGGATGCCTACACTTCGCTTGGGACTGATAATCGTCCGGGACAGAATAAGTCCAAGAAGCGTGGCCGTAGCTCCATCTGCTCCCGCTACCACATTTTAAACTTGTATGATATTCTCAAGTTTTGATATGCTCATTTCGCTATCTGTAATATTAAAAATCGGCGTATCTGTAAGTTGAAGCAGAGGTGTCATCATATACAGTTGTCTGGACTTGTGTCCTTGTAAATTATACTGACCGCTGTATAACGTGTGGCAAATTAGTAAACAACCTCGGTGATCACAAAAATTTCGTCAGAAATGTTTTATAATTTCCTGGAAGTTGATCGTTAACATTTTATCTCTTTCTTTCTCAGAACTTTCACGCTTTATCTTTGTCAGTACTTTTATTTAGTGCGAGGAGGAGCATAAACTAAATAAACTTATCCTTTATCTTTTTTAAAAAGATTTATCCGAGGCCTTATGATCCTAACATGCTTTCTTCTTTTTCTCTACAGTGTCTTTCATTTGTCGTGCTTTGTACTAAAACCTCGATTCTATTTACCACATATTTCTGTCGATTCTTCCTTCATGAAATTATAATGAAAATATAATTGCAGAGCATACTTCAACATTTCCATTTCCCGTTTCATAGGTGTCTAATATTTTGGAGACACTTATCGTCTTAGATCAATGGATCTTTAAACTTCCAGTTTCCTATGCGATAATTCGACTTCAAATTTGGACGTCTTGTAAGGTTGCTTCAAAATGAAAAGACCCTTTATTCTAGGAACGACTACATATTGGTCTGCTCCTAGGACAACATCCAAAATAACAGCAGCTTAAATATACTGATTCACTAGGAATAATCATACTTTTCACGGCGCGAATGTAGAAGAACGTCCGAATGGATGGATGATAAAGGAATATTAATAAAGGAAAAAAAGAGCGGTAACAAAGGTAGATGAAGATCTCAATTGTTGTTATTATCATTGTTCTACACCAATTGTCATTGCCCGTATTATCAGTTTTTTTGCGAATTCCATTTTTTAAAATAAGTATGGGAAGTACATAGATGCCACTTCAATAAACGTGCATTATAATGTCCAAACTTATACGTCACAGCAAAATGTCAGCTTTACAAGTTGCTTTTAAGAAAGACATCATTTTTGGTTAAAAATAACAATTTTAGGAAAACTGCCACTTACACTTACTTTAGGCTTGATCTTATAAAATGTAATTGCAACACTGCTAGTCTTAGATTAATAATAATACATATAAAAATGGTACATCTGGCAGCACCAGCTCTAAGTCTGTCTGTCACATAGTCTTATGTCAACTTGGGAATCAAGATTTTTACTGGTTCGCTTTTGCCCGTTTTGTTCGTAACATCTGTGACCTGAGATTCTAGTGTGTGGTAGGTATAAGTCAGATGTCTTGAGTTATTTTATTATATGAATAGTTAATTAATATAAATTTTAATTATCAATATTCTAGCAAATCACTGTAGAAATCATGGCCGAATCTCAAATGAACGACAACACCACTTGCGTAGTGTGTTTTAAAAATGTCGTGTATTTCTCAATTGGAGAATGTGATCACCCCGTGTGTTTTGAATGTTCAACCCGCATGCGAGTTTTGTGCCTGCAGAATGAATGCCCTATATGTCGTCAGGATCTTTCTAGGGTATGCTTAATTATTATAGTTAGAATAAAATCCAATTAAGAATTACCAATTGAAGGCAAACATTCTTATGGTTTTATTAAAGTTATGACACAAAGTCTTGTAGATACTTAAATAATATTGTTCAATTTATTAACATTATAAAAATTTTTGATATAAAAAATTTTGCCACATAAATATTTATAATATTTTTACAAATAGTCCTATTAAAATATTTTTAATTATACTTTAATAAATGGTCATTTTTTTAAAATTATCTCATTAATTCATTTTGTATGTAAATTTATAGGTAATTTTTACTGAAACTGTACAACCTTTCAAGAAACTGCAAAATAGACCTTTTCCTGACCGATTATTTGAAAGGCAGTTTAAAATTGCATTTTGTAGTGAAGAAATAAAAAATGCATATGAAAACTTACTTGAGAACCGTTGCAAAATTTGTGACAAAATACCCTTCCGTACATTCAGCATGTTAAGTGACCATATGAGGAAGGTACATGAAAGGTACTTTTGTGACCTCTGCGTGACACATTTAAAGGTATTTATTATTATTCTTTCTTAAAGCTTCCCTCTGTATCCTGTATATCACAGAGTAGCAAGAGTGTTGAGGCACTCAATATATCACTTTCTGAAATATTTTGAAGACAGCATTGTCTTCTTACCAGAGAGACAAAGTGTTTTTTAAGTGGCAATCAAATCTACATCTACAATTATAATCAAGACACTGAGACGTGACAGCCTCCAAGTATATTTAATTATAAAATGTAAATATGATATAATGTCTTACAAAAAAATTTACATAATATTGCATAACATAACATCTTGTTAAAAATTCCACATTATTTTTAATTTTAAATATAATTTATATACAATTAAATATTGTAACTAAGCACTTCAAGAAATTATATTGAATTATAAATAAAATTATGGCTGTTGTGGTGCACATGTAGTGGTAAAAGCGTGTGACTGCAGCTTAGTAGGTGTGGGTTCAATTTCCTCAAAAAAAAAATTGTCTGTCTTAATGTAACTTTCTATTGGTTCTTGTAAATATTTTATTATAATTTTTATAAATAAATAAATAAAATAAATGCCCACTCAAGAGAATAAATTATTATTAATTAATATGTCCATTTCTTCCCTCTGCTTACCCTGCTATGTGTGGGGTATGGCATAAAGCTGATAGATAACATTCACTTTGATAAATCTTTTTCCTTTAAAGATAAGTATAGATAAGAGCATATAGAACCAATTATTTGCTTATTTATTACCTAAATTACCTTATTGTCTATGAAATAATTGTATCTGAAATAATTTTAATATTTATATGTATTGAAAAAAAACTTATATAGAACAGTTTATAAATGTAAATAAAAAAAAACAATTACAAAATCCAAAACAAACATTTGTTTAATGTTTATTTTTACCATTTATGGTAAAAATAATTAGAACATTAACATATGTTAATAGGTAATCTCTAAATTATATTATGTTAATTTTTGTGTCAGGAGAATGATTTTAGACTTTTCTCTAGGGAAAGGTGTGAATGTGAAAAAAATTATGTAATAATGTTGTGCAAACATTGTTCTTGATTAGAATATATTAATTAATGTGCTAATTATACATCAGTCTTATTTTCTTAATTTAATGCTCTTGTTATATATTTATAACATTTCAGATATTCACTAATGAAAGAAAGTGTTATACTCGGCAAGAACTGGCCCACCATCGACGAAAAGGAGACCTAGATGATACCTCCCATAGGTAAAGTCACCTAATTATATTTAATTCATTTATATGTTATTAATTTAAAAGTGTATTGTATGAAATTAGTACTATATTCCTTTCACTTTTAGAGTTATTAAAATATATTTTTTAATAATGATATTGGATTGTTAAATGTGTGGTTATATAATTGTATACTTTATAACTATTTATTTGAATTTAATTAAATATTCTCTTAGAAAATTTTGTCATATTTTTATGTATTTAAGTAGCCAAATTTTGATTTGTTGCCACATTCTTTGGCTAGCATTGCAATAATTACATTAAATAAGACTTAAAAAAATTGAATGAAAAAAGTAACAGTTAAAATTATAATTTCATCGTTAAATGTAATTTTCGAAGTTTTATTTGACTGCAAATGCGATGGGTGTGGGTTGGACACCATTGGGGGGATGATTTATTATTTTTCCACTTTGGTAGATAAAGCTTTGCTTGCCTTAAGCTTAGCTTCGCTTCTGCTCACCTCGAAAATTTAAAATGACTTTATACTAGGTTCCCTTCACTTACCTTATTATATATATGGGAAAAACGTATAGCTGAAAATTAAAAAAAAAACAGTACGGTCGCTGAATTGTCAGCCGCAGATGGCCGTGCAGATTTGATTTTAGGTGAATTTCTTTTTGCGATTGTAAAATTCACAAAAGTTCAGAAAATCTATTAGGCGACCAAGACTCGTTGGCCGTACTATAACTTAAAATTAAAAAGTTAAATCAGCTTCACTCTGTATCCTGCACAAAGCAGGGTAGGTAGAGGGAACCTAGTGGTTAATACACTCTGATCTGTTTCATATTATAATACAGGGGACATCCACTATGCGAGTTCTGCGAGGAACGTTTCATGGACGCAGACGAGCTTTACCGTCATTTACGTAAGGAGCATCTCTACTGCCATCTCTGCGACGCGGATGGAAAGAATCTGTACTATGCAACCCACTCGGCACTGGCACATCACTTTAGGAACGAACACTACCTGTGTGAAGAGGGTGAATGTGCTGGACAACACTTGACGGCTGTGTTTAGAAGTGAAATCGATTTGAAAGGTATATAATGGTATTTGGTTGTATTTCTATTGCCGAATACTCCCGAATTGTTGTTTTATATGTAAATAGTGGTGGCACTTTTCTTTTTATTTATTATTTACAATATAATTTTTATGTAATATACAAGATATATTACATGAAAATAATCCATGTTTGTTTTAGCTCACAAGGCAACTATCCATGGGCGTGGTATGCCGCGCGGCGCCGCGAGGCAAGCGCGTACATTGGAGTTGCAGTTCAATATAACTCCCCATCCTGTAGTTCAAAGAGTACCAAGGTGTGTATTATAAATAATTTAGTTATTATTTGGCTATTTTTTAGCTTCTTGTTGTATCTATCATATTTATGAGTAGTGTTAAGATACTCAATTTTTCAATCTCTGCCTAATTTAAATGAGGTTGCTAGTTGAGTGGCGGGATTTAACGTCACATTTCCGTCTTATCATCAGAGCGAGGATATGAAAATAATGATTTCTCATAGGAGTTGAACCCTCAACCATCGCGATTACAATCAGGCATTGTGCTGGTGCACCATGACGTTCTAAATAATTTAACTGACATGAATAAAAGAGGTTATATGGTTATATACCGACAGGGACAGAGACATGCGCTCGCGGGAACAGGAACGGGAACGGGAACGTGACCGCGCGTCCCCCCCGCCGCCTGCGCAGGTGTCGCCCATGGACCCGCGCAGCGATGAGCAATTTCCGCGGCTGTCGGCGGCGCCGCCAGCACCCGCGCCGCTGCTGCCGCACGCGCCGCGCTGCTTTAGAGGTAATATGAGTTATTTATTGATGATAATGATATCGAAGTCATTTAATGATGTTAATGATACTATGTAGGTTGAGGAAAGAAGAGAGAGAGAGAGACTTTACCAAATGTTAAAAAACATAATTTTAATATAATAATTAAAGGAGAACCTCTTAATGTGTCGGAATCAGCTATTTTCTTAGGTGTTACTATAGATTCCAAACTCCAGTAGAACGCTCATCTGGAAGCACTTGCAGATAAACTCAGCACTGCCGCGTTCGCAATTAAAAAGGTAAGACAAATGACGGACGTTGACACTGCCCGACTAGTCTACCATAGCTATTTCCATAGTATTTTATCTTATGGAATGCTGCTATGGGGCAGTGCTTCAGACATAAATTCAATATTTATCCTCCAAAAAAGAGCCGTAAGATATATTTATAAACTAAGAGTGCGAGATTCTCTGCGAGATGTTTTCAAAGATGCAGGTATTCTTACAGTTGCTTCCCAATTTATATACTACTAGCGGACGCGCGCAGCTTCGCTTGCGTATTTAAGGGTGAATTCTAATAACCCATGAAACATGTGTTCAATGAAATATTTTTAAGAGTCTAAATTTTAAATTTTATAAAAATCGGTGGCGATTTAAAGATTTTTCCATACAAACTTTCAACCCCTTATTTGCACCCTTAGGGGGTGAATTCCAGAAACCCATGAAACATGTAGTTAATTATATACGTTTAAGAGTCTGAATTTCAAATTTTATAAAAATTGGTGATGATTTAAAAAAAAACTTATACAAACTTTCAACCCCTTATTTGTACCCTTAGGGGGAGAATTCTAGAAAACGATGAAACACGTATTCAATTAAATACTTTTAAAAATCTAAATTTCAAATTTTATAAAAATCGGTGCCGATTAAAAAAAATTCTATTTCACCCCTTTAGGGTTAAAATTTTTCAAAATCCCTTCTTAGTGGATGTCCAGATTACGAAAGTAAACTTTTGTCCAAATTTAACGTTTCTACGCACAGCGGTTACGTCTGTGTACAGCGGTTACGAATGTGTTCAAGAATATTTAGAGGACAAACATGTATGGAATTAATGTCTATTGAAGGTAATGCAGGATAGCTGCCAACTAATGTAATAGATTGTACCATTGATTTTGAAAAGAGCAACTGTTGAGTTTCTTGCCGGCTCTTCTCAGCAGAACTGCCTTCCGAACCGGTGGTAGCTTTTTGTTCATATGTTCATTCGACGATTCAAAAGTGCTTATAATAATTGCCTATTTGAATAAAGAATATTTTGAATTTGAGAGGGGGGTCCAAATCGTATATGGGGCTAAAGATTTTTTTACTTTATAAAAAATTAGGCGGGAAATAAAAAAAATATTTTAACACTAAAAACCGTTTTAGGTAGTTACCTAAGCTAAGAAATATCATTTAGACCGGTTCTAAATGATATTTCTTATTTTAAAGACATAATACGTTTGGGACTTTGTTCAAGAAATTCCTTAAATTGACACTATTTATGCGTTGCGCTATATGATAAAATAACTCACATGAAGATTCTTTATTTCATACAATAAATAATAGCCTATCCTCACTTCCAAGTAACTATTGAAAACCAACTAGGAAATATGTGTGGATGAATGACAGGTTATTAAATTCCTAAAAACAAGTGTTGTAGCCTATAATTTGAAATATCTAAGTCGTAGTAAAGAATGTCAGACAGTTCAAAATTTAAATACAGCTAGATCTCACATTTTTTGTTATTTAATATATATAACATTATTTTGTTTTACTATACAGGTGCAGAGGGCTTAGCGCGAAATGATAAGAACTTTCCAGCGCTAGACGGCTTTGGTGGAGGTTCCGCGACAGCGTCAACTCCAAGACCCGCTATGCCGGTTGCTGCTACACTTTTAAGAAATTGTAAGTATTTAATTAAGTTATCAGTTTGACATGTATGTATTTGTATGTGATATTGAAGTTTCCAAGTCCATATGATATTTATGAAACTAAAAATAGGCCAAATTTGGTCAGTCGTGACGCAAGGACAAAATGTGTGTGCCGCACTATACACAATGCTAATTGAATGCAATCTAGAAATTGGCGGAAAGTGAGAAGCGGAGTGTCTTAACACTAATCCCTCCCTCCCTGAATATTATGTTTTCTCTGCTTACCTTCCAATATACAATATTAACAAAAACCTTTATTAAAAACTATATTCACAGCATCATCAAAACCCAGTGTATCCATTCAAGTGCACAGCCAGCCCAGTGCCAGCAACTTCCGGTTAACTCAAACTAGTGGTAATCGCATCTCTATACCGTCGAAGAAACCCCCGCCTTCTGATGATGACTTCCCCTCTCTCGGTATGCCTAGAGATGATCATCCTAGTATAGGAGCTGGAACTGTACAGCCGTCCAAGGTATGTTTGTTTATATAGGAAGTATACATATATTTAATAATATTTACTAATTTATTTTTATATTTGTTTATAGGTTGCGTTAATCAATAGTGAAGAACTGCGGGTTTTAAAGAATAATCAAACTAATCACCAGCCAAAGAAAGTTCACCTCAATTCAGAGGCGTTCCCTGCTTTATCATCAACCTCTGTGCCGACCGCGCCGCCACAGTGGATCACTGTATCCAAGTCTAAGGAGAAGGCTAGAGCGAGACCCGAACCCGCACCCGCGCCCATTAAGCCCGCCTTCAACCCCATCGCTGACTTCCCCACACTACCAGCTAACAAATCCAAAGCGAAAAAATCACAGGCCCCAATCACTCAGCCTCAGTTTCAACCTCCACTAACCAACAATAATGTTCCCAATGAATCCAATAAAAACAAAAAAGACAAAAAGAAACAAAATGCAAAGAAAGAGAAAGATTCAGAATTTAGTCTCTTGAATGATATGGCGGATATAAAAATAAAAAAAGAGTACATCACAGCCAGCGTCAACAACAACAACAGCAGCGCGGAAGGCGACAGGAAGATAAAGACGATAACTGATGCCACAGTCAATTCGCAGAAGAGCAACGGCAGCGACTTCTCCCTTGCGCCGCAGGAGTACCCCCCCTTGGCAGGTGGTCGCCAGGTGGTGAATGGCACCGGCGCGCCGCCCGGCTTCAAGCGGCGCCCGCCCTGCGACGGCATGACCTTCACCAACTCAGCCGGCCAGTCCTTTCCCGTGCCCCTCCACGCCTACATACCCCCGCCCGACTTCGAGTCGCGCAACCGCGCGCTTGTAAAGCGGTTTGCGGCGGCGTTGGGTGACGCGGCGGCAGTGGACCGGTTCAAGGCGGCGTCGCGCGCGTTTCGCTCGGGCGGCATCGGCGCGGAGCAGTTCCACGCGCACTGCGCGGCGGCGCTGGGGCCGCGGCTGAGCGCCGTGCTGCCCGAGCTGGTGGTGCTGCTGCCAGATATCGGCAAGCAGCAGGAGCTGGCGCTGGCGGTGCGGGAGCTGGAGGGCGCGTGCGACGTGTGTGCCGTGTGCGGCCAGCTGCTGGCGCCCGGCGACCGAGCGGCGCATGACGCAGCGCACTGGCCGCCGCTCGCCTCGCGTTGACACTCCCTGCGAGTACTGTAGCGCATTTTAACTAATATACAGTGTGATTATCCGAACGATCGCTTAACCGAATTACTATTCCTGCCCAACAAGATCAATTTTTCCATTTGATTCAATTTGTGTGAGGAAAAACAAAATAAAGTAAAATTATGATTAAAAATGCCTGAATGTATCATCTGTACATTATCCAATATGTATTTTTCTTTTTCAGCGTCAATTGTAAGCAGTATATAAAATATAATTATGTTACTAAATATGGTTTTTATCATCTTGCGGATAAATGTGCGGCTGAAAAAACTGGTTTTCTGAAACTCTATATCTCCCACTTAGTTCGGATAATCGACGCTCTACTGTATGTACCATTTGTCTTCGCCTATGAAACAACGTTTCAAATAGTTTCTTAATATTTTGAACTTTATCGTATTTGCAGTAAATGTAATAGATTTACATATTTATAATGATTATTTACAAAATTTCATGTATTTATTTATTTGAAATTTTAACCGAAAAGGACAGGCAATGCAGGCAGGCAGGGATGATTTCCTTAGAAATTCTGTAGAATTTCATATTGTGTCTCGCTTGCGGTTATATAATTTTGTTTAAAGAAAAGTAAAGTAAATATAGTTTTTATGTAATATATATAGATCGTATTTGTACAATAGAATATTATCCGAAATTGGTTGGTAATTTGTTAAATTAGTTATCAAGTTTAAGAATGTTGCCATTCAATGGTGTCTTTACTATATTTGTATGGATTAAATATAATATGTATATTTGGATTATAATTTTGTTAAAGTAACATTTAGAAAACACCTAATATATTATAGAATTAAGACTCGAGGGTTTTGTTACGAATTTATAAATAAAAGGCCATGGTAGCGTAATTGTGGGTTTGATTCCTACTCGATCAAATAAATTATTTACATTTGCCTGCACTGCCGATTCAAAGCGCGGCGTTGAGCTCCGAGGATCGAAATATCTTGTCATTACTGCTATGCGGAAAAAAGCGTGGAGTTGGTTCTTAGAATTTATAAATAACTCTTCAACTACTGCGACTGCCTTCATACTGTTTTAATACTTATATCAAAGCCATATGTTACTTAAATATTCATATTTAAAGCTTTAGCTTTTTATAGTCATCTAGTGTTTTTTTATTATGTGTAAATGAAAACAAACAACAACAAATTTTACATTGTCTCAATTGAAAATTGTGATTATTTAAAATGTAAATGTTTTTCACAGTGTAAAATATATTGTTTCGAAGATTTATTATATTTTTATACTCTCAACTGAAATAATTTCTTTAGTTTGTTAAATTTTTTGTTATAAAGTTTTTTACTGGTTTTATTGCACTAGAGTAGATACCTACAGATCCTCAAAGATCCTAAATATACATTTGTGGTATAAATAAACTATATTATTCTATAAAAATCTGATTGTTCATCATACTAATGAAATATATAATTATATTTTTTTAAAATATTCAAAAATTGTTTAACGAACTATTTTTGACGAATATTTACAGACATTATTAAAAAAACGCCACTGAGACAACAAATATGTATATATTCATGAAATTGAGAAAAGTATAAAATTACTTGTCACTCTTGCCCCATCCCAAAAATCCCTTGACAAGTCCGGTTATACCAGCACCCTGTTTCTTATTATTCGCGGCACCAGTTTTATCATCCAAATTGGGGAATTCCACGAAATTGCACGCCAAATCAAAGAACAACGGCTTACAAGGCACCGCCTCCATCGGTGGTGGCATTTTGAATATGTTAGGGTTTTTAGTTAAAACATGGCTCTCTTCGCGGTAGTCGTCCAAACGGTCGACTAAAGGTTTCTTATCTTTGTACAACTTGCCACTGCTGTATTTTGTGTCTTCATCATCGTCATCCTCTAGCACTGAGTCGGCGTGGACTTCGAATTTGCAACTTTCGATATCTTGTTCAAGTATTTTCAGTTTGTTTATCAACTGTTTGTCCTGCAGTTTGCTAGTGATTGATTCACTTGTATATGTGCTACAACGTTCTAACATAGCGAGGGCCTCTCTAAAACGCCTGAGGCCAGTCAAAACTTGAGCTATATAATAGCAACGGAAAGCCCTATACGCTTTAAGCTCGATATCGATTTCCTTTTGATATCCACCGTCAGTCTCGAAGCCAGGCAGTTGTTGTAATTCGGTGTAATTTTGCAAGATAATTTCGTATAGCCGAGTCAAATCTTGAGGTCGGACTTTTTTTCCGTCGATCGGTTGATTGTTTTTGCGCGCTTCTTCAGCCTGTTGCACCAATAGGTTGTTCCTTTCAATAGTGCGAACTAAACGTAGATACATCAAATAAGAAAGCAGATAATTAATGCTAGACATTTGCTTGGATTCCGATGGCGTTTTAGATTTGGGATCATTTTTGATTTCGTCTTTTAACGCCGATATGGCGTCTTTGCAGTCCATCAAGATATTTTCTAAGATGTCGATCTTGTTTTGGACCGCGGCTGCACTCGCTACAGACTTGTCTAAGTCTTGTAGGGCGATTAGAAATAGGCGTACTTTTTCAGGGCGCACTGTGACACGACGCCCGCGCCATTCCACTTCGTGCATCACTCCGGAGCGAGACTCTCTGTAATAAAACAATATGGTAAAGTATTTCATTTGTATCTTAATGAATATCGAACTGAAATTAAAATTGGTTGAGAAATAATTCATTCATGAAACAAAAAATCTAAACATTTTTAAATATACAAATGCACTAAAATTTGATAGCAATAATTTGCTACGTTTAAAAAAAATAATATCAATAATATTACTTGGCTTGAGCCATAAGAGTGTCCAGATTATCAATGAGGCCCTGTCCCCTCATGGCTACGAGGTCGCCCGCAGCGGACTCGTCACCAATGTTATAGGCGCAGTAACGAAGACTTGGTTTCAATTCGTCCACCTGTTAATAAAAATGGTTTATATTGAATTGATAAATTTGTAATTAATGTTAAGATTGATGATAATAGTCGTGCTGGGACACAAGCGTGTGACTGTAGACATTATAGGTTGTAATTCGTATCCCACTTGAGGAAGTGAAATATTTAATATTTTCATCTTTAATACTACATATTGTAATTGTTTACATTATTTTCATATTAGTACTCTCTCGTCAAGTCAATATTCGGCAATAAGCGAGAAATGTCTTTGCTTAAATTTATCTTAATATTGCTATATACAGTATGGTTGAAAACTTGTTGCCAACCTGAAGTTAGCTGTAGATATTTTGCTTATTTTTTATTATAAAGTTTAGAAATCATCACAACTCGGCGGCCACAATTCGGCAACCGTACTGTACAAGTCATATGGGAACCTATGATATAATATAACAATTACCTTCTGTTTATAAATAACTCTCTCTTCTTCAGGTAAAGCAGCACTCAATTTCTCCAATACTAATTGAGCCCTCTGCAAGCTTTCAGCAGCCGGACGCCATTGCTGGAGTTCTAATAACAAAACGCCGTTTAACCACGCAGAGTACGCACCTGCTTCCAGTTGTGTGCGTGCGTTGCAGGCTCCGCTTTCCTGTGAAATTTATATGAGAATTATATTAATTGGAAATTGGAATTATATGTACATAATTTCAATTTTCAAGACATTGCGTTGTGATAAATGGCGGAACTCAACGCTAAGCTTTGTGTTGTTACGCAAATCAACACGCAATTCGACGAAATGTGGGAGACGGAAATGTCTTAATGGCAATGAAGTGTCTTAACGCTAGGTTCTCTCTGCCTACCCTGCTTTTAATAAGATACAGCTTGATCCTAAAAAAATTCGTCCTTGTTCAAAATTTACCTCACAAAGTTGCAAAAGCATTTGAGCATGAGCACAAGCTTTCTTCAAGCGGGATATAAGATGGAACTTCTTTCTGGGCTCCGTGTTTGCCTCTTGCCGTAACTGCATTGCGTGGGCCCACGCTCTCTCAGCCTGGAGTAAAGGTACGCAGAGTAAACGGTTCTCAGCGTTGGTACTGGTGAGGTGGGATGATGTTATGTCACGACGACGATAGTGACGTCTGTCGCCCTGAGAAGTAACATTTAGAAATAGATTAGTAGATTATTAGTAGAAATAGATTAGTTAGATCACATAGTCCTAGTATAAAATTACGATGGTGACCACTGAGCTGTTCTTTTCATTTGTGATTGTAATTATTATTTTATAATTAACTAGCGGACGCGCGCAGCTTCGCTTGCTTATTTAGGGGTTAATTCTAATAAACCACGAAACATGTGTTCAATGAAATATTTTTAAAGAGTCTAAATTTCAAATTTTATGAAAATCAGTGCCGATTTATTTTTTTTTCCATACAAACTTTCAACCCCTATTTTACCCCTTTAGAGTTAATATTTTTCAAAATCCCTTCTTAGTGGATGTCCAGATTACGAAAGTAAACATCTGCCCAAATTTCACGTTTCTACCATCAGCGGCTACGGCTGTACGCGCGTCTTACCTCAGTCAGTGAGGACAAGTCCTTTTATAAATGAAAGATAATTTTCATCTAATACTTTAATATAAAATAATAAAAGAATCTTTATGTAAAGTATCAATAACTTATTTGTATTATTACATTCTTAAATGATGTCATACATACCTGTGGAATTTTGAGCACTTTGCGCAAACGGCGAATACGCCGAGAGCAGTAGCCGCGATAACGTTGATAATCTCCATGACGAAGACCATGTTGTTGTTGACCATCCTTAGTTATGCGAAATACTGTACTACAACTAAGGAATTATAATTTTTTTGGAACTTAAAAGCAATATGAAAATATTAATTATAAATAACAATAAAATTGCGAAGAGAGATTTGGACCTGCTTATGACGGCATGCGACGTTTCATAACAGCAAAAAAAAACATATATTACCATCACTAACATTACATTATTCTTGATATTTAACAGACTTCAAAAAAGAGAACCTCTTGTCATCACCGACTAAGTTATCTGACATCCCTTGAACCATGAAATCAATTTTGTTCAAGTAATTTTTCTTTGATGTTTCATTGAACTCTATAATCCAAATTTTCAATTTACAATTTTTCCCTCTATAGTTCAAGAGTTAGACAGAAGGGTCATACTTTTTACAATTTCGGAAATGAATAACAAATCACAAAGTATCAGTAGAATAACATTGCACAGACGGTTGGTTTCTATGTATAAATGGGTATGTCTCTGTAAGAAACTCTGAACTTTTTAACCTTTTGCTCTTAAATATTTAGATATGAGATTTAAAAAAAATTTGCTGTGTTATAAAAAGATGGTTGTATGGTGGTTCTTGGATATCAACAACTAAATTAGTAATTAAAGTTGAAAATTAAAAATCTTAATAAATCTAAAAATATTGTATTTTACATTATAAACAAGAGTATAATATAATAAAGAGATCTGACTTATTAAATTGACAGAAGTATATTCTGTGGATATATATATGCTTTAGATGTGACTATAAAATGGAAAATTACTGTATAATTATTTACTTTAACACAAATTGACTTTAAATGCAATAGTTTGAAAAACATTTTCAAAACTTTTAATGTATAATGAAAATTCAATTTTATCTGAAGTAATCTAAATTATTAACGTAATTAAACACAAGTAAGTAAATGATCAAAGTCAAGTGAAAATTTTATGAGCTTTAATTTTTAAAAAGAACCCCAATATGAGGCATTTCCTTATTAAAAAAAATGAAAATGGGGTTCCTCATTTGCAGAAACAAAAAATTTATATAATTATGGATCACAATAAGCATTCGTTTTTATTGATAAAGGATACTTTCTAATGATAAAGGATTGGCTACTTTCCCATCTTGTTTGTTATCAGCAGTTAATAGCTGGGCGTCCCCAATTTCTCCTTCCAAAACTACCATAATTATTAGTTAACACACACTTTTTATTTCTTTATAAGTAACAACTACTAATCCACTCGTAATAAATTGTCGTAGTCAAGAAATTTAAAGGAAGCACTTAGCACACGTCACGATATATTGAAAGATTTGGAAGTATTTAAATGTCAGTGTCAACTTAAATTGACAAAGTAGGTTGCCACTTGCCAGAATTCAAAAGTTAAATTCGACTATGAAATATCGATAAGAAAAGGAAAAATAGTACAGTTTACAACTATATATTGGCGTCATAATAAGAATTTGAGTGGGTTCGTGGTTTCCACTCGCTTTGGTAATGACACATCATGTGTGGCGTTGAGTTTCACCACTCGACACTTAGTATCTCGAGTATCTTAGAATTTAGCTGAAAGATCAGAAGCGATTGATAAGAACAGAGTGTTTTAACAGTAGGTGCCCTCTGCCTACCTTGCTATATCCGGGATACAGTCACACAGCGTAAAGGTAATAAAACATTACATAGAAATTAAAATTGGTAAGCTTTTTCATTTACCTATTATTTTTTAATGTAAAATGATCGTACATTTAGCAATAAATAAAAATTTAATCACTGTATTATTTTTTTTAGCTTTATTAAAAATTTAAATCGTTTCATATATAGATGTCTATCTTCAAAAAATAATCTTTCCTTTAAAGTGTTATACATAATACTTAAAACATGTTATGTTTAGTAGCAAAATTACGTAGAACGAAAAAAGAACCATTTATTGTCAATGTCAAGTGTGACTTGTACATATGTGTTATCGCTATCTCTTTCTTTCTAGTTGTCTGATCACCTAGGTTAGAACCATTGCTTTATTAAAAATATTTTAATTCCTTAAATATCTTTGCAATCTGCGTTTCATATTTAAAAAGTGTTGTGTTTTTAGTGACTATTTAGATATAATATTATAGTAACTCTAGAATTTCTTTTCGCAGAGTTACAAATCTAAGAAAATGGCAAAGTCAAAGAATCATACAAATCATAACCAAAGTGAGTAAACAAGTGATTCTAGATGTGAATTTATATTAAATTAAACGTAGATTCATACAACATTTATAATATTATTTCAGATCGTAAGGCTCACCGAAATGGTATCAAAAAGCCGAAAAAGTTCAGACACGAATCTACACTTGGCGTAAGTTCACTTGTTAATTACCTATATGAAATAGTTTATTAAATCATAGATTTTCTGAAATTTTATTATTAGGTCTTAATATTTATAATATTTAAAGTGGCCGGTGCCAGATTTGTATTGATAAACAACCTGTTTAAATAAACACAGAGTAACAGTATGTCTGTTGCATGATGTTTTTTCTAAGTATTTTTTTAATTGTCTACCTCAATTGGAATAGTTTTAAAATATATATCGTTTCTATGTAGCAGCTCTCGTTTAAAGTTGTGAGTGACAACATTTTTTAATTCAAATATGTACATAAGTGTTACAAATATTTAATATATTCATTCTGTATAAAATTCTCTTTTACATGGTTTTCTAGAATGAAGTGGGACGAAAGTGCTATTTGAATATTCCAAAATAATATTTGTCATCCGGAGTCTTATATCTCTATTCAATGATGCAAATCCCTTCTCTTCATCTAAACGTGTACCTGTAGCTGCACAGTTCAATAAAAAAACACAAGAATCGTATAATTATTTACATTTCTCTATAGATGTTCTATAGGGCATGACTGACATTTCAGTCATCGATGTGTAATTTGGTGACACTATTATTCAAAACTGATCTTAAGCAAACTTTATATTTTGAATATATTATCACTTCAAGCAATTGATAGAAAAAACACCACTATTGATCGAAGTTGTCTATGTGTTTTGTGTATTTACTGCTAACTCATAATTAGAGCTGAAACAAAAATCTGGATTTCAAAACAAAATAAACATTGAAAGAACCAAGTCTTATTCAATAAATGAACATATAAACAAAAGCTACCACCGGTTCAGAAGGCAGAAACTCAACAGTTGCTCTTTTCAAAGTCAATGGTACAATTCATTACATTTGCTAGCAGCTATCCTGCATTACATTCTATAGACATTAATTCCGTAATGTTTATTTCTTTACAAATTATACTATACGTGAATATTTATTGTTTTAATTGTTTCAGATGGACCCTAAGTTCTTAAGGAACCAGAGGTTTTGCAAAAAGGGCAATCTCAAACCTGCAAAGCAGTTGGCTAGAGCCGCAGAAAGAAAAGCAGTGAGAGAAGCAAAGGCCAAGAAATGAACACCTAGTTTTAATATAATAAAATATAAAACATCATATTTCTGTATTTAGTTGGATCCTATCCTGGTGTTTTAAATTAATAATAATTATATTAGTCAAATTTCATAGTCATTGTTGGTCCACAGTACCATAAAGAGTTTGCATGCGGTGAATTTCATACAAAATGAAGCAAAAACTATAATTGCTCGTATTTTTAGATTGTTGACTTTTCATTTTCTGAGCTCAAAGAGACCGTAAATCTGGTTATTTGATATTATCCTTAGCTTAACATATCTGATACTCGATCTTGTAATAGGCAGTCTAGAGAGACATAAAAACAGAGGTACAATGAAATAATAGTTTAAGTTTATTTTGTAGAGTTATTTATAGAGAGATTAGAGTTACGTACCCTAAAAAATTTACTACGTGAACGTCGAAAGCCTCGAAATTGAATATGTTGTTAAAATTAATTATTTTAATGAAATTAATAACATTTTGGTTAGATGTTTGCATTTTAACTTGATTTTCTTTTTAAATATAAGAGTACATGTATTATTTTTAATGAATTTCTTGTATTTTACTGGTTTCTACTGTTTTTTTAAGTTCCATGTGCTGTTTGCCTTCCCAAGGTTGGCAACACTGAGTATAACATAATAATTATACTACCTTGATGTCAATGTCAAATATGTAGAAGTATATTTTAATATAATATAAAAGCAAGTAAATGTGTTCTGTGTATAAAAGTTAAATTTAAAAACAACACAGCGCTTTCTTGAAACATAACGATAGGCTTACTTTATTTTGTCATAAAAATCTATACATCAAAATATAATTAAATTTGTTTAACAGTTAATAGAGAATAGACATTTGTATGGACTTCAATTAAATTCTCTTATAAAGTTCTTACTTTTTGAAACATATAATGCCTCAAGTTGATTCCAATTTAATCTTTACATACGAAGAACGAAAAAAGAACCCTCATCATTTACTTTTATTAATAAATAAATATGTAAACATTTATCTTGTAAAGAATTTAACAATATGTGGATTTGTTCATTCTATAGATCCTATTGAATACAGGTAATTCACATCTAAAATTTTTTAAATTCATAAATTCTTAAGTTATTATTGAAATTATTAATATATTCTTTATTTATTAGCATAATCATATTAGAAGTAAGAGAAGCAAACTATCAAACAACCATTGTACCTGGACATGCTATAATAAATGTGGAAGAAATAACTCCTGGACAAGATTTAAAAATTCCTACAAAAAAATCTGCAACATTATCTTCACCTAAATGTTATCTAGAACGCAAAGAGAAGATATTATTGTGGTTTAAGGAAAATTTATTATCAGCAAGAGAATCAGGTGATAATATAGAATTTGGAAATGTTTTAATTTTACCACCTTACAGTTGTTCAGATATATGTACTGATAATCCAATAGTTGCAATGCAACTTATTAACATATTGAAAAGAATGCCTGAAAATTATTAATATTGTAATGCCAGTCAATAAATGAAATATCTTTATTATACAATAACTTTTACTGTTAATATAATATTTACACTAAAGATTATTAATTAGTGTTATTTGATGTATGTAATTTTTTACAGTTAGTTTTGTTTGTCAGTGGAATACTAGGGCTAAAACGGTCCTTAGTAGATATGTTCTATTTAATAATCGGAATCTAAGAAAAAATAATATACATTTACATTTTTCTGTTAAATAGTAATAAGAATTAAGTACAAAATAAAAAAGTGAAAGGACCTAGGCAGTTGCCTATGTGGCCTAGGTCTTAGTCCACCTTTGAGTGGTGTTGAATTCTACACAACATGCAATTCTGAAAAATTTGGCAGCAAGTGGGGTATGGAGTACACTAGGTTCCCTCTGTATACCCTGCGATACACAGGATAGTGTGAAGCAGATTTTAATTCAAAAGAATTGAAGTATACAAATGAAATTTACATTTCAATATATCACACATATTTGAAATTACTTGTTATAACTATTATTTGTTGATTTATCAATAACAAGTATACTAAAGTATATTTATATGTGAATTATTCCAGAGCTGAATTTATAATTGATTACAGTATATTTTAAACAAATAATAAATTGACAAATTTATATTATTATTATTTATCCTATCCTATATATATCTTATAAACCAAAGTCGCTTTTCATGTCTGTCTGGCGTTTCTAACTCTTATTCTGAACCACCCAACGGATTTTGATGCGGTTTTCACCATTATTATTTGTACATTCTTATGTAAATTAACATAAAAACGATAAATGTGTATAAAGTCCTACCTGTTGAGACACTTATGCGCATGCGCTGCTTTAATGGTAAGTACGTATTGTTCCTCTTAATAAGATCTATAAAAAAGTCAGCGACGGCATATTCGTATCTTTTAAGAATAACGTAATTGTAATTTCAATATATTTTTTATTGTGACGGTAATTTTTCCATAATGGTATTAATTCTTATCCTTTACTTTATTAATTTAATTAAAATAATTTATTAATTTTCTACGTTAAACGAAGATAGAATTTGCTTTTTGTACTATTTCGAAATTGCGAATAGTTTTAGAGAAAAACGCATTTAATTACGTCAGTTAACACATCACGCCGTTCACATATCAGCTGTATCGAGTCCTGTTTTACTTATACCTTACTCTCAGCATATATTTATATAACGTATAATTATACGAAGTATATTATTTACGTTGGCCATTTAATGTAGATCAAAACTGTCATTTACTGTTTTTATTTTAATAAGTACCTTACAAGTTGTTACAATATCAAAAAATCCTTGCTGCGTAACGGCTTATACAAGCGCGTCCGCCCCGCCCGCCTGCCTTACACGTATCGGTGGTTCACAGGCAGCCACGTAGTGCTTGCTTTTCATCAGGCACAGAGTACCCTCTTCCCTACCCAACCGGTGTCGCTGTTTTAACAGCATTAACCACAAGCTCGAAAAAAAACCCGCCTGTCTCTATAGCATAGATGATTTAGATGCGTTTCACGTATTGGATAAATTTAGTTGAATGTAGTTTCATATTTTTTGTAGTAGTTATTAGTAGGTAGGTTTTTGTTTATGATTTCTTCCGTTTAAAAATAGTCATTAAAATATATTTTAATAAGTACTTGAAAAGTTTAGTGCACAGATTTAAAATTACAGTACTAAAAAATTCGTGCTGATTAACGGTTCGCCGCCCACCATGCGTCCGCCGTGCCCCGCAACATTTTGCTTATAATAGTGGATCCGCCGCACCCGCCTGGCTTCTTTCCCCCGGGCATGGAAGGAAGGCCTGCTCATTATGCTGCTGAGGGATACCGATCTATAATCCTCCTCAGCACGGTCGCCAAGCTGTTCGAGAAGTTATTCCTCTCACTTCTTCAGTCGCACATCCACCCACAAAGCGAGCAGTTTGGGGAGCGGGTATACCACTCTGGGTAAACTTCGCAACAGTGATCAACCGAGAGAGTATGAGTGTACAATAGCAGTCTTCCTTGACGTAGCACGCTTATTCGACCACGTCTGGCACCCGGGCTGATTTCATAAAGTGCTCAGAGCCGGCACCCCCCAACACGTCGCATGACTTTGCCGCTCTGCTTTGTAAGTGACAGGATATTTTGCGTGAGAGTTGAGAGTGCGAGGTCTAGCAGCGAACCGATCGCTGCCGTTGTCCCAGTCAGAATTTTGTCACCTGCTCTCTACGCACTATACATTGATGACATTACAATGCCCTAGCGAGTATTACTCAACGAGGAATCCTGTAGATGGTACGGAACCTCACCCTCCGGCGAGTGACGCAGGCACCATATTACGTGAACACCACGCGCCACTCACCGCAACCTAAAAATAGAAACCCTAGAGGTACACATTGGTCGTCTCGCGTCCAACGTATTCCGTTGCGCCGGTGTATCGGGTCACCTGCACCTAAGGAGCAGCACTCCGCATACCGGCCGCCCGAGGTCAGACGTCTTCTTCCGAGGGACTTTCTATCCTCCTCCAAATCCCACTCATGAGCAGTCACCTTGGTCGTTTAATCAACGCCTCCCTCAGGAAACCGAAGGCCCAATTCCGATCCCCTCCCGCATCCCCTTCCATGTTTCTGTTCTAAAGCAGGTTTTCGCCTGAGACCACGGTCAGAGAACCAAGGCCCTGATAGCGTTCAGAGCTACTACGGAGATGGCCAAGAGAATGTTTTAATTCTGCGCCTGGCAAAGTAAATTTAGAAGTGATTGCACGTATTTTGGAGTTATACAATAATTATAATGTATTTCCACGCGACATAATTGGTTACATCTTTCGTTTAAGTATTTTTGAGTCAGAGAATAGAAATTTATTTTTTATTTTAAATTAAATATTACAAATCTATTATAATTTTAATAAAATAGTTAATGATTTATAATTTTTATATTTAAATTTGTTTGGTGTATTCTGTATTATAAAAATAAATTAACATCTTTGAACAGGTGAGTTTTATCCTTTACAACATAAAAGTTTTATCCTATACATCATAAAATATGTTTACGTTTCTATCATTCCTATGAAAAATAAGATATATCATATTGTATATCATTACTAACCATATCATATCATATCATATATCATTGCTAACTACCTAAATCAATATACATGATTATAGTTAGAGCATTGAAATTGCTGATATTATTTTTTATAAAATTCACAATATATTAAAAAAAGTAAAGAACGTTTTCATTCATATTTACGAGTTACGACTTTACCAGTGGCAGTGTGAGTACAATGACAGATAATTGATAATTTTTCGTCTACCAACTGTGGCAATGGAAATTTGTAGATAATAGATATTTTTATGTTGGCACAACGTAATGTAAATTCTGATTCCAGTGTTAGTTGATCTACGTTACTATACTTTGTTCCTAATAAATACAGTTCAAATATAGTGTTTAAGATTATTTGAATGTTGTTCAAAGGAGTATTTGTATTTGTGAATCAGTCCTAATGAATACGGATTATTTTTTTATTAAATGTCTCTTAAAAGTAATGGACTTTATTAATGTAGGTTAATTTGAATTGATATGAATGATAATATTATGTCAATTGATTTAAAAAGAATGTCTAACTCAAGCAGAAAGGTGCAGTATTTGGCGGGATTATGCGGTAAGTTTTATTTGAAATAAATATTGTTTGTTATCTATTCGTGAGGTGAACATTGTTATGATTTTAACTTTTATTTAACAGTTTCATTCGCTTTTACATTTACCGGAGCAGTTATATCATGGCCTTCACCGGCTATTCCAAAATTTATTTACGGAAACACCGGTATAAAAATTAGTGATGTGAGTATATAGTTTATTTTAGTTTTAATATTAGTATGATAGATCATATCTAGAGATAGAATTTGATCTAAAATAAATCTTTGTTTTCTTGTTCTTTTAATAACTTTAATTGAATTGATATAAATCATATTGATTAAGGCTATATAAGTAGTTTATCGCGAGATGTTTTAAAAAGTATTAATACTTTTTTCACATGTTAGGTAAATTTCTTTATCAGGAACAAACGTCATGGGTAGTATCGCTAGCAGCTTTAGGAGCACTGCCAGCTTGTTATATAGGAAAAATATTGAGCGAAAAAAAAGGAAGGCGATTCACTATACTGAGTGCGCCAGTGCCGGGAATAATGGGTGCGGTATGTTTTTAAGAGGAACTAACATTTAAAAATAATGAATGTCTTTTTTATAGTACCTTATTTCTTTTCTTTTCTTTTCTTGCGTTTTAAGTTTTCAATATTATTAAATCTAACTTCGACAGTACTTTGTTGTACAAGCAAAAAAAAAAGAAATGTTTGTTTTTGTTATTGTAAAGGTAAATAATTAGAATGAAAATTATAACTAAATTTTAATTAATTATTTATTATCCTCAAAAACTTTTATGTACATTTTTTTTGTAGATACTGATAATATTTACAAAATCACCTTTGGTTATGTGTGTTGCCAGGACACTCATGGGTATATCAAATGGCGTAACAGCCGTCGTAAGTATAATGTTATTTACATTTTAAATTCATGAATCTTTACCAATGTTACAAAGAACCCAGCTGGCCATAAAAATATACAAAAAGATAGCAAAAGGTTCGGCACCATGTCTCCGCAGCGATTAGGTAAAAAAATTCGATAATCCTGTTTTCTACACTCCCGAATGGAGATTTATATATATATATATATCGTTCTATGCTTTAGCTTTCTCCCCTTTTATAGTAACCAAGATTTTTCTTGTAAAATGAGCCTAAAATATAAACAGAATTTTAGTGTTGATCAAACCACATATTTTAATAAGTACCGGTGATTGGTAACGCCTTTGCTACATTAGAAGCCTATTTTGAGCCGTGACTTTCGACAGACTGTCATTTTAAATTACTTTTAAAGCTGTTTTTTAAAAAGATAATTCTTTTATAGAAGATAGATAATCTATAATCCAATAAATGTTTCAGGTAACAATGATATATTTAACTGAAATAGCTGACAAAGAAATCCGTGGGGCCCTAGGGATGCTAGTCCAAGTTATGATTAATCTAGGCAGCCTCAGCATGTACACTATAGGGCCTTTCATCCCTTACACCGCCCTTAATGGTATTGTCCTAACAATATCCCTACTTTGTGTTGCGATGTGCTCATGGGTACCAGAATCGCCATACTACCATTTAACTCGAGGGAAAATTGCCGAGGCCAAAAAGGATTTTATGTTTATTAAAGGGACTAAGGATGAACTGGTAAGTTTTTAAAATACGTTTTCACTAACTTTTTCACACTTAGAAAAATTACATAAATGCGGTGACGAATAGATAACGAAAGATAATAATTTAGAGCGTAAATTTAGTTTTCGTCACAGTTTTATACAAAAGAATATAATATCGTTCGACATAATAATTTTGGAAAATTAATATCTGCTTATGTTGTGTTGTGCACTGTAACAGTGGCAAATTTAATACTCTTCCGTTCGTTCCTGTTCTAGTATATAGTTTCACATATCAATATTAAATAGAGATTGAGTAAAGCTGGTGGAGACACAAACTTATTTGCCATGAATTTGTTTTCCCAATTCATTAATAGATGGCGTTGTACTATTTCATGCGATATCTGAATCGCGCTGGCAAGAATTTCTCATGAAACATGACAACCTCGAAATTCCGCCCGTAAAAGCATACTTACCTGGCGTAGGGGACACCGTGATCACGAAGGCGGTTCCCCCAGAGCGAGGCCCCTCCATTGCACTGCGGTCGGGTTGACCTCTGCGATTATCCCTAATGCGGATAACTCGGACGCGTAATTTTTGGTAGTGGGGACTGCGTACGCGCCGTCCCCCTTATTATATGAAAACGAACTAGTTATTTAGCTACATTTGCTACTATTGGCATTATATAGGTTACTACTTATGTTATGAGAATATTTTATCCGGTTATAAATTTTATTAAAATATATTAAAATAAAAAATAACCGGTTTTCAGCCTTCTCCAGCTAAGACTTATTTTTCACGAATCGCAAAATTATACTTAAAAAACATTTTTTTTTACAAAAAATACCGAATTACCGACTTTGAACGACAAATTAAAAAGCAGGGGAATATCATACAGGATGGTAAAGCTAAAAAGTTGCTTAATTTTTTTAACAATATTAGTGTTATTCCAATTATTCCATACCTAAGTATGGATCTTTCCTAAGAAAGAAAAATACTTTTTAGAAAACATATAAAAAATTTGAACGTGACGTGACGTGAACCGTGCCTCTTGGAAACCGGCCAAGTGCTCTGACCGCTAAGCAATACGTTGTCATCAAGCTACGTCGAAATTCTTATACGTTTGTTACAACTTATTTATGTTATTAGCTTCCCTGTAGGGAGAACTTTACAAATTTCCGATACCCAAAGATGAAAGAGGCGCGGGTGGGTTCAAATTCCGCTACGTTCAAAATTTTTATACGTTTTCTAAAAAGAAAGCTGCTTACAAGTTGAAATAGAATTATTCGCCCATTTCTCGCGCATATAAACTAATAATTAAATAATTCGTTCTCCCGATTGGGAATTCGAACCCACAATCACCGCGCTTATATAATTAATGATTCTTGTAATAATCTTAAATATTATTATTATTTTTTTAACATTATATAAACAATTATTTCAGTGGGCTGACGAACAAGTTGACGCAATGCGCGTTCACGTGCAACAGAATATGGAGAACAAGACAACTGCGAAGGAGTTGTTTACTAACAAGAAATATAGAAATGCCGTTTACATTGTAGCAGGTTGATTCTTATGAATTGAATTATTATCACTGAATTATAATTTTAGTGTATAATATAAAGAAATAGTTAATTGAGAATAACTCTATCGTTTGCTCGCGCTCTCGCTTGCATGCTCGGCTCAGGCGGAACGTGACAATGTGTCCTCCTTTTTCATACATGCATCCGGCGTTCATAGATTTTCAAGGCATTATAACCTCAAAAAACATTCTCAATTTAGAATATTATTATAAAATATTTATTAGTTACGATTATTTACTTTCTTTTCACCTTGTATCTAAATATGAAACATTATTTGATAACTCTACAAGAGTTATCTTCAAAGTAAATAGGAGTAACGGTATCTTATAACAATATTTTATAACTATACTTCTAGGTATTGTATAAACAGATATTTCCGCGAGTGGGAATCGAAGGCGCAATGTGTCTCTATTAAATTAATAAGTATTAACAAATGTTTGTTCCAGGTCTCAAAATTCTCCAGTACATGACAGGCAGCCTCGCCATACAATCTTATGTGGAGATGATATTCCGTCACACCACTAAAATATCGGGGCCTATGGTCAGCATTGTATATGGATTTGTACAATTGGGCGCAGGTATGTATAAAATATAGTATTTTAACTTCAAACATGGGCGTATCTGGAAATATTTTCTAAAGAGAGAGTGGGTTGGGGGTGGTTGCCTCTGGAACTGATCGTTTTTCTGGGTTAATTTTTTATTAGTAAAAATTCTAGGTAAAGGCCTCTTGGCTCCTGACTCTCTCCTCTTGGCTGTACTGACTAGGTACCAATGCTCCACGTTGACCTTATTTCTTGTAAGTTATGTTAATTATGTACGACACATTGACCTTCATGCATTTTCATTAATATGCGTTATTGCAAACAGTTATATACAAAAAGTTTTTGTTTCCTATAAACTCGCTGGAATGCTAATATTTTAAATTATTATCTCATATTAATTTGACCATTATTAATTTATCACCATAAAACAATAAAAGTACAGCCATACAATCAGGCCAGTCATGGTGCAGATGCTCAACATGTCACTGTAACCGCTGCGGGTTCGATTCCCACTCGAGTATAAGAAATATATCATCATCAGCCAGTCCTCGTCCACTTCTGGACATAGGCAGAGGCCTATGTCCAGAGGTGGACGTGGACGAGGATTGGAGAGCCAATGGCACGCCACTGAGCTCGATCTTCGGCTCTTCGCATCCAGCCGTTGCCCGCCACTTTGCGAATATCGTCACCCCATCTAGCGGGAGGACGTCCTACATTACGCTTGCCGAGGCGTGTTCTCCACTCTAGAACTCGCTTACCCCAACGGTCATCGGTTCTTCGGCAAATGTGCACTTCAGCCTTCTAATCCTAAGCAATATATAATATTTCCATTTTCTTCGCTCTATAACAGACAGATATATTGTTTAAAGTAATAAATATTGTAATAAACTTATATTAACACTACGACCACGCTATGACAAGGTTCAAAGTCTACGAGAGATTACAACGAGATAAAAATATCAGGCGACACAATATAATAAAAAAAATAACTTAATAAAGATTAAAACGCAATTATAATTAGGTACAAATTATATATGAATTTATGTTTAAGGATATTATATGCTATATTGTTGTACAAATTATAATATTTTCATTTCTTCGCTATGGTGTCGAGACTAACCGCGGCGTTGAATTCTGCCACTCAACACGCAATGTCGCCAGTATTCGACGGCAAATGGAAATCGGAATATATTAACACTAGGTAGGTTGAGGTAACCCTGTTGATTGCAGGGTACAACGTGAAACTAAAAAAAACCAATGCAAATCATATGCCGCCTTTCTTCCATGAAATAATACCTAAGATTAGAAGTATTTTTTTTAGTAAAGTTCACGTGTCTTTTAAGACTATTAAAAGATTTTAATTAAAAAATATTACAAAATTCTTGTTTATTTTAACAATTTGCTACTGCTTAAATTATATTTGTTTAAAATATCGTAAACTTTTTAAAATTATTTAATTAAACAAACACTGACATTGTTACTATGACATTAATGTATAATTTAAACAAGGAAAGTTTAACGCAATTTCTATCTAAATATGGCTAAGACAACATATTTATGTACAGTACGGTTGACGAGTCGTGAGCCTAAAGTTGATCTTTTTGAACTTTAGCTCATTTTTCATTCGGGAAAATAATTTAAAATAAACATAAGCTGTGACTGAGCGCAGTGGCACAAGCGTGTGATGTAAACGCGATGGTTGCGGGTTAAATATTATTATTTTTTTATTTTGTTGCTCTGGTAGCAAGACAGAAACGCAGCGTTAAGTTCCGCCACTCAACACGCAATGAGGGTTTCAATTGAGGGTTCGGTGAAGAGTAGAAAGGAGTGTGTTAACACTAGGTTCCCTGAGCCTACCCTGCCATGTGTAGGATGCAGTGTGAAATTAAAAAAAAGAAAAATTAAGTCTGCGCAACCGTCAGTTAACTTCAGGGCGGCCATGACTCGTCGACCGTACTGTATATTATAATTATGTTGAACAAATAATATATTTGTTTTAGGTTTTGTAAATACTTTGATATGCTATTCACGGTCTAATGTTTGTTCATTAGAATTAATGACAAGGCCATTTTTTAACTTTCATCATCTAATCAAATAAAATAGGTAATTAATTTGTTATAATTTAACCTTTATTTTTTTTCAATGATTATATTTCGTTAATGTTTTATTTAGGTACTATTTTGAGAAACAATTTTATCTGTGGAATTAATAATTCTTATATTTTATTTGGGGTTTTAAAATGTTAACAGTAGGTACATAAAAGTAAAATATATTTTTAAAAAACTTTATTGTAGCTTTACGCTGTATCCCACATATAACTACCTAGACATGCTGTATTCAAGAAAAAAATGCCCTGAAAAAGTACATTAATAACATGAGCTTACACGATCATTTCTGTTCCAAGCTAAAGTTAGGCCTCCCCAAAAAATATCTCTATATACGCCAATGCCCATATAGTAGCAGTAGCGTCGTTTGCCTACACAAACGGAACCTATGAACCTAATGCTGAGTTAAGACGCTTCTGTTCCTCATAATAAGAAGAATATATTAAACATTTCATTTCCTTTAGCACTTAGTGTTATACGTCTATATTGTTATCAATTTAGATCACCTTTTATAAACATATATTATGATTTATAATTTAATTTACAGGTATCGGTGCAACTTTCCTGGCGAGGTATTTTGGTAGGAGAATCCTAATGCTCATATCATGTACAGGCGTTGCCTTATCCCTAACTTCCATAGGCATTTATTTCTATTTACAAGACTATCAACATGTCAGTTCCTATACATTATCACATATATCTGTACTTCCCATAGTGGGGGTCCTGGGTTTTAATATTTTATATGCCGTAGGTTTAGGAAATATACCATATATATTACAGGCCGAGCTTTTCCCAATAAATGTAAAAGCTACAGCCTCTAGTATAGCGACCATGTTGGCATGTGTTCTAAATTTTTTTATAACAAAAATGTATCAGAATGTTAAAAATAATTTTGGTCTGTACACGGTGTTTTGGGCTTTCGCCAGTATTGCTTATATCGGTATTTTATTTATTTATTTCTACGTACCGGAGACTAAGGGTAAGACGTTGGAGGAGGTCCAGGATATGCAAAATGCTCAAGATAACGTCGAAGTGGAGAAGTTGAATAAGTAATGTTTTGTATGTTGGTTTGTTATGATATTTTCTTTATTTATAAGATTTCTTTAGTAAGTTAGTGAATGAAAGAAAAAATGAAATCTTTATGATGCTATGATATTAAGCTGTATGCCACATTTATATTTTTAAATTTATATTTTATCCAATCTGTGACTGACCAACTATAGCATAGCTTTAATTATTTCAAAATAAAAATACTAACAAATTTTGCAAATTCAGCTACAGTAAACGTAATTTCGTCCAAATTAATAAAAATATCTAAATGTTTAAGATTAGTTTTAATAAAAAATAATAATTATAATGCATTTCGTAAGCTAAATTGCTGCTGCAAGTTTATTGATGTATTATTTATAACACAAAAATTTACATAGGGAACCTGGAAACCTAGTGTTAAGACAATCGGTTCTCATTAAGACACTTTCATTCCAGTTTCTGCAGCCCTTTACCTTATTACCAGTGTAAATAAATAAATATATATCATTAATATATAAATAAATTTTATAGTCATTTATATTTTTGATAGTATTTTATTCAGTGTAAGTATAATATCATAGTTCTAGAGTGTAAACCTGCCAATTCTTTTTTTTATTTTCATACCATTTGAATTTTTTTTTAAATATTTTTATTTTATATCATTTTTACATTGTATTAATTTATTTTTCATTTTCACATATAGCAGGATTAAAACACTCCGTTCCCCAGCTTCTGGAGGCATTGTGTGTTGAGTGGCAACCGAATGTTAGCATGTTTACACTCTGACCCACGATGTATGAAAATTCTCTTTGTGATATATTATAAATGAAGCATTTATTTATTAAAAGATTATTTTAATTATTATCGTTGTTAATACTCAAATTAAATATGAATTGTTTGTTTTTATAAGAACCAATGTCACAGAGACTGCATTGTTGTATTTACTTTCTTAACAAATAATTTATAAATCTTTAAATGATCGTCGGCAATATAAATCTTTTTGTTGTATATATACATTAATATTATAATTATGAAAAAGGATTATAATGACGTTAAATATTTCCATTTATACATATTTGGTTTTTGTGTGCTGAGGTGTAATATAATAATATTTTATCATTAACCTATGGTTGTATAGAATGATGAAGGTAGAAAAAACTGTAATACAAAAGTATCATAAAATGTAAGGTTTATAAATATTGTACCAATAAAAACCATTGCTTTACATTAATTAATCTACAGAAAATAATAGAATTTTTTTTATTGATAATTTGTACTGAAATAATATTGTAATTTTAGTTTATGTAATATTGTATGTAATATTGTAATTTTAGTTTATGTAAATTGGAGCAAAACGTTACAGAGAGGTTGTACGCAATTTTTATACAATTATTAAAAGATAAATTTTAATATTGTTTTCTTAAAACATTTCTAATAAAGACCGAAAAAAGGAAGAAAAAGAAACAAAAAATGTGACCAAAAAATTGTATTTACTGAATAAAAATATAAGATACATACTGAGTTTATATGAAGAGAACTAACAAGTTGCAAATATTGTATATTAAAACTGTATTTGTATATACTATAAAGTATTAATTTAAATTCTCTTGGAATTTCCATAAGAGTATAGTGGAGCGAAGGGAGTGTCAACTGGTTCATCTCCGCTTTCTTCCGAGCCGTCGGATTCGAACGTGTTATCCGGAATGTCGTAGAGACGGATAAGAGGCTTGTTGGGATCCTTCATGATCAAGTATTTACCTGAAATGGGTATTTAAATGGTTTACGTTTTAATATTTTTGTTCAATTTTCTAAATTTGTAAACTTGTCTTTTGTCTTTTTTTAAATTTAATGGATGAATGGTAGGATACAATGTTTTAATATCACGACGGAATAACTTTCATATGATAAACAATTGTTTTTTTGTGATATGGGATCAATCATGAATCTTTTTTAAAATAAATGTTTTTTTCTATCACCAGCAAGCAAGCTAAACCTTGCCAAGACAGCCCAATTTTTACTACACATGCATATATCTAAGAAAATAGTGATGATTTCATTTATATAGTTTCTTTTCCTCCGCAATAGTCAACAGTCACAAAGCTTTGAGTTCCATGAAAAATCGGCGGGAGATGGATAACGGAGTGTCTTAACACTAGCTTACCAGGTCACCTCTGTCTACCTTGCCATATCCAGAATATAACCAAATAAAAAAAAACCAACAAATCTCCACTCACCGTCCTTCTGCTTCATACAAATATCAATAATACAACGCAGTATGCCCCAAGCGTTGTCCATAGATAAGTTGATCTGAGCGGCGAACTCGTGAGGCTTGAACTGCTGCGTGCCCAAAATGACGTGACGGGAATTGTCCCTCACTTGGGCGCGGGACACGTAACCGAATTTGATTTGGTCGGAGCCGGCAAGCAGAGCCTGGAATAAGTATTAGTTGTTTATATTTCATTTGAGTTATTGAAACATATGAAGGTGTAAAAGATATAATTTATAAATTAGGAATATCAAACATAAATCGGCCTTTTTAAATATCACAAAGTATGTTAAACCTAGTTGCTAATTGCTAAATTAAAATTCTGTTTAAAAGAAATGTATTTTTTTAATTTAGTTTTTTAAAACAAGTATAGCATTAAGCTCTATATACCGACTTCAAACAACAAACTAAAAAGTAAAAAATAAGTTTAAATAAAAGAAAGATTTTATAATTATGAAGTCAGTGTCAAGTTAATGCTACAACAATATAAAAATACTAAGCATGTTTGTTTTATTTGCCACTGACTTCAAATTTCAAAAGGCCTTACAGAAACCAAACCGACCAAACAACCCACCTGCACAGTCCACTTAGCAAGTTTACAGGAATTATTACGAAGTTCGTTGGCGAGTACCGCACCGCGCTGGGTGTCCAACTTCTGACGCCACTCCACACCGTTAGCTACCTTCGAATCCCATTCATTCAACGCTTTGATTGACAGGAATTGGGTTTCATTCTGTGGTCCTTGCATCACTGCGTCGTGTTCACATCTAGCTACTAGGACCTGAGGGATAAAATAATATAAAAAAAACATTTGCTGATATAAGACTTAAGCCGAAGTTCGAGCCCCGCAGGGGGCGCCCTTGCGTCGTCGGCACTCCCACAGGCACCCAGACAGTGCCTGCATATTTTCAGGGACAGAGTGCCCTCTTCCCTACCCACTCGGTGTCGCTGTAAAGGCCAATAGGCCTAATAGCAATAACCTCATTACCGAAAATAAAAAAAAAACCATATAAGACTAAAATACAGAAGACAGAGATATATAAGGCCGTCGTGGCATAAGGGCACAAGCGTACAACTGTTGTGGGTTCTATTTTCACTTTGGGGTATGAAATATTTAATATTTTCATTTCTTTATTGTGGTAACTAGGTAAAGCGCGTGCATTGAGTTCCGCTACTCACCACGCAATGCTACAAGAATTCGGCGGGAAACGGAAGTGTAATACAGGAGAACAGAGTGTCTTAACACTAGTGTCCCAGATTCACTCTGCATACCCTCCTACCTTCGGGGAAATCTATAAAAATTTAGAGTTCATATTATTTATTAATAATGTAATACTCACAACTCCATTATTAAGATTCCACTTGCGGTAGCGGTATCCAACAGAGGCCACTTCTCCATCTTCCTCCTCAGATACGAAGGGGTTAGCTTCCGGGAACTTGAACTTCGGCTCGGTGGTTCCAGATTTCAATACCTAAAAAAACATTAGCATGTAAATTCAATACTGAAACAATGTCTATTTTATACTTTTTTAATGTATTAAAATATAATGAAATTGATATTATTTCTGGTATTTTGGATAAGGTATACAAACCATTGCATATTTATAAATCAAACTAAAAAAAGAAACGGATTCTACCTGCTGACTGAAGTTATGATTAATGAAGGTGGCTTCCAGAGCCAAGTTACGCGGTGAGTTGATAGAGTTGCCGTCGTCCGCTGGTGGCTCCACCGAGGTCTCATTCACAGTTAGCAAGTCAAATTCTGTATTGTCACGCTTGTCCAAGAATAACTTGTCACCTGCAATGAAATGTAATTTTTAACATGCTTTATTAAGTCAAGTTGTAACTAATTACTATACATAAATTAATAAATCAGTGTTAAGGCGCTGAGTTTTCAACTTCTCAGTGAATTTTTCGAGGCATTGTGTGTTGCGTGGCGGAACTCAAAGCTTTTGCCTTTGTGTCAGAGTGAAGAAATTAAAATATTACTATAGAAACTGGGGACAATAATAGAGTTAAGACAATCTGACCCCATTAAAACACTTAAATTCACCACTTTCCTCTAAATGCTGGAGTCATTTTGTATTGATTGGCAGAACTCAACGCCGCATTTTACTCTCGTTGCTAGAGCGACAATATGAATAAAAGAAGTTTATAAATAATAAATGGTCTTGACAGACAGACTACAAGGTGATCCCATAAATAATTCATTTTACCTGTTAAGGTACAGAACCCTAAAAAAAGGAACCCATCAATATACTGAGATACCAAAACTTACCAATCTTTTCAATAACAATATCCCAAGAGTAATTTGAGCGGGTGCAGCACATGATAGTAGCTAGAATGGCATCGGTAGCATATACAGTGCCAGTTGTTTTACTGAGACGACGAATGACTGGGTCATCAGTTGTTGTGACCTATAGTTATAGAAAATTTTATGTTAATATGAAATAAAATAGCTCAATGTATTTTAAAATATGTTAAAGGTATATATTAGTATTTTTTGTTCCAATGATTACAACATTCTTTTTAGAATCTAATAATATTTAATATTGCTTACAGTAGTAGCTTCTAGGTAAACCTACATGGCAGTTAAAGGGAATCTAGTGGTAAGACTCTCAATTCTGCACTATTAATCCAAAATGTTGAGAGATTATGTTGAGCAGTGTGCACTTTCCTACATTCACTGTGCTGTTGTAGCACAATGGCCTCTAATAGTCTTACAATATATAATAATAATAATATAATAATATAATTTATTCATAAACAAAATTACAAAAACAATATTTATAACAATAATAACCGCATTAGTTACAACCTGTGTGGCAGTTATTAATGCCCGCCTCACAAGCATCCATTCATAAATTAGTATGATCAAAATGAGTTCAATTACAAAATAAAAACATGAAAATATAACAAATAATAAAATAATAATAATTAAAAAGGCATGCAATAATAGTATTAAAAAATAATTCATAAAAAAAGAAAAAGGTATACAATAAACAAAACATTATTAGAGTGATGATGTTTATGTGTGGTGTGTGAGTTTGCATATGTGGATGTGTGATAATAACTTACAGTATGGAAGATGCGATCAATGCGCTGAAGGGGCTTTTCATGTTTCACATTCACACGGTCATAAGCCTTGTCATAGTATTCCAGAGTACCACAACATACAATATCTTCACCTATAAAAATACAAAAAAAATGTTTTATTCACAACTCTAACATTTAAAAATGAAAAAATACAGTATAAGTTAGCTATATACTAAACTAGTAATTAATAATTTTTGTAATTTATATATTATTTTAGGTGTATAATTTTTTATAATTTTATTGATAATATGTTACCTTCTTTAATGCCAGGTAAAGACAACTTAGCAAGACGCGGGAAGTCCATGTCTTCAATTGTCACCCAAGTAGGTCTGACAGTTACAGATGCATCACGTATCTTCATAGGAGCACCTCTTTGGCCCCATCTCTTGCCAAGCTTACGTTCACGTTGCTGAAAATTATTTCTCAATATGTATTGTTCACAAATTAAATATTTTTTCTCATGTTTTAAAATTTCCGTTCATTCATTATAATAAGTCTTTAATTACCTTGCTCAAAGTGGTCATGCCACCAGGTGTCCGAGCGCCTCTTGCTCCTCTGCCTCGGTTACCTCGACCACGACCTCGTTGATACGGAGGTTTCTGTTCGCGAGTGGAGTCCACCAGATGGAACGTACTTTCGTCCTCATCGTGGAAGTACGCATATGACGATCCCGCGCCAAATTGCGAAGCATACTTATCTAAAATGTTATACTTTATAAATGCGAATATGGCAGTTTTCGCTAAATCTTTGTTTTGTTCAACAACTTTGAAATAGTAACTTAATAAATAACCTCAAAATAACTAGATTACTACTATTTACTAGGTTAATTTTTGATAGTACTCATTGAGATAATGAAAACTAAAACTTACTCTGGTATTTCTTATCTTGCACTACAGTCCAATCACTTATTTTGCCAAGACGATCACCTTTACTAAAAGGTTGGTAGGGCATGTCCCTAAATTGCTCCGGCATCTCGCAGGGACCCCATCCTGTAGGATTGTCTTGGATCACTGGGGCTACGAACCGTATAGGCTCTTCAGCCGGAAGAACGTGTTCTGACATCACTAAGTTAAAGCACAATTATTATTTTAATTAACTTTATAAAATAAACTAAGTAATGCCACACGACACTTTCTGTCGTGTCCACTCTATAAAGAATTTGAAACTTGAATTGTCAAATTAATAACATACAGATTAAATATATCACAGATTATTTACCATTATCCAAGCAAGTTGTTCGCGTTTGGCATAAGCTATGATTTTTTTACTTAGATGTTAACTTAACTTGTAAAATAATAAAATATAATGCTTTGTGTTGGATAATTTCATAAGGATTATGAAACTAAAAACATTGAATTCGTTATTTAAAAATCAACATATAACTAAAGTTATTATAATTATTTTAAATAGACTCGTCGTACCATCGTTATAATATCGAAATTTCTATTCAAAATGTGTAAGATTGTTATAATATTTTGTTAATAAAACTATAAAATATTTTGTATAGGAAAATAATTATGGAACCAGCACGTAAAATAATCATAATTTTGTAATATATCTCTCTATTTGTAGCTAAGATTTTTGCTTTTATTGCAATTTCAGTTTTAATGACTCGGTAATTATAAAGATATTAAATCTCAATATATTATATTGCCTCTCACTTGTTTAGAACTTGCTATCTTTGCAGGTAACAAATATATTTGTAAGATAATAAATAGAAGCTTTTGGCAATAATAAATGAAAGTTATATAAATGAACAATATTTATATGTTTCAACTTATGTCTTTTCTCCGAAGTCTAGATTTTAGGTCTTAAATCTAATTTAGTGATTATGGTCTAGATTATCTAGATGTCTATGGTGCTGTCTAGATTCCATAGTCTTTAGTTTATACTCGTATCGCGTATATTTTAGTCATTCATCATTATATAATTTTACGTCTAGTTTGTATATGTACTCTCAGTTAAGTTACTTCAGTAGTAGAGACGTTACACATTTATGTGAGTGTTGTGATAAAGCTTTTTACATTATTTATTTATAGTACAATAACCTCTTCTTCTAATTTTCCTTACTTACAGTCATCAATAAAATCTAGATCATTAGTTTATAAAGCTTAGTTTATAGGTTTTCTTTGAAACACTAATTTAAAAATAATATATACAAAAAATAACAATGTAACTAAATTTTAAAAAACGTTTAATTATCAATATCGGTAGTGGTTGGGAAAGACCACTAGCTTTTATAAATGTTAATATAACTGATAAAGCTCTATGCATTTTATATAGTGGTTTCAATTAATTGTTATGATGCTAGTTACAATTTAAATACCTACATTGATATATTATATGTGCGTATTATATAAGATAATTTAATTTCAATTTAACTTAGCTTTTGTTTTTGTTTAAGTAAATAAAAATAATCACATCGTTGACTAATATGTTATGTTCTACGTTAATAATTATATTTTTTTTAACTTTGGCGCCAAATTTACGAAATGTCTAAAGTAAAAAATTTAATGAAAGAAGTTTAATAAAAAAAAGTCGCCAAGTTAAAAACGTAAAAAGTGTGCCATGACAAAAATAAGCTTAAATTACTGTTCTACTTACCGGTAACTACCCGTGTGGTTGACTCTACATGGTATGATATTACTTGTTTTTAAAAACTGAGTGAAATCTGATATTCCAAAAGATCTAAAATATACGTATTGAAACTTTGCTTAAACAACATAATATACATACATTAAAATGATGCAATTAATAAATATGGACTATAAATGTTTATATTACACAATTCCAATGTACAAAGTAGATGGTTATTTAAAACCTTAAGCATTATTGTTTATTTATGTTCATGTGTATATCTATCTCTACCTAGGATTTAAATTTGCTGTATTATTTTTGATGCTCCTCGAAAAAGTGGGATATGATGTGCGTATTTGAAAAAAAAAATACGATACGATAAATATATTTTTTGTAATTTTAAAATTTTTTATATGCTTCAGTTAGGTATTATTTATAATTATATATATTTAAAAATATGTATGTATTTTACAGTTATCCGCTAATATGTAGTGCCCTGAGCTGTTTAGGTATGTGATAGCTGTTACTCAGCTATAGTTTAAAAGGAAGATATAACATACGGACATGGATATACATGTATACGGACGTACGTAGTATGGTCCGTACACATATACGGACCATACTATTCATGGATGGAGTTTAAAAATGATATTAAAAAAATCATGCATACTAGCGACATTATATTTATATACTTATAGTAATGTCGACGAGTCGCGGTCGCCTTGAAGTTAGCCGTAGATGACCGCTAAGATTTTATTTTAGGATTTTCCGTCCCGTGGATCATTTTCTTCCCGAGTGAACAAAAAGCAAAATACTCTTTGGAAAATATAAAGAAATTTCCAATCCAAGTCCAATTTTCATATGTTTTCTAAAGAGCATATTTCTTTCCTGAGTGTAAAATAACACTTTGAAAATGTCCAAACCAAAAGTTTATAAAATCTAAGTGACAAAGCTCACTACTAAGCGACGCTTATTGATTCTATATCAATTGATTTGAATTCTTGTTAAGCACGAGCTTAGCGTGTGATAATATATATAAAGATATTTTTAAAAACATTAACTGGGTTATATCTTTAGTAATTTAAGTTTCTTTGGTCTACCTTCGTTATTTAAAGCTGGTTATTTCAACAATGAGACACAACGCTTTGGGGACTTCCCAAGATTGTCTTCGTTGAAACGATCGACAGTTTCATATTATATACTTTATTCTGATAGTATTTTTGTTTACATTATAAAAACCATTTTAGGTATAGGTATTTTAACTATACGCTGTATCCCGCACAAAGCAGGGTAGGCAGAGGGAACTTAATTTTAAGACACTTCGTTCTCCACTTTCCACTGAATTGTGGAGGGATTACGTGTTGAGTGGCGGACCTAAACGTTTTGCTTTGCTTCAACACCAAAGCGAAGAAATGGAAATATAAATTCAGTCACACTTTGTGCCCCTGCGCCACGAATGGCCTCTGGCAGTTACAATTATGTCATCTATGCGTCAAGAATTTCTATACCATAACTACGAGATAACTCCCCACTTCCTCTCTAGTAATACCTAAAGTTGTCGGTATAAAGTGAACAAACATACTATAAGAATAAAGTATATAAAATGAAACTGTCGATCTTTTCAACGAACATTTTCTAGGGAAGTCCCCCAAAGCGCTGCGTATAGTTGTGGACTTAACCAGCCTTAAATAACGAAGGCAGATCAAAGGAAGCTAAAGTACTAAATATATGTACTTATATCCCAGTCAATGTTTATAAAAATATAACACACGCTAAACTCATGCTTAGCAAAAACTGAAATCAATTGAGATAGAGTCAATTAAATTTGAACGTAGCGAACTACTACTTTGGACTTAGACGGTTTCCAGGTGGCGCGGCTTCAAATCTCGCTACATTTAAATTTTAAAATATATATTTTTTTAAGTGTGCAATAACACTTTAAAAATGCTCGAAATAATGTCCTTTTCAGGTATATAAAGTTGCGTAAAACTTACGAGTTCATATTTATTTCATTGAGGATATTCGACTTTAAACTGTAAACTATGAAGTTAATTCTTGTATCCATTTTATTTTTAGCAGAGCATTTATTTCTGTTGTGCAAAATATTTTTTTTTAAAAAATGGTTTTTTTTAACGTAGCGCAAAGAATAGGCGTGGGTTCCAGTTCATCCGTGCTGTGCCCTTTTTTTGTGACGCCTCTTTAAGGCCGGCACTTCCCCGGCGTGAGTCCCTTTCCACGTTCAAATTTGTTATACTTATATAGAAAAAATATTTGAGAATATGTCAAATATTTTTCTATCCGTAGTAATATTGTAAAAACAATTAAAAGAAGAATATTTTTTCTACTGTACCCTTCCGATTTTGGTTAGGATTTTAAAATTTAGAAATATGAAAACACATTTGTAATGAAAAAATTACACTCGTTTAAAAATGCTTTTTTTTGTTCCAGAAAATGGAGAAAGATAGAAGAGTTCAATATTTTGCGACATTTGCGCGTAAGTTTTTTTTTGTAAATTGTAATAAGTCGTGTAGTGTAAATTATTATGTTATCTATTTGTATTCATATCACCCTTTATTATTTACGCACTACCGAGATATCCTGTTCTATCGTAAGTTTGTATCAGTTAAAGTTACCTGTAAGAAAGCACTAATAGTGATAAGGTCGCCTTTGCATACTAGGTACTCTATGCGCTAAATGTGTTTATTGTTATGTTTTACTATTTATTTATGTGTTATTTTATATTGCTATTCCTATCTCTCTTGTAAAATGTTTTATTTCTACTGTGTATGCAATATCTAAGTCATGAAGTATCGTAACTAGAATATCTAGACTATGAATGTCTTTATTATTCATAGCGGCATTTGTTTATATTTGGGTCTAATTTCTTTATTTATTTATATACGTAAGCGAATTGAGCCCAATCGAAGCTCAGGGGTACAAGCGTGCGACTATAAATGCGACAGGTTGTGAGATCGATTCTTGATGGAGAAAATTAAATATTTATTATTTGTATGCAGAAGCAAATCGCGGCGTTAAGTTTCGCTACTCAATACGCAACACTTCTACAATTCGGCATAAATTGAGGAACGGAAGTGTCTTAATGGGAACAATCAACAAAGTGTTAAGACACTTCGTTCCCAATAGGATGGTAGGTTCCAGGTTCCCTCTGCCTATCCTGCCATGTGCGATACACACGTGATAATACATTTAATAAAAAAATTGTGTAATATGTTAAATGAAATGATAACTTTAATAATACCTACTATGGGTTATTGTATTAAACAAGTTAGAAATAGTTTATAGTTATTATTGTTCGAAGGAGTTGTGGCTTTAAATATGTGCTTATATTGTAGCCTTTTTTATTATCTATAGGGACTATACTTGTTATATAAATATATGTATATTTACTTTGCGGTAAAGTAAATATTAGTTAAAAAGAATCTTTCATATTACAATTATTATTAATTTGAATACTTAGAAATATATATTTATATCATCGTAAAATGGGAAACAGAGTGTCTTAACAGTAGGTTGCCTCTGCATACACTGCTGTGTGAAGGATACAGCGTGAAGCTGATTTGATTTTTTAACCGAGAAGGTTATCAAATCGACTGTATTTTTTTAAATTTAGATAGAGATATTTTCTAGGGGCCTTGACATTAATTTAGAATTAATCATGCTTAATTTAGTTAAATTTCTGTAGTGGGCATGGACAGACCCAAACCCACCCCCTTCCTTTCTTACATCCATGCCTCCACATACTGTTATCCTATATCTTATAAAACAAAGTCGCTTTTCGTGTCTGTCTGAACTTTCTAACTCTTCTTCTTCTAAACCACCCAACGGATTTTGATGCGGTTTTCACCATTAGGTCGAGTATTTCTCAGGGAAGGTTTATATATAGTTTATTATTTGGACATTCCGATGTAAGTTAACATAAATAAGATAAATGTGTATAAAGTCCTACCCGTTGATACACTTTCGCGCATGCGCTGCTTTAATGGTAAGTACTACATGAAAATAATGTACTGGANTTTAAAGATTTTTCCATACAAACTTTCAACCCCTTATTTGCACCCTTAGGGAGAGAATTCTAGAAAACGATGAAACACGTGTTCAATTAAATACTTTTAGAAGTCTAAATTTCAAATTTTATAAAAATCGTTGCCGATTTAAATTCTTTTCCATACAAACTTTCAACCCCTATTTCACCCCTTTAGGGTTAAAATTTTACAAAATCCCTTCTTAGTGGATGTCCAGATTACGAAAGTAAACATTTGTCCAAGTTTTTCGTTTCTACCATCGGCAGTTACGGCTGTGCGTGCGTCTTACCTCAGTCAGTGAGGACAAGTCCTTTTATATATATAGATGTATATTTACTTTGCGGTAAAGTAAATATTAGTTAAAAAAAATCTTTCATATTACAATTTTGGCGTATATTATTATTAATTTGAATACTTAGAAATATATATTTATATCATCGGAAAATGGGAAACAGAGTGTCTTAACACTAGGTTGCCTCTGCATACACTGCTGTGTGAAGCATACAGCGTGAAGCTGATTTGATTTTTTAACCGAGAAGGTTATCAAATCGACTGTATTTTTTTAAATTTAGATAGAGATATTTTCTAGGGGCCTTGACATTAATTTCGAACTAATAATTCTTAATTTAGTTAAAATTCTGTAGTGGGCATGGATAGACCTAAACCCTTCCTTTCTTACGTCCATGCCTCCACATACTGTTATTATGTATAAGTGATAAAATAAACAATATTTTATTGTATATTTAAGTGTCACTTGCAACTGTCACAATGGGGGTGTCGTCAGCTTGGCCAACTCCAGTTCTACCAAAATTCAAAAAGAATGCAACTAATGTTGATATTAGTGATGTAAGTATGTATCTATATAATATAGTCCACTGCGTTGAGTTCTGCCACTTACCACACAATGCCTCCAGAATTCGGCAGAAAGTGGGAAACGGAGTGTCTTAACACTAGGTACCCTCTGCCTATCCTGCTGTGTGCGGGATACAGCGTGAAGCTGATTTGATTAAATTAATAATTTAAAATTACATATTATGTATAAATTTTTCATTATGTAGGATGAAATATCAACAATGCTGGCTTTGTCAGCCCCTGGATTTGTAGTGGGTAGTATCATAGCAGGCTACGTATCAGACACGTTTGGAAGGAAGATGACGGTGCTTACAAGTGCAATCCCTTTTGGTTGTGGAACAGTATGTAAAAAAAACTCTTATTCATATTTATATATTAACTAGTGGACCCGGACGCGGCTACGCCTGCTTGAACTATAAGAATATTTATGAAATTATTTACAATAAGAAAATATAAGCCTGAATAATCAAAAAGAATAATAAGTAGAGACATATTATTAGAAAAAATATCTGAGTTGTTGAAATGAACCAATAAAAGAAGTAAAAGTAAGTAAAGGATCTTCTCAATATCAGAAAAAGTACCTAAAATTTTCCGTGCGTGCGTACATACTCGTAGATATCGAATCTATGAAATAACTAAACATTTTTCTATATTAAACAGGTTAATTTTTGCGAGCAATATCAAATTAAATAAGAAGAGAACCAAAGTATAGTTTAAATAAATTATAAACAGCAAATAATTACAAAAAAACTAACAATAGTTCGAAAATGTATGAAAATTTATAAAACCGTAAAAGTCATCTGCCCGTTCGCGTAGGTAGGTCGTTCCGAATCAGTGACATCTCCTTAATTATTTATTAAATTATTATACAGTAAACTATAATTTCCATCTAGATGAAATGCTAAAAGTGACTATTGTATTTATTTTTATAAGGTTGAATATCAAAATATAAGTTCATTTTGGGTGACGTTTTCTTAAAACAACAAACAAACTTTGTAAACCGTTGCTTAGCAACGGTCGCATAGCGATGGTTGTTATTAACATGGCAGAATAAATAGCATGTCAAATTAATAAGTATTTTAATACATTAGTACATATGTGTAATGTAATGTTATATAGCCTCAACTGAATGCAACTATGAAGAATGCAACTTTCAAACAAAAAGCAGTAGATCCAGAGATCTTAGCGTTCAAACAAACAAACAAACAAACAAACAAACAAACAGACAAATAAACAAACTCTTCCGCTTTATTATATTAGTATAGATTAATTGATGTAATCGCGCAGGGGTATAACGCGATAGATTGTATATTCATAATCCAATCGAGGAGATGAAATATTTATTTAAATTTATAGTTTCATTTCTTCGCTCTGCTGTCGAGGAAAAGCGCGGCGTTGAGTTCCGCCACCCAATACGCAAAGCCATTCAGAAACCCAATGAGAATTACATGGAAAGTAGGGAACGGAGTGTCTTAACAGTTGGTCCTTCTTTCTACACAGTAATCAGCGTTATACAGGCTTAATCTGCGTTATACAACGTGCAGCTGTAAAAAAATGAATTAATGAAATAATAACCATTTTTTGTCTTGTTTAAATAATTATTTCTTTCTTCTTTAATAAACTCTAAAAGGATTAGGCTTTCCAAAAAACGATACATAAAATAAAATCTTCAAAAGTCCCTTTTAAAGTTTAAACGCACTTTATTGTAGGGTGCTTGAATTTCTCAGGAAACAATAATTTCGATCGAAACAATTTATTATCGTCTTTAGAGGTCAGTATCACTGATTATCGATAGTATCGATTTAGTGTTACAATTTAATTTAAAGATTATATTTTTGGCATATTATGTGTTTATCGTACTTTCCGTACAGGCCGTCGCGTTGTCGTAAGCGTTAAACGCGACGGTTACGACGGTTGGCTTCGATTCCAACTCGGGGGAATTAAAATATTTAATATTTCCATTTCTTCGCTGTGATTACTAAGGTGATATTAAAATCAAGGAGATTATTATTTTGATTATCAATTCGAGAATATAATATAAGATTTTTGATTTTCGTTTCTTACAAAATGCATTGGTTTCAGTTACTAGCTGCGTTCGGGACGCGCGCGTGGATGTTGTATATAATGAAGTTCTTGTGGGGCTTTGGTACTGGCTTAGTTGCTTCGGTAAGAGTTCATTTTTTAGCACTCTTTATTCCCGATATAGTGGGATAGACAGAGGGAACCTAATCTTAAAACACTCCGTTCCCCACTTTTCGCTTAATTTTCAAGACATTATGTTGAGTGGTGGATCTTAATGCGACGTTTGTGGGTTCGATTACCACCCTAGATAGTAAATTATTTAATATTCTCAATTCCTTGCTCTGGTAATAAGGGCAGTCGCGCGTAGTGTGAAGTTTCGCCGCTAAACACTCAATGACTCGATAATTCGGCGGTGCGTCCTAAAGAGTCCGCAGAGTCCTATTACTAGGTTCCCTCTGCATATCCTGGTATTAGCGGGATACGACGTGAAAAAGGGTATCAAAATCATAATAAATCTTGTTTTCAGGTAGTAAATATATATTTAGCAGAAGTAGCTGATAAGGAAATACGCGCCTCTCTCTCAACAGTCACTAGATTTATGTTTAATTTTGGAAGTCTTCTAATAATATCTATAGGAACTTTTATGTCTTATTCCACATTAAATTGTACAATACTAGCATTGCCATTGATATTTTTTATGGTATGTTTGTGGATACCGGAAACACCACAGTATTACTTGAAAGAAGGAAAAGTAGAAAAAGCGAAGAGATCGTTAACGAAATTGAACGGGAAGAAGGTAATTATGATAGATAGATACATCTAATTAATTATGAAGATTTAAGATTTATAAACTGTATATTTTTAATTATGCTTAGATTTTTTTTTCATATGTATATTTATTGAAATTTTGTTTTTATTTTCCGCTTCCTTCCTTATTTTGCATCCATTGTAATAACGTTGCGTTACGAAACGTAACTTAACCTCGTATAATATCTTATTATTGAAAAGTTGAAATTGGAACTCACGACTATACCTTCTACTACAATAGATTTTCGATATTTTATAAAGTTATCGAATTTAGATATTTTATATATATCGAATTTAGATATTATATACAAAAATCGAATCGCCTTATTAATCATTTATATTTATGTTTTTCAGGACATTGAAAACAAGTTAGAAATACTAAAACAAGATGTATCGAAGGATATGAAAAATTCTACATCTCCTTTGGATTTATTTAGAGGGAGTACCTATTGGCGTCCTATTACAATTGCAGCAGGTAATAAAAATGTTTATTTTTGACTTGATAACGGTTATAAAGCAAGCATATGGCTCCTTGTCACATTCTGCCTGAACCCAGTGTGCGAGCGAGAGCGATAGAGAGGCAAGCGTTCATATTGTTAATCGTAATTAATCTGTATAATTAAATTAAAAAAAATATTTGAATAAACGAATGCAAATAAAAGTTGATTCATCGAAAAACTTGTAATTTTCAAATAACTCCTTTTTTATATAATACATTATAATTATAATTCAGTGATGATAATAATAATACAAACTCAATTAATAAAAGTATGTAATTTTTTATCATTGCTTTAATTCATATATTATTTATTATCCGTAAACAGACTTTACACAAGCAGATTACTTTGCTTTGCAGTTATGATTTTTTTGCTTTGGTAGCAAGAGAAAATACAGCGTTGAATTCTGCCATTCAACACACAATGCCACGAAAATTCATCAGTGCGTTGGAAACCAGTATATACTATGTTCTATTTACCCTACTATATACGGATATAGAATGAAGCTAAAGAAAACAATTAATGACTTAAGTGTTTAATTTGTTTTAGGTCTTAAAGTAGCCCAGATAATGACAGGTGCTATAACAATACAGCAGTATTTGGGTCGAATCACGCAGGACATTGACACCAATATGGAGCTATCGACGCATCTTATCATTTTTGGCGTTGTCAAATTTGTTGTCGGTCAGTTTTTTTTAATATTTCAATCGTGTTTTTTTACTGTTTTTGGAAATCTTAAAATTTTTATTTTTAGTTTTGATATTTGAAACTTGGAGCGCAGTGGGACAATCGTGTGACTGTAAAGGCGTCAGTTTTGAGTTCCATTCGCACTTGGAGGGATGGATTATTTAATATTTTCATTTTATCGCTCTGGTATCAAAGTACAAATGCGGCGATGAGTTCCTAAAATCCACTAGTAATGCCTGAAAAATTTGGGAGAAAGAGGGGAATGGAATGCCTTAACACTAGGTTCCCTCTGCCTACTCTGTAATCCCCCATTCTTGCCATGCGGGATACAACGTAAAGCTAAAAAAATATATTAAAGGCCATCCCGACGGATGGGACGCAATCTCCTTGAAAACACAATAATAGTAGGGATTTGATTGGATTTGGATCCCCAGAACCATAACCAGAATTATTTTTATTTCGCAGTTCTGACAAAGGAAAGAGTTACATTATATACAAGATTAGCAAAACTCAACACTGTAACTAATCTTATGTAATACGGGCATAACGATTTTGTCATAACTGTTAAAAGAATTTGAACATTTTAAAATACATATTGGCTCAGTGGTCAAAACGTTAGACAAAGTTTAACTTTATTTTTTTTATACTAAAATAATTTGTTAAATTTAGAGTGGATAAATACTTTGATAATTAAAAAGATGTTTTAATTTCAGGTATAATATCATCACTTTTCGCCGACCGCATTGGAAGACGACCGATACTAATATACTCGTTCCTAGGCACAGCTATTTGTCTAACACTAGCTGGAACATATTTCTTTTGCCAAGAGTTCATTCGTCTAGAACAAAATTCTTTGAGAAATTTTAGATACGTTCCTTTTGTATCTATAATTTTGTCCAACGTCATATCTAGTATGGGATTTAACGTTATAATAAGCGTGATCCAAGCGGAAATATTTCCATTGAATGTTAGAGCCATTGCTATGACATGTTTAAATATTTTAGGGGGTTTCATGGGTTTTTTGGTACCAAAATGTTATCAAAAACTCAAATATAGTTTAGGACTTTATGGTGCTTTTTGGTTTTTTTCCTGTGTAGCAATTTTCGGCGCCATTTTCTCTTATTTCATGGTACCCGAGACGAAAGGTAAGAGTTTACGTGAAATACAAGATTTGTTACAAATAGGTAAGATGGATGTTCCGGAAGTTGTTGTGAATGATGTGAAAGCCGAAGAAAGTATAGAATTAATGGAGAAGAAGGAGAATGATTTGAAATAATAAGTTTATTGACGTTTTATTTGTAAGTAAAAATATGTTTACAGTCTCGTTTTGGATAAGTCTCCATTTTAATATTGTATTATTTGTTTTTTTTTGCAATTTTAAGTGATGACGATTTTTTAGTTTAATGCAGTCGGGGTTTTTGTTTGTTTAAATGTTTTTTATTTATGTTCTATAATAATATATGTTAAAAAAAAAAGAGACTGTCGGTAGGGGTCTCACCCAACCCCTCTAGTATAAGCTCTAGATATAAGTTCAATTTAAATTGTCCCGAAATTAAGTACGCCACATTAAAAGGACTTTCTTAAAATAAAAAAAGGCACGGGCAACTATGCAACTAACTATGTAGCTTTCAAAATAAAAAAATATATATATTGTCTGTACCAATAACAATACTACTTATAATAATGCTTTGAAAATGGCGTTCTAAATGATGTATTACTATCAAATTATCAAAAATATATAAACAATATTTAGGTCAGTCCTGGCGCAGTGGAACTAGCGTGACTGTAAACGCAACAGGTTGTGGGCTAGAATCCCACTCGGAGAAAAATATTTGATATTCTCATTTATTCGTTCTGGTGTCAAAGCAAAGCTCGGTATTGAGTTCCGACACTCAGAACCAGAATTCGGCGGAAAGTGGAGAGCGAAGTGTCTTAACACTAGGTTCCCTCTGCCTACCCCGCTGTATGCTGGATACAGCTTGAAAAAAAAGATGCATGTCTTGTGTTTATAAAATGCGTGTTTATATAAATACTTTACAGAATAAGTATAATATCTCAATTTTTAATAATAGTTCAATATATACCAAAAAATATATACCTTATATTTATCATTGTTGACATAGTTCTTAATTTTAAAAAACATATAAAATTATGTACAAATAGACTTATTTCCGTATTAAGTCAGGTCGTATGAGGCTTATGTACATATACTCGTATATTAATAAAAAAAATGATATCTCATATATGAATATATTTTTCTATTTTTATATACAATATATTAAATTATTATCTAAGTATCTGTTCTCATTAACAACCAACATGTCACAATTTTTATTGAATTATTTAAGTAACGTGGCATTTCATATAACAGCTGTAGTCTACCATTTTTTTTTCATTCTTATACAATAATTATTTGAAATGTTTAGAAAATACATTTTTTTAAGCAGCAGCACTAAATATTTAGGCATTAAATTAGAAACAAAATAAGACTGTGTATATAACTTAAAATTTTTTTTTTGTTACTCTTACATGATATATGGTATGATTAATGAAATTTATATGATCATGATATATTATGGAGACTGACTGCCTTAGAAGCAGGTTTATTTTTATTCTTAAAAATCGTTGTATTTTAATAATGGTATCTAATAGAATGCATTTATAAGTAAAGATATTGTAGTGCATTTAGGGTGCCCGATTGTACAAGCGATAATCGGAGGTTCGATTCCCACGGGTGGTAACATTCATATATTTTACATTTTAATATACCTAGCTGTTTTCTCACTCTGGTTACACAAATTTGGATTTATATTTATTTTTGCATATTTATTTAAATTTAAGTTTTTTCATTAAGACTGTGTGTTTGAAATATAAGCTGTTGATTATAATATTATATTACATAGAAAGCAGAAAGACAAAGAAATATTCTAAAACTACGTATGTCATATTTGTTTGTTTTTTAAAATCTATGCACCTACAATGTTTAGAATTTAAATTTCGATATCTTAAAGTTATGAATATATTATCGTAATTCCAAAGAAGCTTATTTATAGATACGACAAAGAAGTTTCTTTAGAGATACGACAAAATCGCTTTCCAGCGTCGATAAATTTATTAATGATCACGGATATTGTATAATTTTAAATACTTTTTTTCATATTAAAAATAATACTCCCAATATTTATAATACTATTTTTACAATTTATGGCTTGTATTTTATACAAAGATTTTAGCTGTAAAGCTTTTTGTATAACAATTTACATTGTTGGTTTTAAAAAATACTATTAAAATATTTAAAAAATACTGTATATCACTAGTTGTTCCTGTAATTGATATCCCCACTAGAATAAATATACTAAAAGCATTGTGCTTTAAAATAAAAAAAATATATATTTGAGTAATTATCAGTCTATAGCGGTGGAATAGGATAGCGTTGGATAAAAAAAAGATGGTTGTAGGTTCAATTCCTACTTAGGAGAATTAATTATTTATTTTCATTTTCTGGCTCTAATAAAAAAAAAGTCACATTAGAGTTTTGAATGCTGGCGGATAGTGGAGAATGGAAATTTTAAGCTGCTAAATATAGAATTAAATATTAATTTTTCACACGTTGAGGATTACATTTAATTTTATATTATTTTAAATTATCACTGCAAAGCCAGTGTTGATAGAGGGGCATAAGCGATTGTAAACGTAAAAGTTTGTGGGTTCGATTGTGCATTCGTGGCTTGCTCAAGCAATGCACAGCTTTGAGTTCCACCACTAAGCCCGCAATGCCTCTATATATAGTGGATAGTAGTGAACATAAGTGTCTTAATGGAAACGGAGTGTCTTAACAATACTTAACTGAAAAATGTTATAGAATATATAGAACTAAGTAATTCTATTTCATTATATATTTCTAGATGATGGCTATGAGATAAACTTATGAACGTTTTCATTTATCTTATTAGTGGTATTCTAAATGTTGTTTTTTCGTCTTTGCCTGTTTATTTTGACGGCAAGCCGGATATTGGTGCCAACATTAATATTTTTCTTCCATATAATCCACTTATCGCGGCCTCTAGTGCTCGCGTTCTGCTCTCGATCTATATTATATCTATATTTTATTCGTGTTTGTTATTGTTAATTAAAAAGCTATTGTTTTGGTGCTGCTTGTTGTGTCATATATAAATAAGACATCGTTAATTAATTAATGTGTGTAATTTGTAAGGAGGACAGGACAGAACAGGTTATGTGTTCGATTCCCACTTGAGAAAATGAAATATTTATTTAAATGTATATTTTCATTTTTTTACTCTGGTGTGGAGGCAAAGCGCGGCGTTGAATTGCGCCTCTCATGTCCCGGAATTCGGGGGTTAGTGAGGAACGGAGTGTCTTAATATTAGGTTCCCTCTGCCTACTCTGGTGTGTACGATTTAGTTGATTTTTGAATAATTGTAATAAAAACAATGCCAACCATGACAAAATTATATTAATTTATTACAATTAAGTACCTGGCCTGTGAGAGCCAGGACTCGAGCATCATCCTTATAGGTCCTGAGCCAGCCGTTAAGTCGGAGAAGTTCAGGTACCTTGGATCCGTTATGCACGAGTCTGGAGGCATCGATCACGATGTCCATGGCCGGATAAGCGCTGCCTGGGCCAAATGGCGGGAGGTCACTGGTGTGGTCTGCGACCGCAGAATACCGCCCAAGCTCAAGGGGCTGATATACAAGAGCATCGTCCGACCGGTTCTTTTATACGGCAGCGAATGTTGGCCAGCACTATCTCGGCACACTCAGGAGCTTCACGTCACGGAAATGAAGATGCTGAGGTGGATGTGCGGCGTAACGCGGTCTGACCGCATACGCAACACATTCATTCGAGGTAGTCTTGGGGTCCGTGACGTAGCGGATAAGCTACAAGAGCGTCGCCTGAGATTGTTTGGCCACGTTACGCACCGGCCTAAGAACTATGTCGGACGCAAGTGTCTTGTTATAACAGTTCCTGGGGCGCGACCTCCCGGACGCCCAAGGAAGCGCTGGTTGGATGTCGTGATGCAGGACATGAGAGCCAATGGTCTAACCACCGAGGACGCAAAAGATCGTGCAAAGTGCAGTAGGTTGAGTAGGAAGGCAGACCCTGGCAATAGCCGGAATTAATGCCAGGAGGAAGAAGCGAGAAATAGACGAATAACTTAATTAAAAATTTTCAGTTTACTGTTTGAAGTCGTTTTTTTTTGTTAAAATTCAGCTCAATTTATTAATTTTCACAGCAGAATTTTTTAACTAACTTTAATCAAATTGTGCACCAGATCTGTTGTTTCCAATACATCTTATCTGAGATCCCAACCAGCTAAGATTAGTGTTCACTGAATCCCGGGGTCGGTATTAAGCGACTGTTGGCCACATTAGCTGCGGCACCGATAGCTTTCTTAATACTTAAAGACCTTCTACTAAGCCCCTAAAGCCGGGATAGATAGAAGTTTCTTGCTTTCTGGTATAAAGATTAACTAGTAAACAATATGGCAAGCATATGAATTTGGTTCAAATAATAATATACATAAATAAGATTTACGAGTTGCTATTATAATAAATCTAGATAGTATATAGTTTGATTAAATCTATTTTATTTATTATTTTTCAGTTTTGTATTTCTATGGCAAATTGTGGTACATGGTACAGGCATGTGACTTATGGTTACAGATTGTGGGTTCGATCCCTACTAAAAGAAATTAAATATTTTTTATTTTAATTTCTTCGCTCTGGTGTCGAGGCAAAGAGCGGCGTTGAGTTCACTCAACACACAATATCTCTAGAATTCGGCGGAAAGTCAGCAGCAGTGTTTTAACACTAGGCTCTCTCAGTCTGCCTTGCTATAGTGTGAAGCTGAAAAGAAACTTATGTAACGTTTTCGTCTCATTTACCTTAAGTTAATAGATGTTTAAAGGTTCGATTGTCACATAAACACCTTTAAACATTGTCTCTTAATTTTTTTAAAGCGTTAGTGAAACTTGTACTGTATACATACTTCCCTGCGATGAGAATTCCTTATCATCCTCAGGATATATTAGGATAGTATTTTGTTATTAAAAAAATATTTTCTACATTATGAATATTTATAATTTTGCCGTTTATATCAAATTTTTATATGTATCAAATATATAGGTACAAAAGCTTGTAAACTAAAGGAAACATCCACAAATACTTTTAACAACACTGTTGCAATGCACAAAACATTTTAAAATAAGATACTGAAGTAAAACGTACGAAAGAACAGGGACATAAAATATAAAGGTTCCCTCACACGGGACATATTTACGGTGCTTTTGACGCTGGATCCTCCCGCTATAAAACATTAAACGCCGCTAGTGATTTATGCTGTTGACTCGGGAAACAAAAGGATAGGGCTCGTCTATTTAATATATGATTTATTTTATCACTAATAAGATAAGTAAATTGGAGAGTATAGCGAAAAGGATCACCTTATATTTAAAATATATAGCATACTAGTGGACCCGAACGCGGCTCCGCCCGCTTGAACTATACGAATATTTATTAAATATATTTATGAAATTATTTTCAGTTTTCAATAGAGAGATGCGTTAAAGGAAGCTCACTTTGGGTGACGTTATCTAACAACAAACTTTGCAAATCGTTGCTTAGCAACGGTCGCTTAGCGACGGTTGTTATTAACATGGCAGAATAAATTGCATGTCAAACAGAAATGAGCTAGCAATGAACGGACTCATTTTAAATAAATAAAATACATTTTCACCATATATTTAGCTATTAATTTTATTTTCAATTTGAAAAGAAAGTTATTAAATTTTTAGACGAAAATGTACATTACTTTAATTATATTGAACCCAACAAAGATGTATACATTAAATATAAAATATTTTTTAACTATATTAAAAAAAAAGGTTCTAAGAGTAATTAAACGCGGGAAAATGCATCAATCAAATTCTACTGACAGCACGTCGTCGTTTCCGTTTTTTCCGCCATCTTGTGCCGACAGAATTTTTATGGAATTTGCCTTTTGTGTTAGCATTAAATTGAAAAGATATTAATTTTGTATAGATTTTTTCATCTTCGCGTAAATAAAATTAAATTGCATTATTACGATAGCTTATGTTTTTTTTTTCTTTTTAATTTCACGTAGTTGGATCTTACGTTTTTATACTTTTTTCCAAAAAGCAAAATTCCTTTTTTTAATGAAAATACATGAAGAGTGTATGAACAATAATATTACAATAAGTATTTTAATATATTGGTATATATCGATAATATTGCAAATATGTGAAAAAAATATCCGATGTTCATCCCGAGACCCTTAAGTATCACTATATGAGTATTTTATCGCAATTAATTAGCGGTTTGGCCCTGATTACGTAAAAGACAGACAGACAGACAGACAGAGTTACTTTCGAATTTATAATATAGGTATGGATTAATAATTATACGACATGTAATGTACACATAACACACTATCTAGTAGTGGGTTCATACATTTTCAAGATGTGAGGCTGTTTAATTATAGCTTTCCAAGTAGGCTATTATTTGAATCTAACAATTTCGCTTAAATTGCAGGAGATATCATTTTTTTTATTTCTAGAGCTTGTTCTACACTAATCAAAGCAGATAAATATAAGTACTTATACAATAATATACAATCGATAAATATTAGTAAATATCTTTATAAATTATAAAAAAATTGTCAGTAGCTAAGGTCAGTCGTCGCACAGGGGCACATAAAATCATGGATCTTATAAAAGACTTAATTTGAAAATTAATTTATTTTGAATAAATTGCAGTCTTTATTATGAATACTTTTTACTTAAATTATACAGTTTAATTACAAGTACCTTTGTGCTATTAAATTACAAGTAACAATAAATGGGTAAATGCGTCGCAAGCCGGACACTTATGCCGATCATGCGTCTTTATCGCTTCTTCCGCGCTCTCGCTTGCACACTCGGTTCAGGTGGAACGTGACAATAGCTCATACATTTTACACGCAGAAGGCGTTCATCGATTTATAAGACGTTATCACGTCAAAATACAGAAAACTGACAAGGATGCTTAGTAACGAAATTGTCCTAGAAATTTCCTTCAATGTCTTTCTGTAATATAGAAAAGGTTATTTAAATTGGAAATACATTATAACGTCAGCAATTAGGGTCTTATCTCCAATTCGAATTCTGAGCGACTTTAAATAGCTATCATTTTCCCGGCGAATTCGGCAAACCGCGAACGTTCCTTTGAGTTCCCAAGCGAGGGTATAAAAGGCATTACGGTTACTTTATCCATGTTGGTGCGGTCTTCTATCCTGATATCCCATTATCCCGATTAAGGACTATAGTGTGACATAATTGTGAACAAATTAATAAACTTATTTCGTTCTGGTATTTTTTTACGATGTAAGGATTAAGTACTTATATTGCTGATTTGGTGCAATAAACGTAAAGTTATATAAAAAAGTTAGGTATATAAATTATGTCAATCTATGGATGGAGAAAGTGTACCAAATTTTACTGTGTGTGAGAGTGGAAATAAATACGTTATTACTATCCCAAATAAACGATATACATTATGTAAATCATACTAATATTATAATTGTGAATGTAAGTTTGTTTGTTACGCTTTCACATAGTTAGGATAAAAACTTATTTCCTTTTGTTGTTTTTCTAATAACAAAAAATGTCTTTCAATTTTAATGTTCTTTTGAATCTCGATTGAAAATAACATTGTAATCAAAAATATATTTTTCTTAACTAAAACTAGATGACTATCGTTTATACTTAGTAAAACTATCATTATATGAATGTAATATAGTGTGTAGTCTCATTACACATACTAAGTACTCATTCTAAATTAATTTATACTGACATACCTAATTAATTGTACATATAACACATACATATGCATATTTTGTACTGGCGACCCGCTCGCGGCTTCGCCCGCACTTATTTATTTTCTGATCTAAAATACTTTTGTGATCTAATAACATTATCATTTAACGACAATATCTATACATAAATCTAGACATAAAAAAAACACTAATTTTGTATCAATATTGTCGTATACAATTCTTCATATCGATAATATATAAAAGGTATGCTTTTATTTATGAACCGATTGAAATAAAACAAACACCAAATAAGTTTGTCGAAATACAACAATGAAAACTGCCTTTAAACCGATAAAGCTGTTTCAGAGATAAGTGTGAACAAGCGCACAAACAAATAAATATATTTATTTTAAATGATTACTTTGGATTCTATTATTACATTAATAAATGCGACCAATAATAAATATTCTCGTATATTTTCCACATACAGACAGCGATTAGTTACAGTTTTATAATATGCATATATTGGTATAACACGAATTTCATAGCTGTCCATCAAATAGCGATATCGATGGTCCTCCACTTCCGGCACTCCAGCCTCTCGATCGGTGTTGAGGGACGTTTTATGTTTGAGTCGTATTTTGTCCTCCCATGATTAATTTACGGTTCTAGAGTGTATTGGGAATAGCATAAGAGGGGTGTTTAAAGCTTGAGAAGTAAAATACTGAATATGATTTAAGTTTCTTTAAAATTAAGGTAAGTTTCTCTTAATAGTCTACTTCAGTCTACTCTACTTCAGACTATAAGTCTATTTAATGAGTAACGCCGTAGTGGCGCAGCGGCGCAGGGGGTAACTGTAACGCGACGGTTGTGTGTTCGATTCCTACTTGAGGAAGTGAAATATTTATTTACGTTTATATTTCCATTTCTTGGTTCTGGTGTCGAGGCGAAGCGCGCCGTTGAGTTCTACCACTCAACACGCAATGCCTCCAGAATTCAGCAGAGAGTGGGAAACGGAGTACCTTAACACTAAGTTCCCTCTGCTTACCCTGCTGTGCGCGGGATACAGCGTGAAGCTGATAATAAGTTAGACGCAATTGGGAACATAGTAGTTATGAGTTGGATTTCCACATTGAAAACGCCACTGACCATGCAATATTTCTAAGGACGTAAAGTGCTGAACGGAACGCTTTAACACTAATATCTTATTTCTGTAAGACAAGCCTGAAAATAAAATGAAATATTGATTTTTCCTGTCCAATCAACACAACCTATGGCAAGTAGGTTAATACAACAGTGACTCTGGATTTTGCTACCCTCAAATACGACGTCAATGTTTGAAGGAAGACGCAACAATTTGTCACAAGGTAAACCGCGTCTATCCTTTAACACGCGAAAAATAGGAAAAGAAGATTTATTATTGTAAAAATCTATTTGTTATTTCAACGTGTGTGTAATATATATATATATATATATATATATATATATATTATTTATTGCACATATAAGAAAATAGTAAGAAAACAGTTAAAAGTTATGTTTACAAAGGCGGGCTTATTTCTGAAAGAAATATCTTCCAGCCAACCTATGGAAGTGGATGAGTTATATATACAATACACAAGTTATATATACAATATATGTATATATAACTTAATGTATATGTATATATAACTGAAGATATATGTAATGCATGTATAAGCAGCAAGACAAAGCGTGAGTTCCGCCATTCAACACAATGTCTTGAATTATGACGTGAGCGGCAAACGAACTGTGTTGATAGGTCCTGTTTGCCTATCCTGCTATACTCTCAATACAGCGGTAAGCTAAAAGATATTTCCAATAATTCTCATAATTTTTACGGGATTTCTAATAACCGACATTAAAGCGATACAAATAAAATTAATTTCTCATTAATTTTAAATTAGATCAATAAAATAATATATCAAAGTATCCTATGTTAATAATATTATTAATTTATTTTGCTTCTCTTATATGAGTAATTAACTTTCATCAAAATTGTACGGCTTCGTACGCGTGTGTACTTCTAATTTGTTCGTTGATTATTTAAAAAAAAAAAGATCCTATTTTAATTTCAGGCATATTGCTATATTTAGTTATTTTCTTTGATTAAGGCATTTCGAAAATATGTTTACTTTGTATAAGCGTTAGAAAATCGATAATTAACGTGAAATAAAAATAAAGTTTACTTTAGTTTAAAATAGAAATGATTTCATTTCATCATTCTTTAAAATTGAAATAATTCTTTTTTTTTTAGCTTCACGCTGTATCCCGCACATAGCACATTAGGCAGAGGAAACCCAGTGTTAAGTTACTCCGTCCCACAGTTTCTGCCGAATTATTGAGGTATCTATTGAGTGTTGAGTGGCAGAACTCAACGCCGCGCTTTGCCTCGACACCAGAGCGAAGAAATGGAAATATAAATGTAACAACGTAAATAAATGTTTTACTTCCTCGAGTGGGGATCGAACCCAAACCTATTAAGTTTATTAGAAAATCAAAAACCACAGATTCATAAATATAGACCAGCGAAAGTGATTTATCATCTGTAACAAGTACAGCAGTGAGCGCGGGACAGTCTCAAAGCAACAGGACCTCCTCCTCCTCCTCCCACTATCTCATACCGTAATCAGGTCAACGGAGACAATGCTCTCTATATATTTGTCAAGTTTTGTCGCCCAATTGTGGAAGTGTCAGAGGCATACTAATTATAATGATTTGGGCATTTATTAGTTTGTGGCTTAAGTTAATAGTTTTGAATGAAACGCATAAAGTTTTACCTTTAATTTGGTTGAGTGATCAATAAATCTATTTATAAGTAACTACAGTTTCATTATTGCATGAAAATATCTTAGGCTTTTGTATAACTTATGACACATTCTAAGTGCTTGAGGTAACTTTGAATGTAGATACAGTGGTGCCAACCTTCCGTAATAAATAATTTCATGAGTGCTTTTTTAAAATTAGAAACAGTATCTTCTGAGATCAGCTCTTCAGTTTTATCAAATTTTGTCACTTCCTGTAAAAAAAACACGACCAAACATTTAAAAAAGAAGATAATTAACATATATTAAAATTATTTAACTATTTCGAAATTATGATATTTTGAACTTAACAAGTTAAACCTTCTTTATAAAGTTTCAATGGAATATTCGGACAGATTTGAAATAATTAACAAAGTCGCTTCATTATTCGATACAAAATATTCATTTCTGAAGTTACTCAAAATTTATGTATATTATATCAACGTTTGTCTTAACTTTAAATAAAAATAGATTAGAAAAACATATGTAACTGCTCTGACTTTACAACCATTACGAAAAAGCGTAAATCATAATTAATGATCTAATTAAAAAGAAAAATAATATAAAATTAATAACATAACATTTAATTCAAATCAATATTTATCTCCAAACTAATTCCATTGCATTGGTTTGATAAGAGACTTCCATCCCAGTCACTGAAGCTGCGGTCACCTCCAATGTCCGTGAAGACATGAGGGCTACCCTCAGTCGAGAGCTTGCGATACATAAATTATAAGCCAACATACCTACTGCTACGTACAGTGCGGTTATTTGGTCTAATGTCGCGTGATTGATGCATTGTTGACATAGCCCTAATGTATGGGAATAATGGGGAACACTCACTTGTGTATGTATGGATTTATATGGATGTGTGAGGTTATTTGTGAGTAATGGGTAGTATGTCAGTGTTTTATTTAATATATAGTACGTTTGGTACTAGGATTTGCTAATAATAAGCTTTTGTGCCTTATTTACACAGGAAGGAAACAATTAATACTAGGAAATATCGTAAAATCAAATCTACAGCTAACTCCAAGCTGCGCTCGGTTCGAATATATTTAATGTTTTTTATATTAGTAATATATATATAATCATTGTTTAAGTAATTCAAGAATTATGGCTTAAACTAACTTGTGCTTCCAGTATTGGCCCACGTGGCACAGAGTTGCTATATGCAGCCTTACCAATTTCTGGAGATTTTGCGTGCGATCGGAGATTAAACTACGTTTTGGTTGATATTTATGTTTTGTGGAATTCCTTTTATTGTGTTTGCTAATGTAATTCAAAATTTTTAAATGCCTCTATTAGGCTAAAATATTGAATTAATCTATTAAAACTAGTGTTTATGAATTCCCGAGAGCAAAGTACTGGAACTAAATTACTGGACATGGGCCAACATGTCATCCGGAATGTTAGATTTCCCGGACATCTGGCGACCTTACAGCGTGGTCAAATGGAAATAGCTAAGAGTTGGGGGACCTCTGATTGCATTGTAATATAATCCTTTCTCGACAAATGGACTGTCTAACACCAAAATATTTTTTCAATTGAAAGTAGAAATTCCTATGACTAAAACGAACGCTCTTACCAAACAAACTCTTTAAATTTATTATATAATATTAGTAGACAAAACTTAGAATTTTTCTGTCCACCAAAATGAAATATGATTTCACTAGTATGACACGTATACTATATAAATACTACATTTCAAGAATATAAGAATAAAATACAAATTTACATCAACGAAATTCAAGACCACACCGCCTTTGCTCGCCGTACGATGTCGAGCGTGTATAAATAATGTTCTAAAGACTCCAGCGCATATGTTACGTGGACGGAGGACAGCGGAATGTAATCCCAAAGATTGCCATTTATCCTGACCGCTGGAATTCAACTTGGGACCTTTTCTCACATATTTTAAATACACAAATTTTCCTAAAAGCACTATTTAAAGGTTAGAAGTAATGCAAACAATTTTAGCTTAGGCTCGATTTGTAATGGGAAGTAGGTTTATTTCAATAAGCCAGATTTTTTATGTTCATGTTTACATTTAATAAATATTTCCGTTGTTTTTAGCAAAGCAAATAACTGTAAACGCGACGGTTGTGGGGTCGATTGCCACTTTGGGGAATGAATAATTTTCAATTTTTTGAATTAATTTTCTCGGTCTGGTAAAGATCTTGTTAAGATGAAGTGCACATATGACTTTCGTTATGCAACACGGAATTTGAAAACTGACAAGAAAGTGGGGCACAGATTGCCTTCAAACTAGGGATCTTGAGAACGATCTCAGAGTTGAGACCGGTTTATAAAACTCTCTGCCTACCTACCCTGCTACATTATGAGATACAGTGCTTAACTAAAAGAACTGCAGCCACAAAATACACACGTGCATTTTGTAATGGAGCTTAAATATTATGTTAAATAAGAGGAAAACGTGAGGATAGATTTGGAAAATAAATTCCAACTCAAATTAATAAAATCGACAAACAAACTGGGAAAAAAAATTAAAAACCTCGACTGGCCTTATAAGAAAAAAATTAAATTCTATTGTTTCTAAAGAACATTGAGAAACAAAAGAATCTTAAAACTAATGTTGAATATGAATACTTTTGTTGATAACATACAATTATAAAAATTCTTTTTAACAACACATAAAAGGAGATTTTTTTAGCAAAATTGCCACTTGGTTTTAAATCTAATCAAGAATATTATGTAAATAAAAGACATGTTTAATTTAGAATTACATTTAAAATTTGCGCCTAACGTTTGGAGATGTAAAGAAAATTATCCAAGCATGATAAGACTCTTATCCGATGTCGCTCTCATTAGATTATGAGGATTTCACGTACCCCCTTTTTAATTATCACTCGCTTTTGCTTGTATGAATAATTGAGGATCCCGTTGCACATGGTTAAATGGGAGCTTATTTATATTACGCTTGGAAAGTATATATTATTTCATTTCAATACTACCACTGGGAATATATTCATGTTTCTAGGCAGTGTAGTAAATGACAGGGGTCGATGTATCTGCAGTTATCATCAGATTTTCTCTGCCTACATCTAAAGTAAGAAAAATGTTGATTATATAAAAAAGACAAACCCTATATCTTAATCATATAGTTGAAGATATTATATAAACAGTGTTACAGGTCAGGTCTCTTGTTCGATTTGAAACTAGGCGTAGGTAACAAAACAAAGTGCGGGTGGCACTCGCGCACGATGGATTCAGTATCCATTATCTTTAAAAAAGTAAAAAAAACACTGTAAATCTTTATTTTTTATACTCGCTTATTATTAACATTGTAAAAAAAAGACACTGTAAAAAAAGACACTGTAAAAAAAAGACACTGTAAAAAAAATTACTGTCTAACTGTCGCGGTTTGTGAGATACAGCCAGTGACAGTGACAGATGGACAGACAAAGACACCGACATACGTTGATATCATGAATTTAGAACCCCGTTTTACTCTTTGGATACGAAACCCTAAAAATACTAAAGACGACAACACAAGAGTTATATTTTGAAGCGGCTTAAGTTTAGTGATCGGCTATGTATATTATTATAGCTTTATACATATATTAGTATAGCTTTAAACAACATCTTACGTTGGAGAAGCAGGTTAATTATACTTTCATAATTCCCTTACCACGTCGAAATGAAATCATTCATTTCGTCTGCAATTCAAATTCTCCTTAGAAGTTCCTTAATTTCATTAGTGAATTGGCAGTTCCTCACGTTTTGTTTATCTCGGTTTTGTTTATCTCGGGTTTGTTTATCTGCAATTATTTTGCGGCGCAAATTAGAGATCTAAGACCAGGATGGCTAAATTGCGCCACATATAGTCCTGTAGTGCAATTTAGCAGGGTAAAAAGTAAAAAGTTATAAAAATGTACATACCAAAACTAAAATTTTCATATGCGTCACGAGAACGTCTCATTTTTTGGAATTTGAATTTGAATTAATTATTTCTATTTCAATACACAATTTGTTTAAGAATATACTTTTTTGGATTTACTTTATAAAAACTTTATCAGACCATAATATTTTTTCCGTATCTTTTTTTTCATTGCGTTGATTGCTGAAAGGAAAAACAATTTTTCTCTTCGCGTTAAGGAACCCCACAAATGGTAATGAATGTTTGCAGTATTAAGAGTAGGCGCTCGTTTTGAGTATTATAATCTCCAATGACTTAAGTAATATGCATTTATCAATCGTTTTGAGTGGTTATTAAGACACTTTGTATTGCTTGTCTTTTCACATACTTAATATATAAAAATATTTACATATTTATTAATAAGATATATATTTTATAATTAATCTTAAAATAAAGTCATAAAATTATTATCATTATTATTATCAGCTTCACAGGGAATCTAGTGTTAAGACCCTCCGTTCCCCAATATCTGCCGAATTCTGGAGGCATTTCGTGTTGATTGGCAGAAATCAACGCCGCGCTTTGCTTCGGAAAAATGTTTTTTTAAAATTTTTTTGTAAGTATTTAAATCTGCAATCAGTCGCAAGACTATAAGCAGGTGGCCTGAGTGTAAATGTCGTTTAGCCGACGAGGCCAGCGACTCGTCTGCCTTTTTATAGCACATCCTTCCTTTTCAGCCTTCTAGGTAAGGGTTTCAAAAGATCATTTGCTAGGACATTTGGATGGATCGAGAGACGGTATTCGTACTTCTTTCTATGTTTTTCAATTTCAGCCTGAACTGTGAGGACATTAAGATATTCGTGGATCTCGTCGTTTTTTGAGAACCACGGGGCATTTGTTATGTTACGCAGAATGTTATTTTGAACTCGCACATGATGTTACTTTTGCTAGCAGTGCCCCATAGGGGAATTCCATAGGTGCAGATGGGTTTTAGGATGGAGTTGTAAATCAGCAGCTTATTATCAACAGATAGGACAGAGTTTCTACCCATAAGCCAGTATAGACCTCGGAACTTGTGGTTAATTTCATCGCGTTTCTTCTTAATGTGATAGGTCCAGGTGAGCCTTCTATCCAAGTTAAAACCCAGGCATTTTACATGATCGCATTCAGTGTACCATCTCCAAATCTGACAGGAGGATAGTTTCCGCTTCTCAAAGTGAACGTAATGTGGTTCCATTTTTGAGCACTAGCCCGGATGCGCCACTTTCTTATCCATCTATGCGTGTCATCAAGTAGACGTTGAAGTTTGTTGCTGGCCGTTCATGGAAGATCATCCCTAGCGAGGTAAGCTACATCATCGGCGTATGTCGCTATGGTTACATCTTTGTCTGTTGGTAAGTCTGATGTAAATATATTGTAAAGCACAGGGCCAAGTACCGAATCCTGAGGAACACTGGCTTTTATGGGTCGCAGTGTAGATCTGGCATCTCTCTGCTTAACTTGAAAAAGCCTGTCTTCGAGGTAGGACTTGATAATTAGAAAGAGCGAGTGCCGAAGTGTATCTTTTATTTTGTACAGGAGTCCCTTTTGCCGAACTCGGTCGAAGGCCTGCTGAACATCAAGGAATGCCGCCGGGCAGTACAATTTCATCTCAAAGCAGCGTCTGATTTCGTTGTGGACTCAGTGTATTTGCTCTTTTGTGGAGTGATGCTTCCGAAATCCAAACTGATGCTGGGGGATAATGTTGTAGTGGTCTATGTTTTCTTTCAGATGGGTTGAGAAAATCTTCTCCCATAATTTTTAGAGTACTGGAGGGAGGCTAATGGGACGATAAGATGAGGCCTCATGAGGTGATTTTCCGGGTTTGTGGATCATAAGGATTTCCGACACTTTCCACATTTTTGGGAAATATGACAATCTTAGAGTTGCATTGAAGATTGAGGTAAGTAATGTAATGCATTTTCGAGGTAGCTTTTTAACTATAGTGGGTGTAATTAGGTCAAATCCAGGGGCCTTATTTGAATTCAACCGACTAATTTCGCTGGCGATTTCCGTTGGTGATGTAGGTTTGAGTGGCAAGCACAGCTGGAGATCCTGGCGGAGTAGATAATCAACGTCGTAGTCTTCGATACCATCATTAGGTTTAAACACATTCTGAAGATGATTCGCAAACACTTCTGCTTTTTCAGCGTCCGTTCTCGCCCATGAATTTAAGTGTTTAAGAGGATGAATATATTCTTGGGGCTTTTTTAGGGTTTTAGTAGCTTTCCAGAGTGAAGTTTCACCTTTTCCCTGAGATTACACTTTTTCAAGGGTGTAACGGAGTGAAGAGTTAGCAATTTCTGGTAGTAGCAACTTGAGTTCTTTTGCAGCTTTGTTAAAGGCTGTTTTGTCTTTAGGGTGCTGAGATTGGTGCCAAACTCTACGTAGTCGTCTCTTTTCGACGATCTTCGCCTTGACATCTGCAGATTGGACACTCATAGCTGTTGAATGAGGTAAGTAAGGTGAATTTTTCCAGACAGACACTTGAATCATATTTATGAGGGACTCGCAGGTTTTGTCAACATCTTCGGGGGCCTTCAAAGGAACATTTAGTTGAATATTTTCCTCTAGGTAGTTACGGAACCCTTGCCAGTCTGTTTTTCGATTACATAGCATGTCAGCTGGTTCAACATAAGCAATAGAAGTGCTCAACGTGAGGATTACCGGAGTATGATCAAATGATCCATCTAGGCTTGATTCAACGGTAGAATAAAGATAACTGATTTTAACTGACCTTTTATGCGATACGAACCGTTCTTGGTAGCGTGGGACTCAGAAATCAGAACAATATCTAATTTATTACTGATAATCAATGCTTCAAGTTCCAATATATTAGATGATAGTCCATTTATGTTCCAGGTTGCAATGCGTAATGGAACTAAGAATGTACCTTGGCAACGACTGAGGTCAATAGGTTTAAGAGAGTACCTATCTGTTGAATGAGTTGATTTATCTTTTCAGATTGTTTTGTTAAGATAATTTCGATGCGGCTTTGTTCAAAATTGCTTTGAAATTCAGTGCTAGAGTTNAATGTGATAGGTCCAGGTGAGCCTTCTATCCAAGTTAAAACCCAGGCATTTTACATGATCGCATTCAGTGTACCATCTCCAAATCTGACAGGAGGATAGTTTCCGCTTCTCAAAGTGAACGTAATGTGGTTCCATTTTTGAGCACTAGCCCGGATGCGCCACTTTCTTATCCATCTATGCGTGTCATCAAGTAGACGTTGAAGTTTGTTGCTGGCCGTTCATGGAAGATCATCCCTAGCGAGGTAAGCTACATCATCGGCGTATGTCGCTATGGTTACATCTTTGTCTGTTGGTAAGTCTGATGTAAATATATTGTAAAGCACAGGGCCAAGTACCGAATCCTGAGGAACACTGGCTTTTATGGGTCGCAGTGTAGATCTGGCATCTCTCTGCTTAACTTGAAAAAGCCTGTCTTCGAGGTAGGACTTGATAATTAGAAAGAGCGAGTGCCGAAGTGTATCTTTTATTTTGTACAGGAGTCCCTTTTGCCGAACTCGGTCGAAGGCCTGCTGAACATCAAGGAATGCCGCCGGGCAGTACAATTTCATCTCAAAGCAGCGTCTGATTTCGTTGTGGACTCAGTGTATTTGCTCTTTTGTGGAGTGATGCTTCCGAAATCCAAACTGATGCTGGGGGATAATGTTGTAGTGGTCTATGTTTTCTTTCAGATGGGTTGAGAAAATCTTCTCCCATAATTTTTAGAGTACTGGAGGGAGGCTAATGGGACGATAAGATGAGGCCTCATGAGGTGATTTTCCGGGTTTGTGGATCATAAGGATTTCCGACACTTTCCACATTTTTGGGAAATATGACAATCTTAGAGTTGCATTGAAGATTGAGGTAAGTAATGTAATGCATTTTCGAGGTAGCTTTTTAACTATAGTGGGTGTAATTAGGTCAAATCCAGGGGCCTTATTTGAATTCAACCGACTAATTTCGCTGGCGATTTCCGTTGGTGATGTAGGTTTGAGTGGCAAGCACAGCTGGAGATCCTGGCGGAGTAGATAATCAACGTCGTAGTCTTCGATACCATCATTAGGTTTAAACACATTCTGAAGATGATTCGCAAACACTTCTGCTTTTTCAGCGTCCGTTCTCGCCCATGAATTTAAGTGTTTAAGAGGATGAATATATTCTTGGGGCTTTTTTAGGGTTTTAGTAGCTTTCCAGAGTGAAGTTTCACCTTTTCCCTGAGATTACACTTTTTCAAGGGTGTAACGGAGTGAAGAGTTAGCAATTTCTGGTAGTAGCAACTTGAGTTCTTTTGCAGCTTTGTTAAAGGCTGTTTTGTCTTTAGGGTGCTGAGATTGGTGCCAAACTCTACGTAGTCGTCTCTTTTCGACGATCTTCGCCTTGACATCTGCAGATTGGACACTCATAGCTGTTGAATGAGGTAAGTAAGGTGANAAATATATATATATTCATATATAAACATATACATACATATATACATAAATACACATACATACATACATTCATGGTCACATAGTACACATATATAGCTTATAGTATAAACAAAATGTAAATAAATAAAAAATAAGAAGCTCAGAAAGTAAGAAAATATTGTTTTTATAAACGTTTACAAATAATGTAATATTTTTTTTGTATTATCTTGACTTTTATGTTTGAAATTAGTTTATTTTTACTATGGAATATATATCCCGCACACAGCACTGCTTACACTGTCGGGAACCTAGAGATAAGATACTCCGTTCCCCATTTTCCGCTGAATTCTGGAGGCAATGCGTGATGAATGACGTAACTCAGCACCGTGCGCTCACGCACTCGACACAAGAGCGAAGAAATTAAAATATCAAATATTTCACTTTCTCGATTTGGGTTCGAACCCATTCGCTTGTCGCACAGATCACCCACATTTTTGTGCCCTGCCACGGCTGGCTTTATTAGAGCATCCATACTTATATTATAAATTTGAAAGTAACTCTGTCTGTCTGTCTTTTACGCAATCAGGGCCAAACCGCTAATTTAATTATAAAATATATACCAATATATTAAAATACTTATTAATATGACATGCAATATTTTCCGCCATGTTAATAACAACCGTCATTGCTAAGCAACGATTTGCAAAGTTTGTTGTTAGACAACGTCACCCAAAATGAGCTTGCCTAACGCATCTCTCTATTAAAAACTGAAAATAATTTCACAAATATATTTAATAAATATTCATATAGTTCAAGCGGGCGTAGCCGCGTTCGGGTCCACTAGTAAATAATAAATATGCTTATGACGTGAAAGAAGAATAGTTGTTGTAAAACATTTACTATAGCATATATTTACTTATATAATAAAAAAAGATATAATAAGAAAATATTAGGTAACTTACAGCATATTACAATAGTATGAAGTTACTACTTACAAATGCAAAATCGTCCCCCGCCGCTCATACAGTGCAGACACTTGTCGGACAAGCGATATGATTTCTCGAGCGAAATGCTCAACTCCGCTCAGAACAAAGGCAGTTACGCGCTCCACTGAGTGCGAATATTATGTCGGGCCACGCTGTCGCTTATTATTTAAGATTTCTGTCAACTTTTTATATGGCTTTTTTATTTTGCTTTTATTTTAGTCGATATAAAGTTTAGTTTTAAGATTTTTAAAAACATTTGGGCAGATTTGAATTTTAAAGGTTTCGTTCTTTAAAAGGAAAAACGGAACCCTTATAGGATTATTTTGTGGTTCGACTGTCCGTCTGTCTCGATATTAATTTTCACATAAGAGAGCATAAAAAAATCAAGCTTTTAAGTCAACACTATTAAAAGAGAAGAGACTTTTATGGGTCTGAGCATACGTGTATATAATAAAATTCCGCAGTGTATTCTAGGTTTGCCACTTCCAAAATTTAAAATATCAGTAAAAAAAATTCTGACAAGTAAAGCTTATTACACTGTTCAAGAATATTTAGAGGACAAACATGTATGGAATTAATGTCTATTGATTGTAATGCAGGATAGCTGCCAACTAATGTAATAGATTGTACCATTGATTTTGAAAAGAGCAACTGTTGAGTTTCTTGCTGGCTCTTCTCAGCAGAACTGCCTTCCGAAGCAGTGGTAGCTTTTTTATCATATGTTTATTCGACGATTCAAAAGTGCTTATTATAAGTTTATTTGAATAAATAATATTTTGAATTTGAATTTGAATTCTTTACTTTTACGAAGAGGTAAATAAAAAATCGCCGCGCAAAACCTACAGAATACTTCTCTTCTCTGAAATATTAATTCATTACATATTAATGTAATTTCAACTTGATACTTCTACGCGATCTTCGAGGTAAACGGTCTTGACAGACGGACAAACAATTTCGTTTTTTGTTTTGGGTATACGGAACCCTAAACGTATACAGATTTAAATTATTTGTTACAATATTCTTATAAAAATGTACAAATGTTCACATTACATAGTTTTATTGAATAATGTAAAAATATTCTTATATAAAATTTCTAGCACTAGTTTCCAATTTTAAAATGCTCCGTCGACATATAAAATTAGATTTTACAACAAGTGGCCGTTTGCCGTTCCAGTACTCTTCGACTATATTGGTCATCATTTTATTAGTAAAACGACTTCTATGTATAATGTCGTTTTATACAATATTTATGTTATATTTATATAATTGTTTTGTAGAGTTTCATATCTTTTATGGAATTAAAGAGAACCTTTATAAGATCACTTTGTTGTCCATCCGTCTATGTGAACCCTCGGTGGGCGGCCCGACTCGCGCTTGTCCAATTTTTTATTAAATGGATTTTTATTAGTTTTTGTGAAAATATACAACAAAGATATAGATATAGCAATTTACTACTTCACTAATATTATAAAGAGAAAATATTAGTAATTTTATATTTTATTACTATTACAAAGAAAAATAAGAAAAACGAATATTTCCTCTTTACCTCTGCACTTAAAAGCTGTGCTTAACCCAGAAATTAATGAAGAAATTTTAAATAATACAATTACTTGGTCAATTTTAAAAAGTTAAGTTATTATTCATCTATATTCAATAATACAGCATGAACCTGGGAAAAAAATCGTCAGCCTGTCTTCGTGCATTGTCTAACAAAAGCCTCTCCAATGGCTCACCATCGCCACTAAAAGCTCGACCTTCGTCTGTTCTTCCCACATGCTTATTAAATTCCGTTTATTTGCATATATTGCGAGAAATAAGGACAATTCACGTAAATGCTACCCTTTAGGGTTGGGAAGTAATCAGTGGCTTAATAAGCAAGGCCAGTACGTGTTTTTGCAGCGGGATAACAATCAGCGTTTATTCTATGCAAAGGTATATTTTTGGGGTAGTCCTAAGTTGGCTTAGAATTCGTAATCAAGGCATTGATTGTGGAAAAAATATTGTTATTATACTTACTGTTATTATTTTTTTAATTATGTATTGAATATATATTTTTTTCGTCACGCTGTTATCCGTATCCAGCAGGGTAGTCAAAGGGAACCCAGTGTTATAAGACATTACTACTACTACTCCCCGACTTTCGAAATAGCGTGTTGTGGAACGGAACTCAAAATAGGTGGAACTCAACGCCGTGCTCTGTTGTCCGGAACCGGGAAATGTAAATATAATCACTCTCCCGTCGGAATCGAAGTCACGACCATCGTTTTCACAATCACATGCCTTTCTTTTTTCCACTGCATCACAACGGCTTCACAAAAATGATAACATTTTAATACTTGTTATACCGGCAGGGTAATGGCGTTTCATATATCTATAAAACAAACCCGTAATAATATACTGATGGTGTAAAATATATGAAGCTTAAGCGAAGTTCCACGAAAATATGAGTTGCTCATTTTCAGTGTTGCAATTTTACTTTTTGCACATTTTCAGCGAAGCGACTTCGTGTGTTTAAAATTGTAGTTTCACGTTACATTTATAATTTTTGATACCTTTGTAAAATAATGCCGCAATATAAACATATACATTGTAAATGCTTTAAATATTCTACAAAGAATGTTATTTGCTATGATAAATATATAATTTAGAGAGCCTATAAAAGGTTATTTTTTTTTGCTTTAACACTTAAAGTTTGATTCAGGGCAGGCAGAGGAAACCCGGGAATCTAGAGTTGATACACTAAATATTAATTAGAGAATTAGAGACGAGGCCGTCGTACATTCTCACTAGATAGAACAAAATATTATTTCCTCGCTTTGGTAACGAGGCAAAGCGGGTCATTGAGTTCCCCCACTCAACACCCATTACCTCAAAAATTCGGCGGAAAGTGGCAAACGGAAGGATCTTAATATAAACGGAGTGTCTTAACACTACTCTCTCTGCCTTCCCTGCTATGTGCGAAATGACCTGCTACCAGCCAACCAGTTACCTATAAATCTCTGAATTATTTTCGAATCCAGGACCATCTTTCATCGTTTACACCTGCGCCATGATGGGGTAAACACCCCTTTGTTATTATTATCAGTTATACAAGATCAATAGCTAGCAGTGATCCAATGATATGATTTTTACAACTATTTTTATATCCAATCTCCGAATATTTACGACAAACTTAGTTACGACTTCAGTAAAAGCTAGGGACGGAGAGTCGAATAATCTTCTCTGACCGTGTCTGATTGGAATCAGGTACCAATTTATTCTTATAATAAAATTGTGATTAAAGAATCAAAATAAAATTTATGTATTCATTAGAAATTGTCTATTTTATTGGGTAATTAAGGATAATTCTGCTCAGTCTATCTGCTTTATTGAGAATTTGGTAAAATCAAATCATCTTCACGCTGTATCCTGCACGTAGCAGGGTAGGCAGAGGGAACAGAGTGTTAAGACACTCCGTTCCCCACTTTCTGCCGAATATTGGAAGTATTGTGTGTTGAGTGGCGGAACTCAAGATTCAAATAATAATAAATATTATAAATAAATTTATTTAACTCACAGCCCTGTTTATTGTCGAGCTAACACAGCCTTGATCCCAGGGGTCGGGCGGTTGTCTAGTTTGTTATACACCACAATAAAACTAATAAAGCGTTCTGCGGAAGCTTTAACGAATTATCGTGCCTATTTAAATATGTGGATAACTTTTATTATTATACATTTGTTTTTACGATATGTTGTTAGCTTCCTGTAAACAATGCCTATGAGGGATCTATAATATATATATAGAAAATTGTTTGTTTTAGAGACGTAGGCGGCGATCTTGGTTGACCTTCCAAAACACTATCAAAGGTATTGGAGGAAAGTCGTGTAAAAAACACGAGGGCCCCCCAGAGGGCATGTAGGAAGTGGTTGATGACACCTTAAAGGCCGGCAACGTACCTGCAGCTCCTCTGGTGTTGCACGGGGTCGTGGGCGGCGGTGATCATCATCAGGTGACCCGAACGCTCGTTTGCCTTGTCCTTTTTCTATAAAAAAAGTGGACGAGGCGAAAGAGGTATGAAGACTTTTATTACTATAAAATGTACGATTCAATAATTCATATTGTTTCGAATAATAATTTTTATACGTTGAAACATAGCAGGTCAGCCATTTTTCAATTACATTTTATTTTCCAATAATGTGCAAGTAAGCAACTGCTTAGCTGTAGAGTCACAAACTTGTATTGCTCTTAGATTTTTACAAAATCTTCTATTTTATTTTATATACGTTGAGTTTAACAAAAAGCATTTTTTACTTTAAGATGTCGTTTCGTATACAAAAATAAGGACTACCAAAAAAAAGGTTTATATTATAACTGCCATCAAGAGTCAATTTATTTGGATGTCAATATGAAGGGAATTTAAACAGTATTATTAATTAAAATCTAACCCTCTTAATAATTAATATCTATTATCTATACAGTGGTTTCCTCTCGTATAGTGTACCCGCGAATAATTTAACGTACATACGATATGTACTAACAGAATAAACAATGATGCCAACATTATCTGCATATCTGTCGGGAAATAAACCTATTTCTGTTAACAATAATAATTATTCATTTTCATAATTACCATATTAAATGTGTTATTACCACGAGTGACGTTATTGAATTTTGCTATGCTTCGCTATTAGCTTTTTAGAATAGAATAGAATAGAATAGAACAGAACGAAACGGAACGGAACGGAACGGAACAGAACAGAACAGAACAGAACAGAACAGAACAGAACAGAACAGAACAGAACAGAACAGAACAGAACAGAACAGAGCAGAGCAGAGCAGAGCAGAGCAGAGCAGAACAGAACAGAACAGAACAGAACAGAACAGAACAGAACAGAACAGAACAGAACAGAACAGAACAGAACAGAACAGAACAGAACAGAACAGAACAGAACAGAACAGAACAGAACAGAACAGAACAGAACAGAACAGAACAGAACAGAACAGAACAGAACAGAACAGAACAGAACAGAACAGAACAGAACAGAACAGAACAGAACAGAACAGAACAGAACAGAACAGAACAGAACAGAACAGAACAGAACAGAACAGAACAGAACAGAACAGAACAGAACAGAACAGAACAGAACAGAACAGAACAGAACAGAACAGAACAGAACAGAACAGAACAGAACAGAACAGAACAGAACAGAACAGAACAGAACAGAACAGAACAGAACAGAACAGAACAGAACAGAACAGAACAGAACAGAACAGAACAGAACAGAACAGAACAGAACAGAACAGAACAGAACAGAACAGAACAGAACAGAACAGAACAGAACAGAACAGAACAGAACAGAACAGAACAGAACAGAACAGAACAGAACAGAACAGAACAGAATAGAATATACTTTATAGCACACATAAGCGAAATATATAGAATGAACAACACAAATAAAATTGAAAGAAAAACACGTATGCAAAGGCGGTCTTATTGCTTTAAGCAATCTCTACCAGACAACCTTTGAAACATTAGGGATAAATTGTAATGAGGAGAAAGGGGACAACGTCTCAATGATAGTTTTATGAAATATAATTAAATATTATATAAAATATAATAAAATAAGTCAATAATATAAAATAAACTTACATAAAAAGTGTTTATGTGTAAAGCATATATATGTATGTACATACATACATATGTTTTACACATACATATACTGAAAAACAATTTATACTTACACATATATACATATATAGATAAAACGTGTTCAAAAATATATACATAATATTAAAAAGATAAAGATAAACTACTATACTAAATTAAAAAAGGTACTCTTTTAGACGATTTTTAAAACTGTATAGAGACTTGGAATGTCGAACTTCTCTATGAAGTTCATTCCAAAGAATTGCAGATTTCATAGTAAAAGACTTGTAATAAAATAGGGTATGGGAGTTTGGTAATTTAAGGAGATTGTCACAACGGGACCTAAGGTGGAGGTGAAGAAGTGAATCGGCACCTCGGAAACAAAATCGATCTTTTAAGTAGGAGGGAGAGAGAGAGTTGTACATCATAGAATAGAGGAGAGTCAGCATGCGGAAATTACGGCGATGTCGGATAGGAAGCCATCCAAGCTGACGACGATGATCAGAAACATGATCAAATTTACGTGAACCGAAGATAAATCTAATACATAGATTTTGTAACCGCGCTAGTTTATTTAGTTGTTCCTCAGATAAGTCTGGGTAACACGAATCAGCATTTTCTAAAATCGGTAACAGTAGTGAATAAGCTAGAGCAGTTTTGGCCTTTATAGGTAGGAAATATTTCCATCGTTTGAGCGATCGTGGCAAATAATTTACGGCTAACCTTAGCTATCTGTACTGTCCAAGATAGGGAATTGTCTATAATAATACCAAGGTTCTTAATAGATGGACTCAGGCTCAAATCGACGCCGCCAAACTGGATAGCAGGGAGGCTCTTCTGGTCAAGTTTTTTAAGTTGCTTAGAACCAGCAATAATACTGACGTGTGACTTGGCAGGATTGACAGTTAAGCCAAAAGATTTGCTCCACCTACTAACATAGTTTTTAATAAAAAAATAGAAATTAAATCAGCTTCACGCTGTATCCCGCGCACAGCAGGGTAGGCAGGGGGAACCTAGTGTTAAGACACTCCGTTTCCCACTTTCCGCCGAATTTGGGAGGCTTTGCGTGATGAGTGGCGGGACTCAACACCGCGTTTTGCTTTCGACACCAGAGGGAAGAAATGGAGAAATAAATTTAAATAAATATTTAACGCATTGAGCTTACTTAACGCATCTCTCCTCCCTCAGTGGGGATCGAACCCACAACCGTCACGTGCCCCCTTCACACCTTTGTGCCCCCTGGGCCACGTCCTCAAAACAGTGGTAGGGTAGTAAAATGTGAGATACATATAGTATTTTTATAGATACAGTGCTTCTTCGAAGCGCAGGTGGTATTTAATTACCTAAGCCGATAGTTGTGGTGTAACCCCACGTAATTTTGATTCAATCTATGGTTTTCGTAAATAGACAGAAAGGAGCACATACAAATTTTCACTTTTCGGATTTTTCCTTTATTGGTGTTGTAAGTTTTCGCTTTGTGCCAAATTTCATAATTGTAGGTCCACGAGAAGAACCTTATAGTTATTTTTAACATTTTTAAAGTGTTATTCCACACTTAGGAAAGAAAAATACTTATTTAGAAAACGTATAAAAATTTGAACGTACCGTGACTCGAACCAATGCCCTCTGGAAACTATCCAGGACGATTAGAGGGTTTCCAGGTTAACCTTATAGGTTTTGATTACGCGGCAAATTTCATACAAAATGCAGAAAATACGTCGCTTAAACGATCGTATGTTGTGTTGACAGAAGCTTAATTTTTTCATTGCTACAAAGGAACGAAAAATTAAATATTTGATATTTATTTCAGCTTACTTACCTCTACGCAATCTCTAGATGAATGGTCTCGACAGACGGACACACATGGTGATCCTATAGAGTTTGGTTTCTCCTTTTACAATACGGAAGAAGACGATGATGGATTATCCTTAAAGGCACAGAAGCAAGGAGTTAATTAAAACGTTACTGCTGACGTTCTAAGAATCTCAATATAACAATTCCTTTTAATAATATGAAGTAACAGGAAATTCGATTGGGGTGTGCATTTCTTTCAAATATTTTTAATAAAAATTATAAAGTTGCATTAAAAACGTATTTTTATACAGAAACTACAAGCACATAATGCGACAGCCGACAATATGATCCTCTTTGAGAATTTAACGAGGGTTCTTAATGGTTTTTGCATTGCAAAGCTGGTATTTTTTACTTTTAAGCTAACTTTTAAATGACTTTAATATTTTGATATTAAAACAGCTTATAAATGTAAAATTTTTTGCATACAATTTTGAACTCAATGTTTCGAATATTATGTGGTACCAGGGCAGGTCAGTTCACGACAACCACTAAAGGAATTATAAAAGAAACAAACGTATGCAACCTACGATATCCTTGTGATATCTATAAAAAACTGTTTTTTTTTACTTTCGATATTAGCTTGCATGAACTTAGATATCTAATATTATATGTTCTTAGATATTAAAGGCTATACCTTAGTTTGTCTATACAATAGATTTCAATAACAGTTCCATCGGCTTTATATAATGTATGAATCGATTTTGACAAGCAAGTTGTATGTAATATATTAAATCGATATTAAGCCAAATTTGCATTTATATAGAGTAAGTTCTAATCGAGTTCAAAGATCGTCGTGTATGAATAATATCTGTCACAGCATCGATGTCTTTGAAATGAAAGTACATTGAAGAATAAATCAAATCAAAAATTTATCCTGTATCCTGCACACAACAGGGTAGACAGAGGGAACCTAGTGTTAAGAAACTCCGTTCTCCACTTTCTACCGAATTGTGAAAGCATTGCGTGTTAAGTGGCAGAACTCAACGCCGCGCTTTACCTCGACACCAGAGCTAAGAAATGGAAATATGAATGTAAATAAATATTTCACTTCCTCGAGTGGGGATCGAACCTACAAACCTCACGTTACAGTCGCACCCTTGTGCCGCTGCGCCACGACGGCCAAAAATACATTGAGGAAAAATTACTTAATCAGGTTTGTAGTATAAAATAATTTTCGTTTTGTTTCGGTAAATCCAGTCGATTTTACTGCAATAAGGCATTTAAAACTGTGACATACTCGTAAGGTTCATAAAACAGAACATGATAGAACAAAAACAAAGTGTACCTACATATATCATGGAATTAAAAATGCCTCATTAAAAATTTAATATAAATAAGAAGAATCGGTTCAACAGTTCCAAAGATCGAACGAACGTTCAAAAAATTAAAAACGATTATTCGTGTTTTAGTATCGTGTAAATAAATATATGCAATTGAAAAAGAAACACATTTATTTTGATACCACAGACACAAATTTCACATTAGAACACATTATAATATAATGTCTATATTATTTTATTTTCACATTTATTATCGTGAACCTTCTAAAGAAAGCATAATAACAAATACAACAAGAAAAAGCAATTTTTACTTAAAATTTTTAGAGTTGGCAGATTAATGGCACTACGAACTTAGTACCCTGATTAGCTTAATTTTGTTTTCTTGTTGAATTTGGTTCGAGAGTGGCAAGTAGTTGCCGATGCTGAAGGGGAAGCTTAATTTATTGATATTAGCGCTGTCAAAGGATTGCTTGGGCCTCTCCCTTTGAGTTTCATGCCCTATTTGGCTGAGTAACCGCAAGGCGGGCTACATAACTCTCGAGCTACGAACTGTTTATTGTTCATAGTATTCTAATTGTAATATTTATAGAGAGAGATTCATAAATAAATTCAGATAAATGACATGCAGAGTTTAGTTCCACTTAATGTTTAAAAAATTGGATGGAAAGTGGAGAATGAAGGGTAGTCTTCGAAATTGGGCTCCGTCTGCCTAAACAACTATGAGGGATAGTTAGTTTTTAAACTAAAAATGTGTGCGAAAATATCATTACAAAATTATGTTTCACAATACGAGTGCATACGAATATAAACTTATGTTTGTCAACTTTTAGAAGTTATACTTCCCGTTGACCTACAATTCTGAGTTGCGGGCCATTTTGGTGGGTGAGTCGGACTCGCACTTGACGGGTTTTTTTACATAGCTATTTAATCCTTATTATATTTATTTTTACATTAGTAAATCAATAATGATTAAATGAGGATAACGCAATACATCCATACCTATATTATAAATTCGAAAGTAACTCTGTCTGTCTGTCTTTTACGCAATTAGGGCCAAACCGCTAATTTAATTGTGATAAAATACTCATATACTTGAGGGTCTCGGGATGATCATAGGATACTTTTTCTCATATTTGTTAAATTTTCGATATATTCCAATATATCAAAATACTTATTAATTTGACATGCAATTTATTCAGCTATGTTAATAACAATCGTCACTATGCGACCGTTGCTAAGCAACGGTTTGCGAAGTTTGTTGTTAGAAAACGTCACCCAAAATGAGCTTACTTAACGCATCTCTCTATTGAAAACTGAAAATAATTTCATAAATATATTTAATAAATATTCGTATAGTTCAAGCGGGCGAAGCCGCGTGCGGGTCCACTAGTTGTATAATATAGTTCGTAATATCGTAGTACGTGTTTCAGCATTAATACGATTCTCTTGTAACCGATATAATCTGNGCAATACATCCATACCTATATTATAAATTCGAAAGTGACTCTGTCTGTCTGTCTTTTACGCAATCAGGGCCAAACCGCTAATTTAATTGTGATAAAATACTCATATACTTGAGGGTCTCGGGATGATCATAGGATATTTATTTCTCATATTTGTTAAATTTTCGATATATTCCAATATATTAAAATACTTATTAATTTGACATGCAATTTATGCAGCTATGTTAATAACAGTCGTCACTATGCGACCGTTGCTAAGCAACGGTTTACGAAGTTTATTGTTAGAAAACGACACCCAAAATGAGCTTACTTAACGCATCTCTCTATTGAAAACTGAAAATAATTTCATAAATATATTTAATAAATATTCGTATAGTTCAAGCGGGCGAAGCCGCGTGCGGGTCCACTAGTTGTATAATATAGTTCGTAATATCGTAGTACGTGTTTCAGCATTAATACGATTCTCTTGTAACCGATATAATCTGGTTCGGGGAACTGTTTCTCGCTGAAAGTTTTGTGTTCCACGCTGAGCTGCTGTTAACTGTAGCATATACATGTACTGGAGGCTTCGTTGTAATTGTCTTAGTAGATTCCTAATTGAAGATTGAAGATTGTATGGCTGAAATCTTAGGCTTTTAGAAAATTAATATGGAGTTTGTAGTCTATATTTCAAATGAAATCTATACTAATATTAAAGTGAAGAGGTTGTTCGAATTGCAAAAATCTTTTCGTTGGGTTCCTTTATCGAGGAAGGCTATGGCGTTAATCGTTTCGATGAAGCTCAGCCTGCCTGTCTGCCTGCGGTCAGAGCTACCTACCGCACTTACGAGTCATGAACTCTGAACTATTTCCCTTTGACCACGGGAGCGAAGCCGTAGGCAAAAGTTAGTTATTATTGTGACCAAACTTGTTGCTAGTGATCTAATCATTTAGCCAGAGTTTGAAATATAAAGTAAATATTATTATGTTTCATACGGGGGAAACCGCGTGAGGCCCGCTAGTATCTATATAACTTCTTACCACAGACGCTCTGCTTTTACACAGGTACATTTGATAAGTAAAAGTAATGTAAATGTGGCGAGTGTAATTGATGCGGCGCGTACTGTGTGTCCTTCGCTACAAGTGTTTAATTAAGTTTATGTGACTCTTATGTTTATTTTCTCCGTTTATTAGAGGTAGTGGAAATAGACTGATATTTTAATTTTGTCCTATTTTATAAACCAGGTTCACGCTGTATCCCGCATATAGGAGTAGTAGGCAGAGGAGAGTTCTGATGAAATTTTAAGGAGATGAAATAAAGGGAAATTTATTACTCACACTTTAAAGGGCAGAACTCTTCGCCGCGCTTTGCAAGAAATGGAAATATGAATTAAAATTAATGAAAAAAATTAAATCAGCTTCAAACTGTATCCCGCACACAGCAGGGTAGGCAGAGCGAACCTAGTTTTAAGACACTCCGTTCCCCACTTTCACATTGCGTGTTGAGTGGCAGAACTCAACGCCGCAAAAAATTAAAATTAATATTTCATTTCCTCAAGTGGAAATCGAACCCACAATCAGTCACGCCACGACTGACCTCATCATATACACTGTTTATTTGAAACAATTAATACATAATTGCGTAGTTTTATTTAACAAGTGCCAACAAATTAGTACAAGCAATTACTCAATAATTAACATGTTTCATAAATATTTTGCTATATTCCAACGAGAGGTGGATTAAGGATGTTGATTTTGAGCATGACAAATAGTATAACAATACTAAAACAAATATAGTACTAATGAATTAGATATTTATAATAAAATACAAAACATAACCACTAAACGGAGTGTCTAAACACTAGGTTACCTCTGCCTACCCTGCTCGTAACGCAATGTCTCGAAAATTGGGCGGATAGTGGGGAATGAAAGTCTTAATCCTAGGTTCCCTCTGTCTACCGACCTGTCTATTTAGGCGACATATATTTCTATAATAGTTGTGTATTTTTTTTATAACATATTAAAGAAAATGTACTAGTGCGTTTTAAGTGTTCATAATATTTTAAGGTCACCTTTTGAAATGTTTAATCCAATAGCAGTTATAATCAAGGCCCAACGCCTCGCCATCTGGATTCTTCTAATGAGGCCTTATTAAAAATTGTCTTTGTTCATGTCGGTACGTGAAGATAACGAGTGAAATTTTTAAAATCTTTTTTCTTTCTTTTGTCATACAATTTGAGATATAATAATAATCTAGATAAACGAACTGTTTAATTAACAGAAAATTCAATAACCTTTTCAGCTAAATTAATGAAATTTCAAATACTTTACAACCTAGGAGATTTTATAACAAATGCCAAATTTTACTCACATATCTTAAATAAAAAGTTTACGAGCTGCGGAGGACTCCAAGGTATCTCGAAATGGTTCATGTAAATGTGCGTTTCTAATTTTTAATTTTTTTTTCCGTGGCTTTGATCTAAACAAAAGTAATAATAATCTTTCCTTTGCATTCATTTCAGCAAAATAAAACCCACAAAAAGAGTAACACATTTCATTTGAAATGGCAGTAAAAAAGCAAGATAAAATATCTTCACGTAGTTATTATAGCAGTCCGATAAACATTTTTCTGTGTAACTTTTAATGATAAACAACTTGAGGCCAAATGGAAAGTCATTAAAACTGAAATGTGCCGATTCGAATGAAATGAAACGATCATTTGGTAAATGTTTTCCTACACTATACATTTTGCATAAATAACTTTATAAAATACTATTTTACTATGGCAAATTTGGTGCTACAATTACGAGTGTTGGAACTCAAAGCGCGGCGTTAAGATCCGGCATTCAACACCCAATGCCTCCAGAATTTGGCGAAAAGCAGGGAACGGAATTGTCTTAACGGGTACGGAATGTCTTAACACTAACCTATTTATGCTTGTTATTCTAATTTACATATTTATATATATTCGAATATATACATACATACCTGAATCTAGTAGAGTCGATTACTGTAAAAAGGTTAAAGTGCCCCGTGAAAATGACTTTTTGTTAATAAAACAAACCAAATTCAAAATGTTATTTAAATCATTTTAACGCTTGTTTTTAATTTAAAACAAAATAATGTTATTAACTTATGTAAACAAAGCCTGTGCGTCGTTCGCTCATTTTTTATTCATAAGCATAAATAAAATTATACATTTCATTTAAGCAGGCTCATAAGGGTGGCAATTTTTAGGTTCAGTAGAATTAACGTTTTTTTCTTCATATTATACTTAAGTGTCTACGAGAGGTGATCGTGGCAGAGGGGCATAACGCATCGGTTGTGGGTTCGATTCCCACTCGGGCAAATGAAATATTTAATATTTTCATTTTCTCGATCTGGCAAGGAGACAAAGCGAGACTTTCAGTTCCGCCAGTCAACGCGTAACGCCTCAAGAATTCGGCGGAGTCGTAATGAGAAACGGAGTGTCTTAACACTGGGTTACCTGGTTCGTTCTGCCTAATTCTGTTTTAAAATTTTAAGGAGTGAATAAAAATAGATTGATATAATATAGAAAAAAAACATCTCAAGAATTATCATTGTATTCATTACGTTTAAGTAGCTGTAAATTAGATGTGGTCGTAAAAGATTAGATGGTGCCAAATATTGTGAGACTATATTGTGAGACTTTTAATACATCAGTTGCTGGGGATTTATTAGATAAGAAATAACAATTAACACTTATCTAAGTAACAAACGTTTTATTTGTGGAATGTTTTAATAATTATATGTAAGAAACACAAATAATTTCTTTTTTTATAATCTTCACACGAAACGAACTAATGTTAATCAATTCTAGGATTTACAAGTTTACAATATAATTTTTAAAATCTACTCCTAGTTTTTAAAAATACAATTTTATATATAAATAGAACATTTTCATTCCATCATTACAAATTGTCTAAATAACGTTTAGGATATCGTAAACTGTCCCCGAGGCATTGTTACGAATGTACCCCAACTATATTTGTAAGCGATCCTAAGCTAAACTTTATATCTGACAGAATTTATGGATGCTGCGAGATTTGTTCTTCGGTTCTACTTGGAATATGGGAATATGTCTCGAGAACTAATATTTAATGGACATGTAATATTATTGTTCATACACTCTTCATGTATTTTCATTAAAAAAAGGAATTTTGCTTTCATTAAGAAAAAGTGTAAAAACGTAAGATCCAACTACGTGAAATTAAAAAGAAAAAAAATAACATAAGCTATTATAATAATGCAATTTAATTTTATTTACGCGAAGATGAAAAAATCTATACAAAATTAATATCTTTTCAATTTAATGCTAACACAAAAGGCAAATTCCATAAAAATTCTGTCGGCACAAGATGGCGGAAAAAACGGAAACGACGACGTGCTGTCAGTAGAATTTGATTGATGCATTTTCCCGCGTTTAATTACTCTTAGAACCTTTTTTTTTAATATAGTTAAAAAATATTTTATATTTAATGTATACATCTTTGTTGGGTTCAATATAATTAAAGTAATGTACATTTTCGTCTAAAAATTTAATAACTTTCTTTTCAAATTTTTCATTGAAAATGAAATTAATAGCTAAATATATGGTGAAAATGTAAACCTATTTTATTTATTTAAAAGGAGTCCGTTCATTGCTAGCTCATTTCTGTTTCACGCTGGAAACCAGGCTTCGTTGCCAAGCCATATGGAAATGTCACCATAACGAGGAAATGAAAATAAATTGGATACAAGATAAATATAATTTAGAACCACCTTTTTTAGCTTTACTATACATACCAGGGTAAAGGGGACTTGGGAATTTAGTTTCCCACTTTTTGCTAAATTCTGGAGGCATTGTTGAGTGTTGAGGGGCGGAATTCAACGCCGGGATTTGCTTTATTATTGGAGCGAGGACTTTCAACATATCGCAGGCTTCTGCCCATATTTAATCTCGTATTAACAAAAAATGATAAAAATGATACGCATCCACTAAGTTCACAGCGTAAACATTCGGCAAAGCGATGATAAAATAGCTCCTTCGTTCCATCATTCGCGAAATATTAAAATTGTTCCACCATATTGCTCGTCCATATTAGCAAAGTTGGCGCGAGTTTGAAGTGTTTGTCGTTAATTTAAATATCGGGATGACATCAAATATTTTTATATGAGCAAAATTTCTTTGAAGGCACCAAATTAATATAAAAACCCAAAAAAATACGCATTTATATGAGAATACTTTACTAAGTCCAGAATTAATTTCCCGAGTAAATTACGAAAATTAAATATTACAACGTCATTATTCTATTAACCATCAAAAGAAAGGTAATAAATCTTACTCCGAGTAAGACGGGAATTTCATCTATCACCTAGGACCTCAATTAAAGGAAAAAGCAAACTCACGCGGCTGTAGTTGTATAGCATAATTAAAAATCTTTAAAATTTGTATAACTGATATATAAAGCCTTTAAAGTGAGAAAGTTAAAAATATAGTATCCATCTGTGAGTAAGCACAGGCAATTGCCCAGAGATGGTCACCACATAATACGTAGAACTTAATGAAAACTATTAACTAACTTATTGGGGTTATGGAATGGAGTCTGTATCAAATTCATTTAAAAGAATAACTGCCTTCCTTTGTACACGAGTTCTTCAGTAGGTACATACATTCTCATCTCTGGGCTGGCGCACCCCAGTATCAGCTTGACCCATTTGATCGCATACAACGTAGGGCTGTTCGAATCATTAATGACCCAGTAAGCTGTGAAAGGCTTGACACTTTGGCTCTGCGTAGAGACGTCTCCTCGCTATGCGTTCTCTATCGCATTTAACATGGTGAGTGTTCTGAGGAACTGTGTGACCTGCTGCCTGCCGCCGAATTTTCTAACCGCACAGCACGTCACAAACTTAAATATCATCCGGCAACGCACCTGTAGCACCTCTGGTGCTGCACGGGGTCGTGGGCGGCCGTGATCACCGCCAGGTGACCCGTACGCTCGTTTGCCTTGTCCTTTTTCCATAAAAAAAAAATCTTTATGGGAATTGCAAATTACGTATAATGCTTACAATTGAATATAAAATTAAACCTATATTTAGATCTAAATACATTTACATTGTTCTATTTTTATACGCTACTGTATTAGTTATTATATTTTTATGTTTTATGTTAAAGCAAAAGGCTTATGAAGAATTAATGGATTCCTCATTTAAACTTTTACCCTCTTACTCCTTTGAGAGATGAATATTAAATTAAATTCTTTTTTCTCTATTGCCAAACTACATAACTTAAGAAGCAAGCACGTTTTCGTGCTTTTAGTTTAAAAGATTTCGACTTAAAAATAAATTAGATAAGGCCCGTATTTATAAACTGCTCTCAATTCTGAGATCGGATATCGATCTTGAGATGCTGTTTTCTTTTATAATTGATATATTCAAGAACGAAAACGGCATCTCAAGATCAATCTCAAATTTGAGAGCGATTTCTCAATTTAGACCCAAGTATAATCATAAGTTTTTTTTTATAAAGATTGATTTCATAAATTTAATTTGCAGTGACGAACCAAATGCTTCGGCTGCTTAAACTTAATAATATATTAAATCCAAATTAAGTATAATAATTATAATGTATCAGCGATATTACTGTAGATCCATTCAGCAGTTTGTGCGTTAAAGTGGAACAAACAGCCATCCTCACAAATTTTCATTTCTTATATGAATATAAGACTTAATAATTAATTAATTGTATTTAAAAAATATATATAAGCTAGGATTGTTTTTAAATTGTTACTTAGCATACGTTAAGTCTATACTATATAAAATCCGATTTTTTAATATACACGAAAGCTTCGAATCAAATTATACTTAAGTACATTAAAGGATCAACTAGTTCCTGTGTAAATAGAAACGTCGTGGCCTCCAAATTTTACACAATCGTTCCTTGAAATTGGGACTGCCTCGATTTGTTATCGTGCCCCCCTTTGAGAGGGTGATATAGCAACTTTGATAATTCAATAAACCCAGATAGGTTGATGACAATTTGCGTAGATAACTTCAATATTTTATTTCGTTAGAATATAAGTTTGGATATTTAAATGTATATTTTCATTTCTTCGCTCTGGTGTCGGGCAAAGCGCGGCGTTGAGCGGAACTCAAATCATACAGAATTCAGCGGAAAGTGAGTAACGGAGTGTCTTAACACTTAAATTCCCTCTGCCTACCCTGCTGTGTGCAGTATACAGCGTGAAGCTGATTTATTGGATTTATTTTTTTAATAATTGTTTTCACCCAAGGCACCGATTTCGATGATAGATTCAAATATGAAAAACATGTTTTTGACAAAATTTTGTTCTGGGAAAATGATGCTAAAATACGTCAGCAATTATTAGGGGAGTGATGAACTGATAGAGGGAAATGACATGGAAATGGAAAGTTGACGTTTCGATAAAATATATTCAATAATAATAAGACAATATTAAAAAAATAATACTTCAAAAATTTTCCTGTATTTACTCGTTACATACTTCATGTAACGCTGTATCCCGCACACAGCAGTGTTGAGTTGTTCAGTCACATTTTGAGTCCCTGCCCCACGACTGGCCTCAATTGGATGAAATGAACGTTTACATTTATATAAAGATTCGGGTTAATCGAAAATAACCGATTCAACAATAATACTTATTGTTATGAAAACCATTATGAGAAAGAATAAATGTAACAATAACAGGACTTGGAGGATAATATTGAAAGAACTATTGTATCGTCCTATACAATAAAGTTGTATACAGAATCAAAATAGCTTTAACAAAAATATAATAAAATATATTATATATAATATGCAAAAATGAGGAAATGATTATATGTGTATATCCCATAATATAAATCCATCGTAGTTGGTTTTTAAAAACTTTTATTCAACTTGCAATGTATGTATGTGGGTTCGGGTAAAATCTTTGGGCTCAATTTTGAAGTAGATATCTTCAACCGATTGAGCTGAAATATTGCAAGAATATGCACGATAAAATATGTAACGTTTTTCTAAATCCAATATGGCGGAACATCTAAGATGGCTGAATAGTTATTATTTATGCACATCTTCAATACGAGTATCAAATGAAAGGGCTTGCCGAGAATAATTAGAAAAATAATGTGACATCCAGTGTGAGGAACCTAGTCAGTGGTAACTAAAAAATAAAAAATAAATTAAAAGTAAAAAATCATTTTTAGAAAAATCTTTTATTTAAACGCTCTAAAAAGGAGAAAAAAAAATTGTCTTTTAAATTTTAACTATCAACTCATAACCTCATTGTACACAATTTATATGATCATAAAAGCTTGTCGCGCGACTTACTTGTGTAACTAAATTAGTACTAAAATATCCAGAATACGAAATAAAAGGAAAATACGAAATAAATATTTTTATTTAGTTACTGTGAAAGCTAAATTATAAAAATACAAAATAGTAAATGATAAGTGGCTAAAATTTTTCAAGAAAAAATATAAAGTTGTTAAATTTGGCAAGTTATATAAAAATGGAGAAATTCCGAAAAGTGAAAATTTGTAGGTATTTCATAAAAAATCTTTACAAACTTATATTTGTAGTTCTTGTTATACAAAATAAGTGAATATGCTCGCAAACTTAAATTTGTCAACAAATTTGGTTATAAATTGTACTTCCCGCTGTCCTATAATCCCGAAATTAGTACGGAAGTATCGGTAGTCGAGTCCGACTCGCACTTAGCCGGTTTTTATTGTCTTTTTTATCACGATAAATTATAAGAACTGACTCTGTTTAAATTTATTTTCAGTAGAAACATGCCAGTTATACAATGCTTACTCACACAAGAGATTTATGAGCTCTGAACTTTACAATTCAAAGCGTTGTGAAAACAACATTGAGGAATCGAGTGACGTATTTGTGGTTTTCTGTAAGATTTTTACAGGTCAAGATAGATTTTCCCATAATAAAAATAATATTTTGTTGTCGATCAATAAATATTTAATTTAATATATTAATCTATTGTTCTAAATAAGAAAGAATAAAATCTTATACTTTTCCTGACTACTGGCGTCTGGCACTGATAGTCGTACCTAGTCGCCCCCTAGTAGAAAGGCAAAGCACGGCGTGGAGTTCCACCACTCAACATGCAACGCCTACAGAATTTGACGAAAGACGGGGAGCGGAGACTCCCTGTGCCTACTCTGCCACAATCGGGATACAGCGTGAAACGGAAAAAAAAATTACATTAATACTGAACAAATACATCCATAGCTTACATAAGCAATATCGAATTGAAATAAAATGTATCAGATCTTACAATGCACATTACACATTGTTAGTTAGTCTTTATTTTTTTTTCACAATAAAAAAAAATGAATTCAAATGAAACATGTCGAGCCGAGGCACGATAGATTGACGTATGGGTGAAAAGCTATTTCTTTTTATTAGTAAGCTGATGAAAAATAAGAGGATAACAATGCGTTAGTCACAGCGTATGAGAGCACAGAGTACCAATATTACTCGTGATTCATTTTCATTGTACCTATATGGATAACTAGCGGCCCGCCCGCGGCTTCGCCTGCGTGAACTACGTTATTATTAATTTCTGTCTCCATGAGTACCTACGTTTTATAAGTGACGTCCATGCAAAACTTGAGACTGCTAGCATTTGTAGTAACGAAGTTTCGTACAAACTTTCAACCCCAAAAACAACCCCTTAGGAATCGAATATTGCAAATTCCCGTCTTAGCGTGCACCTTAGTCCTATAAATAAATCTTATGCAAAATTTGAGATTCCTAGCACATGTAGTTTCTGAGATTTCGTGATGAGTGAGTGACCTTTCGATTTTATATATATAGATGACAGCGGTAGCAGATACTAATTCAATTTTTATTTCTGTTCGAGAAAGTGATGTACGTATTTTTTGGCTTATTTTTAGTTGTCGTTTACAAATACTCGTAAAGTTTTTTCATTAATGGATACTACTACTAGAAACTGGAAATTGGATGTTTTTTTTTTTTTGGAAAAATCTAATATCATTATATTTATAATAAAAACAAATACACATTTTTATACAGAACAATATTTATATGTTTATATAGGTATGAAGATTTATAATCATTAATGTAATACTCTTCTCTTAACATCTCCTACATTCAAGCATTGCTGGTAGAAATCTCTATTAGAGATGAGTTATCATTACAATATATATTTTTTTGTTATTATACATATGTTTTCTGTTCTTTTGTTCGTGTAAGATATATAAATAATTAAATAGAACCTACCATAATAGAGTAAATAACCACAAGCCTAAAGGACCAATCAATTACAATATGTACCCGCTATATTTATTGTAGAAATCGAATCGAATTCAAAAGTCAAATACAATTGTGCAATATCAGCTATATTCCACTTCAACTTTACGAGGGCTCGTGTGCCTAGCATTAGCAAGCAATAAATCGCGACAGAAACGTAGCAAACAGAGGTAAATGTATATAGAATCGAATTATATATTTTTCAAGTAAGAATTTTAAAAATATGTAATATTTACAAATTGTAATTATATTGTAGCCACTATGGTGTAGAGATATTAAATGTAACGGAGACGGTTGGTTGTAAGTTCGTTAAATTCCACCTCTCAATCCCGAAAGGCTGAAGTTATATATGCTATTTATATAGGGAAGTTGAAATTATAAAGGAGTGACGATTTGATTGATACTTGCAGCCAGCACCAGGCAAAGACAATCTAGTACAAAGACACTGGGTACATGTCGCGATTGACTGGTATTTCGTGTAAATCTTTCCTAAAAAAATATACAGTGGACTCTGTAATTTGTAGTTGTTTTTCTTTATTGCTTATGTATGGGAAAAGTATCAAAACAGAAGGAATATAAAAACTCGGCCGTATAATTTTGTTTTATAAAAATTAAATAAATAAATCAGCTTCACGCTATATCCCGCACACATCAGGTTAGGCCGAGGGAAGTTACTATTAAGACACTCCGTTCCTCACTTTTTTGCGAATTCTGAACTTTGCCTCGACACCAGAGTGAAGAAATGGAAATAAATAATCATTTCCTCGAACCCACAAACAATCGGTTTTACAGACACACTCTATGCATTTGCGCTGCGACCTCAAATGGCCTCAAAGGTGTAAATTAGTAAAAATCTAATAAACCCACTAATAGTGGTAGAAACTGGCAATCCGGCAAAATCTAATTCTATAATAATAGGGAATAATAGTGGTAGAACAATGATAGTCCAAGAATCCCCGATGGGGCAACAGTCCGCAACGAACGATTGTCAACTCCGAGTTCAATAGCCTTAATGGAAACGCCGATTGTCTGCAATTCAAACTAATTTTGTTTTAACGAGTCGCACATTCAGCCGTTTTCGAATGTAGAAAATTATTCACAATGTGTGACTGTAAATGCGGCTTCGGTGGGTTTGATTCCTATTCAAGGGAATGTAATATGGAACGTTTTCTGAACACGCTTCACAACTCGGTGAGGAACGGTAGTGCTTTAATGGGAACGGGTTGTAGGCTTAGGTTTCCTCTGCCTACTATGTGCGAGTTACAATGTAAAGCTAAAATTTTTTTTTTCTTCATCCTGTAAATTATTATTAACCACCATTTAAGTGTTTTAGCCTATTTAAAATCTCTTTGTACTAGGATAGACCTTCAGAGATTATTTTAAGCAAATATCAGTAATTTTTGTAATGATTTAAAAAAAAAAGTCATCAGTTTTTTTCATTACTTCTCCCGGATATTTTTTGTTAAAGTTCTAATTTATATAAAACGATTTTTGTTTCGATCCAAAATTTATAGAGTGACAACTTTCATCTATATTATAATGTAAAAGAATTACTTAAAAGCTTTATTGAAGGAATAATCCCGAGCATAGACCCAATAGCTAGGCCGTATTTTTCAAATTTCTTCAATAATCCGTCCATTTTATAATAAAATCGAAAATTTCCAAATAACCGTTGAACTGGGAAATCTGTACGGGGGGAAATGAATAGGTCCCCTATCCATAGACTACCTGCTCCTTCGATTGCGTTAAATCCTGTATATATAGAATAAAAATATATTATTATATATATACAGGTGATTAAAAATAAGCTTATATCACTTAATTGATATTCATTTCGTTTATTCGCACTTAAAATTTGTCGATGGTCAAACTCATACATTGTCGTCCCGGGATCGACAGCTTCGAGGAGTCAGAGAGCCCTCGATCGCCGTCAAACAGGCGACGAGGCTTTTTAATGAATTTTAAATTTCTTCAATTAACATTTGATGGAAAAACTCTAGAGCTAATCGCGTTTTTATCTCAACAATGATGGCCTAGTCATATATAAATAAATTAGGTATTTAATATTTTTACTAAAAGTAATACATAGAAGCCGCAAAAGCACAAGCAGGAGACTGTAAGCACGACGGTTGTCGGTTCGATTCCCACTCAAGCGAATGAATTATTATTTACTAATATTTCAATTCGAGATAACAAGTCAAAGCGCGGCGTTGAATTCTGCCACTTGACACGTTATGTCTCTAAAAAAGTGGAAAAGTGAGGAAACGGAGTGTCTTACAACTAGGTTCCCTGTAAGGGATACAGAGTGAAGCTGAAAAAAATATTACATAGGCATTTAAGTAACTTTATAAATTTTAAGATATTAAAATTTTTGTTATAGCAAAAAAAACGAAATTGAAAAGCAATCAAATTTGTAGTTATAATGAAACTATGCGGGGAATATTAATTGATACAGCAATTAACTCTGGAAGAACAACATTTATTTATATGTATATTTGTATTGAAATAATATATATTTTTATATTTACAAATGATATATTTAAATGATACTGTTTTTATTTCATTCAATTCAATTGGGGCAAAAAATCGAGGATGATAATTAAAAGTAATAGTAGTCAATCTGAGAAATCTGTCTGAAATCTGAGTTTTTAAAAAAAATATTTAAAAAGTAAGATAAAAATACATAGTTCACGTTGTATCCCGAACGCAGTAGGCTAGGCAGAAATTTTGAATTTCTCTTAATATGTTTTTTTGAAATTGACGACATGTTTATTATATTTGAGTAAGCCTAATTTCACATCACTTATATTTCACAAATTTAATATTTAGCGACTGTGAATAACTTTATAATATTAATATATATATATATATATATATATATATCTATCTACAGAACAATATTTTAAATTAAAATGTTACAACATAAAAAAATATATCCTTTATTTAACAGAAGCAAATGACATTTAACGTCAGCTGATTCGCGTAACTTGAGTGAGAGGCTTTCATCTCGGATTTCAATTTAACGCGATGACAATGTCTTACCATTTGCCATTTTCTTTTTAAGCATTAACTTCCGTTGGAGGTTCCCTTTATAATACAATTTTAATTTTCGACAAAAAAGAAGCCAACATTTAACGTTTAGTGTAATACCTAATGAGTTCTCAATCCTTACTCAAATTTCATAATTGTTGGGAATACGGAACGAAGGCCGTATACCTACATGAGTATGCTTCATTTTGTAGGAGATGAATTATAAATACATTTTTTTATCTTGACGCTGTACCTCGCACATAGCATATAGGGAACCTGGGAATCTAATGTTAAGTTTCTCTGTTCACTGGACCGTTCTCCGGTCCGTACAAGACCGAGGAGACGAAAAATTAAATATTTAAATTCTTTGGGAAACGAACTCCCAACCCGTTGCATTAACAGTCGCACGTCCTTTATGCCTCAACCTCAATTGTATCATTCAATTTTAAAAAAAGGAATATAAAAAAATATTATTAAATGTGACGCTATCAGTACAAGAATGTAGGCTGGTTGTCAAAAAGCAGTATAAATCGATTTAGGCCAAGCAATTGCAAAGCTCAGCTTAAATCTCAGTGTTAGCGAACTTGAAGCATTAAGAAGAGTGCTTTGAATATATTTGTATTAACTGCTGAATATTCAAGATGACAAAAGAATTCCTTTCTATTAAGTTACGTAGAATCATCTAGAAATATTTAATCAAGACCATTTAAAGCCTGGGCTTTTCTTTAGATAACAAATTACGTTTTAATTGAAACAATATAAAATCGTATATTAGTTTACATTAAAAAGTTTCTCAATACATTTTCACAGTATTTATAATTTCATGCTTTATCCCGCACATAGCAACGTAGGTAGAGGAAACCTGAAAACTTATTGTAAAGATACTACGCCACTTAACACGCAGTGCCCCCAGAATTCGGCGGAAAGTGGAGAACGGAGTGTCTTAACACTTCGTTCCCGCGTGAAGCTGATTTTGATTAAATTAATAAATTTATTGTGACATTTATTATCATTATTTCAGGGCAAGGTAACGTTTGCCAGGCACTACAGTACTTTATAAATACATAGTTATTTCTGGAATGAAGGGAATAAGGGAGGATAAATTAGGTCAAAATAGAAGATAATATACGAGTATACCATTTTTTCTTTATTTATGAAAATAATGATTTTTTTTGTTTAATATATTAAGTGCGTTAACTTGTTTTTTAGACATTTTTTAATCTTTAATATTACCTATATAACTGCATTTTTCTATGGCTATAGCTAATACAGTAAATTTGCTATAGAGGCAGAATATTAGATACTATTTTTTAATAAAAAAACCGATCAACTGAGTGACGTGTAACTGACCTCGATGATTTCGAAGCTCAATTCTGAAGACCTGATTATTTGATCTTAATTTCACGCATTTTCACGCAATCTCGAGGTAAATGGATTTTGACAGACGGACGATAAAATGATTCTATAAGGGTTTCATTTTTAAGGAAACAAATAAATTTAACCGTTTTTATTTACTTAAGATTGGATATTTTTAAGTATATAACTGTATTTTATCATTTTTACAAACCCACTTGTCTTTTCTAAAAGTATATAAGAGTATACTAAAATTCAAAATTTACTTATTTCGTATTCCATGCCTCGTTGCCAGAAAGCTCATGAATAAACTTCCTGTTTTGCATATAAGAACTCTATTCATCTGTAAGTCGGTTAAGACGTACGTTGTCTTTATATTAAATTTTACAATATAACTTATGCGTTTTGAATTTAAATAAATATTTTATTTGACGAATTAAGGTAAGTGGGATACTTTCTGGATATTAAATGTTTATGGGTTCTATCCCATTTGGGAGAAATATAAATTTTCCTTTTTTTCATTGAATTCCGAAATATCCATTGAAGATGGAATTTTTCTAAAAATAAGCGTTGCGTTAGGGAATATACTGTTAATTACTAGTTGCCTCTCTATCTACACTGCCTTACACAGGATACAGATAAATATACTCTTCAACTTTATAATATTAATATTGATATGTACCCATTAATTTCTAATTTCAATTAACAAAAATAAACATGAAAACGGTACAGACCTTTAACAAACGCTAGCTAAAAAGTAAAAGTCCGAGCAAAAGCCAGGTATATGTAACGTTTCAACGTTACATAGCAAAGTTGAATTTGGGTGCGGTATAGAAAGAAAATACGTTTAATCGAGGTCCAGCGTCCGCAAGCCAAAATAAAGATCGCTTTTCATCAAATATTTCAACCTTTTTGAAGTCGTATGACCGATTTAAATTTGATTATACCAGTATTTTCGTTATTTTGGCATATTTATTACAGTTACTTATAAAAAAATAGCTTCATGCTGTATCCCGCACACAGCAGGGTAGGCAAAGGGAATCTAGTGTTAAGACACTCCGTTCCCCACTACTACATATATTGACTACTTCAAAGAAATAATAAGATTGCGAAATTTGCCGTCCTGTAGGTAATCCTAATATTAAATCTGGTAACATTTAAATAAAACGTTTATATAACTAAACAAAAACACTCGCTTGGACAAAAGAATAACGAAAAAGAAGTACTAATATAAAAACATTAAGGTTAACTTTCTAGGGGAGGACGTGTCATCGACAAGGAGACGTGGTGGTGGAATGACGAGGTCCAGGAGGTGACTCGTGAAAAGAAGGCTGCCTTTAAGAAGTGGCAGGAATCCAACTCTCTTGAAGACAGACTGGTGTACACAGTAGCTAAACGTGCTAGTAGGACGCAAGATATCGCAAAATGTCTTTGCGTCAGAGATTCCCAGGGCACGCTGCTCTGTAGTCATGCCTCTGTGAAGGAGGGATGGAGAAGCTACTTCCAGGAGTTGCTGAATACTCAACACCCATGCAGTCTTCATCACGACCCACCACCTAACCTCCGACTTATTGCCCCTATAACCCTTGACGAAACTCGTAACTGCCTTCGACGCATGAAGAACGGAAAAGCGGTGGGACCTGACGACATTCCGATCGAAGCGTGGAAATCGTTGGGCTCTCTTGGTGTGCTCATGCTTACTGACCTTTTTAACCATATCTTGAACACTGGTAAGATGCCGCATCAGTGGCGGCTTAGCTTTATTACCCCTATTTACAAGGGAAGGGGCAGTGTTCAAGATTGTGGTAGTTATAGGGGCATTAAGCTTATGAGTCATACCATGAAGCTCTTCGAGCGCATGATCGACCTCAGGCTCCGCCGAGAGTGTACTGTCTCTGAGTCTCAATATGGATTTCAGCCAGGATCGGGCACCATGGACGCCATTTTCGCCCTCAGAACTTTGATGGAGGCATACAGGGAAAAAAGGAGAGCTCTGCATGTGGCCTTTTTAGATCTGCAGAAGGCCTTTGACTGTGTGCCTCGTCAGTGTATCTGGTGGGCATTGCGATCCAAAGGGATCCCTGAGGCCTATATTGAGATTATCAGAGACATGTACCACGATTCCGCTTCTATGGTTAGGACTGCTGTTGGCGATACTAGACCCTTCCCGATTACAGTGGGGGTTCACCAGGGCTCGGCTCTTAGTCCGTTCTTATTCAATGTAGTGCTCGATACTGTCTCGGCTCACATCCAGGACCAGCCTCCATGGCTGATGATGTATGCCGATGACATAGCACTCATTGCCGAGAACCGACTGACGCTGGAGCGTAAAGTGAACCTCTGGAAGGGTACGCTTGAGAACGGCGGTCTTAAACTAAATGTGTCGAAGACAGAGTACATGGCCTGCGGGAGCCGGGACTCGAGCACCATCCTTATAGGTCCTGAGCCAGCCGTTAAGTCGGAGAAGTTCAGGTACCTTGGATCCGTTATGCACGAGTCTGGAGGCATCGATCACGATGTCCAAGGGCGGATAAGCGCTGCCTGGGCCAAATGGCGGGAGGTCACTGGTGTGGTCTGCGACCGCAGAATACCGCCCAAGCTCAAGGGGCTGATATACAAGAGCATCATCCGACCGGTCCTTTTATTCGGCAGCGAATGTTGGCCGGCACTATCTCGGCACACTCAGAAGCTTCTCGTCACGGAGATGAAGATGCTGAGGTGGATGCGCGGCGTAACGCGGTCTGACCGCATACGCAACACATTCATTCGAGGCAGTCTTGGGGTCCGTGACGTAGCGGCCAAGCTCCAAGAGCGCCGTCTGAGATGGTTTGGTCACATTACGCGCCGGCCTAAGAACTATGTCGGATGCAAGTGCCTTGCTACATCAGTTCCTGGAGTGAGACCTCCCGGGCGCCCGAGGAAGAAGAAGAATTATGGTACTATACCCACCATTTTACTTTACCCACCATTATTGACCTTGAAAAGAGCAACTGTTGAGTTTCTTGCCGGCTCTTCTCAGCAGAACTGCTTTCTGAACCAGTGGTAGCTTTTTGTTTATATGTTCATTCGACGATTTCAAAAGTGCTTATAATAAGTTTATTGGAATAAAGAATATTTTGAATTGAAATATTATAAACCACATAAAAAATATTATATATTTTTGCAAAATATATATAATATTTCTGTCACTACAGCTACGACCGGCTACGAGAGTAAACCGTTATTTAAAATGCATAAGTTCGAAATGTGTTCACGTAGTTTGAAATCGTACTAATGGACCGGGAACATCATTATCCCGGGAGAGCATCAAGTACGTACTGAGTTGAATAACTCATAGTGTATCACGTTTTAATGCCAGTCCCAGCTGATGAATATTTCACAGTATTAAAGTCTCTATTTTTTCATTATAAATGCAAAACATTTATTATGCTTAAAAATATATGAGATAATTTTATTTTAGTTGTTGTAAATAATAAAATTTGATATAATATGCTTTTTCTGACTAAAATTATCGTACAATATAAATTATTTAAATATATAAGTATATGTATTGAAATACAGTCGTAGCGCAGAAGCCTGTAAACTGTGGGTTCGATTCCCACTCGAGGAAATGAAATATTTAATATTTTCAATTTTCTTCGCTCTGGTAACGAGGCGTTTTGAGTTCCACCATTCAACATGCAATGAAGAAAGAAATGCAATGCGTAGAAATTTAAAGTAAATGTAAAAAACAAACTTAGGAAATCTCATTATCAGCTCAAGAATTTTTAAATGAAAAAATATATGAAATTAGATCATTAGAATTTTAAAGGGAAGGCCTGCCCTGTATAATGTGTATTAAGAAAATCAACTGTTGAGTTTCTTGCCGGCTCTTTAGAGCATAACTTTCGAGCCTGTTGTAAATAAAAAGTTTCAAAAACATTTATAAAATGTAAAACGTACAATTTAAATTTCTTCAAAAAAAATACTCTAAAACATCGAGAGAGTTACAAAACAGTAGAATTTTCCATTCAACCGTCGTCGCATCCCAAAGTTTATATCGAAAAACTTCACCAAAAGTTTCAACGTTGTATTCAAAAGTATTTAACAATGTAAAAAAAAAACGATTAAATAATAATAACCTCCTTACCGTACAAGGTGTCTCGGAAATTACATTTTTAGTGGGCAACTCTTCTCTCCGTAATGAAGGTTAATTTCCCGCTGGACAACCCGCGGTCCGCCACATCAAAAATGCACCAACTTTCGATCTACACTTTATATTCAAATAATCTTTTGAGCTCTTCCTCGTTACATGGCTGCGATGACCAATATTAATTGAAAGCGTGAATATTTAATGTTGAAAATAGTATGTTATTTTTTTATCAGTAGCTAGAGGGAACATAATGTTAAGATACTCCGTTCCCTATTTTCCACTGTATTCTAGAGGCATTGCGTGTTAAGTGGTGGAACTCAACGCTACGCTTCGCCTGGACACCAGAGCAGGAAATATTTTAATAATTATTGTAGTAATTTAAATAAATATTTAATTTCCTTGAGCGGGGATAAAACCAACAACCAGTAGCGCTTACAATCTACAGTCCAGCTGTTCCACTGCGCCACCACCCGCAGCGAAATATAGGCACTTAAATACAAAAAAAATATACTCTTTTTTTCATATTGGAGCAAGCAAGTAAAACATGTAAACGTTGATAATGGAAGAGGAACCAGTAAAATATGGATGTGAACTCAAAATGCCGCTAAAGGTCACCGATTGCGCACTTAACCTAAAAATATTCCAAATGAGTCTGCATGCATCCAGGTCACTGCGTTTCGTACTTTCACATAGCTCTGCCAAACAGCCTTTCACGGATGAAATTTAAACATATATTTTTTATAATTTCCTAATAAAAATATTAAAAATGCAATTTTATATAATTTCTTAAAATTACGACGAAGCATATCATATTTTTAATGCGCGCTCTGAAAATATTTTTTACTTCAAAATAAACGTATCTCTTAAGAAATAAGCACTTTTTAGGTAAAATCATGAAAGTTTTTCATTATTATGATATTCGTTTTAAATATTGTAGATAACAATGAAATTTAATATAAAAGAATATAATTACCTGACGCTTCGTAATATATTTTTTGTACAATTTTAATATTAAGTATCTTTTTAACATTTAGGATATTTTTTCAGCTTTACGCTGTATCTGCAAATAGCAGGCCAGCAGATACCTAGTGTTATGACATTCCTTTCTCCAATTTCTGTCGAATTTTCCACAGCTAGTGAGTTGAGTGGCGGAAATATCACACAAAATTCTCTATCTACGGGATACGGTGCAAAGCCGAAAAAAAAAGCCAAGAAGAAAAGGCACGTCTAGACATCCAAGGTAACTGGGCAACTGTTGGTATATACCGAAGCAGAAACAAACTATACGAATTATATAATATGAGGCAGTGGAATCAAGATCCGGCGTTCTTGTTAAAAGTTAGAAATTTTTCAAAAATATTTAAAAAGGTATGTGTCCAGGCTAAGTCTATGTATANAATAAAAAAGCCAAGAAGAAAAGGCACGTCTAGACATCCAAGGTAACGGGTTATTGGATTAAGTGGAAGAATATAAAAGAACACAAATTTCCAGCTCACCAGACACAAACATAAAATAAAGCACCGATAAAATATAAAACATAAAAAATTACTACAACCAGAAATAATATAGAAATAAAAGAAATATAATTTCACTCGGATTACTTCGGCGCTTTTATTTTAACATAAGTCGTTGTTTTTTAACGTGAAATATTTTAAGAGAACTTAACGCAGCTAGCACTAGCAGTGGTTGGAAGCGGATATTCGGAACGGCTCTCCCGCTATAAAATGCAACGTTTACGTGTCATGCTGACAAATAAAAATGTTTCACTACTTCAATGAAACTGTAATATTGGGAGTGCCAAGGTTTTTAGCAGCCAAATAGTATTTTCAGACTCCGTGCCATATGAACAAAAGTTATTAAGGCCAGTGTGTGGCACAGGGGCGACAGGTAGTTGGTTCGATTTCCACTCGGAGAAATTAAACGTTTATTTTCATTTCTTCGCTTCGATTTCGATTGTATGTCTGACATGACTGTAAATGCAATAGTCGCGTTTAAGCACTTGTCCACACGGGGGAACGATTATATTTATTTTCATTTTCAAGATCTAGTAGACAAAGCCTGGGGTTGAGTTCCGCTACCCAATATGCAATGTCTCGAAAATTGAGGGAAAGTGGGCAAGGGGGTTTCATAATATTAGATTACCTTTAGGTTACCTATGAGGGCAGGTTTATTTGCGTGTGCACAAATAAACATATAATGTATATTGTATATACATAATTTCAATGAAATAAAAAAGATCAAAAATATTCCCATATTATATTTAAATTTGTATGTATTATGTAGCTTTATCGACAAAGTAAATAAAATATAAAGGAAGATCTTATTTTGTTGTTAAAATTGAATCCTTTCACGCTTCGGTACATAATTATAATAAATTGCCTATCACCAAGGTTCATGCATAGGCGAAGGTTTGTAAGGAAAGCATCCCATAAAGGAAATCGCAATCCCTGATAAATTTTGTCCCTTTTCATATGGGGTTACTATGCATTTTTTTTTAATTTCATCGAGTGGAAATCGAACCCACAAGTCGCGTTAGAGTCACACTTTGTGCCACTGCGCTATGACTGGTCTCTATTTCTAAATATTACTAAATATAATTATGTATAAAACCATTCCATTACCAAAGAAGGACCATTCCACGAACTTCCTACTGAATGGATAAAACAGTATTTTAAACGTTTCTTTTAAAATATTGGACTATTTTCAGAAGAAAAATGTACGAGCCCAATTAGGTTTATTAAGTAAATATTAGAATATTAGATTATTAAAAGTTTCTAATATCAAATACAAAATCAGTTGCTTCAGGTAGCCATAAAATTATACAGGAAGACTTTATGAGGGATCTATTTCCTCTTTACATAGTCCTTTGCCAACAAGCTTTCGGGTCGAGCAAGTTGGTCGTGTAATTTAATTATGATACGAGTGAAAGTGAATCTACATCAACACCGGCTTTAGTAGGCGTGAAAACTATCTAAAGTTTTCTAATATATTATATTAAAATCAGCCTCAAGTACCTAAATGGATGGAGAATGGAATCCAGAATTCTTTCTCGAGAGAAACGAACTAATTTTAAACTATATAATTTAATTAGCTTCATGCTGTATCCCGCACACAGCAGGGTAGGCAGAGGGCTCGTAGTGCTAAGTCACTCCGTTTCTTATTTCCCGCCAAATTCTGCAGCATTGCAAGTTTAGTAGCAGAACTCAACGCCGTGTTTTGCCTCGACACAGGAGCGAAGAAATAAAAAAATATTTTTAAATAAATATCTCATTTCCTCTCTTCTTCTCTTCTTTCTCTTCCATTATGAGTAACTTTAAAAAAAACAATATAATATGAACTAAACTATTTAAAAAACAAACACCTGTATCTAGAATATGTCTAGATCCCACAATATATCATTTACTTAGCGTTCAGTTTCACCTGCTCGTGACAAACTTTGTACTTACAAACTGTTCTGAGCGCAAAGAGGATTGATAGCATTTTAATATACCAACTTTCTTGGAATACAACGACAACGAATTTAAAATCAATAGAGTTTAATAGATTTTTAATGATTGTTAGTTGGCAGATATCTTTCGTCATATTAAACACGCTGTATACAGCTTCACACTGTATCCCGAACATTCCAGAATACATAGAGTAGGCTGAGGGAACCTAGTTTTAAGACATTTCGTTCTCCACTCCTATGTTTGGAGAAACTCACATGCCTACATACCGGCACTATAGACTGCTATAAGAAAAACGTTAAGCTAGAAAAAATAAAAGATATAATTAATGATTCAGTTTTAGTATTTTTAACCGACTTCTGTAAGAAAAGGAGGTTATTAATTCGACTGTATTTATTTTTAATAGATTTTCAAGTAGAGTCAAGTATGCTTTTAACTACGTGGCGCAGTTGGGACTACAGACAATGGTTTTAAATTAGAATATTATTTATATTTAAGTCGAGGCCAGTTTTGGCGCAGGGGTACAAGTGTACGACTGTTAACCCGACTGGTGGGTTCAATCACCACTTGAGGAAATGAATTTAATATTTTCATTTCTTTCTATGGTGTCGAGGCAAAGCGCGGCGTTGAGTTCCGCCGCTCAACACGCAATGCCTACAGAATTCGGCGGAAAATTTAAAGCAGAGTCTCTTTAAACTAGTTCCCTCCGCCTATCCTATTCTGTGCAAACATCTGTACATCAGTTTCGGAGATTAGCGCATGAAAACAAAAAGATAGACAGATGAATATTTGATAAGCAAATGAAAACATTTACTTAGAACATTTTCGAGCGAATTTTGGTGTTCATACTTTTATTTACCTATTCGCCTACGTGTTTTTCGTAGGATTACCTTTCGAATTTATAATAAGGATTACACTAAAGTTTGTAAACCTATATACATAATATTTTGAAATAAAAACACTGCAGTCTCATTTTCAAGCGTGATAATGTTTATTTTAGAAGAATAAATTTTCATTATGAGTACAAACAACGGTTGTTTAGACCCTGAAGTAATGTTTTATTTTCATTATATAAGCTCTAGCTACTCTTTGTTGCTCTTCTCATGCCTATTATTCGTTTTTTGAATAGACACATAAAAAAAAATCCATAGATTTGTGTTCTATTATTATTTTCATATTACCTTAAATGATATTTTCATAGAAATCCGTAATTAACAACCAACCTTCTCCCTGTTTTCTTATAGTATAGATATTTCTATGATATATAACATATAAAAGAAATGAGTGAAATATTAACATCAAAGTGCTGTAATTGCTGTAAAAAAATCTAAACTAACTGTGAAAGGAATCGCAAACAAATAAAAAAAGTACAGGTAAATTGAAAAAATATTTTATAGGATTTTTGCAACTTTCTCCATATTTGTATGTTTATTCACAATTAATAATAAATTTAGCAAAAATCAATATATTGAACTAATAAATAGTTTTCAAAGGCTACAATAAAGAATTTAAGGCTACACCAAATTTAATCTTCCTTAAAGTTTTGGGAGCATGTTTGAGACGAGTTCTTGTAAGCAGGTGTTGCTTGTTTACTAGAGGTGATATTAATTAATAAACTATTAGATGTCATTAGGCAAGTACATATCATAAGGTGACAATTAATATGGACAAATGTATTTATTAACTATTTTTTCATTAACAAGGCCAGTTTAGGAAGGGGTGTTTCCCCTTCGCACGTAGAGGCCGTCGTGTGACTGTAATGTGACGGACGGTTGTGCGTTCGATTCCCACTCGAGGAAGTGAAATATTTATTAACGTTTAAATTTCTATTTCTTCGCTCTGGTGTCGAGGTAAAGCGCGGCATTCGACAGAATTAGGCAGAAAGTAGGGAACGGAGTGTCTTAACACTAGGTCGCCTCTGCCTACCCTGCTGTGAGCGGGATACAGCGTGAAGTTGATTTAATTTAACTTAACATTTTCACAAGCACGTGGCTGGAAATGTGACAGATTGTGGGTTCGAGTGGGTTTGAAACCCACAACCAGTCCCCCTTATGCCCTTGCACCACGAATGGCTTCAAATGAATCTAGTAAATGACTCCATCATATATTTGAAATCGTCTTAGACAGCATCTTATCTTAAATCAAGAGTTAAACCACAGCGGTTAGGAAACGTCTAACTTTTACTATTATGTGGGCATGGTCGCAATGGCCCAGCTTAGAACTTTATCTAAGTTTAAACACAGTTTAACAGTTGGTTAATCCTCCTGATATCGCTCTAAGAACGCCTATCAAAAACAGAACGTAATTATATCCACCGGTTTAAGTATCGTAATTAAATATATCTATATAATATAAATATTTTGGAGCAACCGATCATTTATTCTACTAACTTACTTAAAAACCTACTTTTAAGGTCATTCCATTCCTGGCTTTCCGCCGAATTTAGTTTAACGTAAATCAACGCTGCGTTTTGTTAAGAATAGCAAGGAAATGAAAATAAATTATTTCATTCCCCCGAGTGGAGAACGTAGCTTCTAATATTAATAAAATAAATTAACTAGATAAATTATAATATTATAAAAAAGCATGAAAATATTAATGCAAAAGTTTGTACGTCAAGACGTTTCTTATTATAAAAAAATAAAAACAAAATTCGATTAAGCCCAAAAATCACCAATATTTTAAACAAATACTTCAAAAAGCTATATAATTATAGTCTTATTTAAAAATGTAATATAACAATTTTTTTTTGTAGTATAGTGACAATTATACAACGGAATAAAGATAAGATTGTTATACAAGTTTTCGCCTCCAAAAAGTTAATAAATCTTTTATGGGTCTGAGCATATGTGTATATAATAAAATTCCGCAGTGTATTCTAGGTTAGCCACTTCCAAAATTTAAAATATCAGTAAAAAATATTCTGACAAGTAAAGCTTAAACATTTCAAGAATATTTACAGAATTTTAACACGGTTCAAGAATATTTACAGGACAAACATGCATGGAATTAATGTCTATTGAATGTAATGCAGGATAGCTGCCAGCTAATGTAATAGATTGTACCATTGATTTTGAAAAGAGAAACTGTTGAAATACTTGCCGGCTCTTCTCAGCAGAACTGCCTTCCGAACCGGTGGTAGCTTTTTGTTCATATTCGAACGATTCAAAAGTTCTTATAATAAGTTTATTTGAATAAAGAATATTTTGAATTTGAATTTGTAACAAAAAAAACATGTAGTAGCGTTAAATCCAATGAATAGTGTTAACGTGGTCAATTCAACAATTCTTTATTTGAGTGATATTTTAGTATGAAATAAAATTGTATTGTGGACAAATACACTAGGTTTTCAGTATTCTATGTTTTTGATTAGCTTTACGCGGTTTCCTGTATATAGCAGGGTAGGCAGAGGGAACCTAATGTTAACACACACCACTCCGCTTTGTGCCGAGTTTTAGAGTCATTTGGCGGAACTCAAAGTCGCATTTTGATTCGACATCAGAGCGAAGAAATGAAAATATTAAATATCCTCCAGAGGAAATCGAACCCACAACCAGTCGCGTTTAAAGCACATACTTGGCTTCAAATATAAAGTTAAATACCGTATTTAAATGAAAACATTATTTTTGTTACTTGCCTATTTTCTATATATATAAAATCGAAAGGTCACTCACTCATCACGAAATCTCAAAAACTACCAGAGATAGGAGTTTCAAATTTTGCACGGAGGTTATTTACAGGACGTAGGTGCTCGCTAAGACGGGAATTTGCAATATTCGACTCCTAAGGGGTTGTTTTCGGGGTTGAAAATTTATATGAAACTTCGTTACTATAAATGCTAGGAATCTCAAATTTTGCATGAGCGTTACTTATATGACGTAGTTGTGAACTAAGACGAGATTTTGCTAAATTTGATACCTAAGCATGTAGTTTTATAACATGTGTCAAATTCTGGTCAAAAGTCTCAAATTTTGCATACGAATTATTTTAGTGTCTACGTGCTACCCTAGATGGGATTTTAACATGGAGTTTGATACAAGATATTTTTTTCGAAATTCGACCCCTAAGGGCGTGTTTTTCGGGATGTAAGCTATAACATCCATTAACTATATGATGTATTTCATATTCTACACATAATTAAAGGATATAAAAGCGAAATCGGCACATGAAAAGTATAGGCCTTCGTGGCGCAGGGGCACAAGGGTGTGGGTTCGATTTCCACTCGAGGTAACGTATTATTGTACATTAATATTTAAATTTCTTCGCTCTAGCAGCAATTGAAGTTCGGCCACCCAACACGCAAGGCCTCGAAAAATTTTGTGGAAAGTGGGGAAAGGATTGTCTCAACGCTAGGTTCCCTTTGCCTATACTTTGTGCGGGATACAGCGTGAAGCTTAAAAAAGAAAGATAAAGCCCAGTCCTGGTGCAGAAGCACAAAAGTGTTATAGTAAATGCGATCGGTTGTAGGTTTTATGTCTACTCGAGGAAATGAAATATTTATTTAAATTTATATTTTCATTTCTTCGCTCTGGTGTCGAGGTAATACGCTGCATTGATTTCCACCTCTTAATACGCAATGCCTCCAGAAATCGGCGGAAAATGTGAACGGAGTATCTTAGCTCTAAATTCCTTCTGCCCACCCCATTGTGCACTGGATACAGCGTGAAGTTGATTATAAAGATATAAAAACTAAGAATTAGGTCCATTAATATATCGATAATATAGGCTTAAAACTACTTAGTAGGTTTTTTATCTCCGATGGCGTATCATGCAAAAAAGACTGGTACACACACAAAATATTTCATTTTGGTATGATGGATGGCAAAACCAAAGTGTCAAGCCTTTTACAGAATATTGGATCGTCACCGATTCAAATGGCTCTAAGTTGTATGCAAACATATAGTTCCAAACGATACTGGGGCGCGTGCCTCGAGATGAGAACAGTACTTCATATGAGGTCGATCTTGGGATCTTTACATTACCAATCGGTGTTTGAACGTAAAGTCATGTCTCGCTCTGCCGGTGACTCCCAGTGTCTTTGATACCAACTTGCTCTTGCTTTCTGTATGATCGCGATACTAACTGATAGTTACTCGAAACGTTAAAGCCCAATATGTTGTTACTGGGAGTATATAAAAATACATTTTTTTTGTTTAAATTAATAATAGTCTATAACAAAAATTTAGATAAAAGTAATAAGTGCCCTACCAAGAATGAATCCCTCTCAAGGCCAATTATTTCATCTTTAAGTCTGTCTATGCAATTGTAAATTATTTGAATAGTTCAAATTAATACTTATATTTCTTTTTAACATATGGTGAAATGTTAAAAAAAAATTAACCATATTGCAAAGCGCTCTAAAAAAATCGTTAATATATGTATTTACAAAAAAATACTTATAACCGATCTTAAATAGTAGGTAATGTGGGTTGCATTCTTCCATTAAAAAATCTTATAACAATTACGCTAATATGGTACCAAAGTTATTGAAATGTTAATATTAGAAATCACTAAGTGCGTTGCAAACATGAAATATGAGAACATAAAGTAATTCAGAAATATTGAATAAATAACTGTGTAGTTCAAGTGGGCGAAGCCGCTGGCGGTTGCTAGTATATTAATATTACTTGCCTTGAAGTATTTTATATTTCTTCATAAAATTCCATTCCAGTTAAGACGCACTCATAGTTTCAGTTATTGGCGCCAAGATAAAACCGGTGAAGTGAACTCGATCAGTATTTGTTTGTTGGCAGAACTTTTAATGATAAACAACTTTGGACGAAATGAACAGCCATTATAACTGAGAACTGCACTAAATGAAAAGGCGAAGTGTTCGCGTTCCAACGATGGCGTTTTAAACTTATAATTAAATTTTATTAGTTGATTTTAATAATATTACATTAGTTTGACGTGCTTAAAAATTTTCTCTGTTGTCATATTGGTGCAATTCAAAAAGTTTTATAGTAGGTAACTGTGAAAAATGTGTTTTAAATGTAAATGTTTTGAAGAACGTGAATAAAAAAATAAAAATAAAATAAAAAAAATTACGTTGTTTTTCTTAAATTATGGAAGTTATAAAATAAATAATTATCGTATTAATAAATAATGATTCATTCCTCCGAGTGAAAAGAGAACCCACGTCCTTCGCGTTTACAGCCACACGCTTGTGCCACTAGACTACTAGTCTCATTTTTTGGATATGTACATTTAAATATGGAACATATTTAAATGAAGCGTACTAATATCGCTAGCATTACAACCTACTCCAAGTAACAGGTGGTCCATTCCGTTACCGTGAGGTGGTAATGTTTGCAACATAGCCGTAACAGGGTTTTAGACTTTGCATAATACACTGAAAATGGCTGGTTATTATCTAAATAGAAAATAGATTTTTATATTTGCATTCAGGCCAGTAGTGGTGCAAGCGTGTAACTGTCAACGCAACAGATAGGAAATTATATTTATATTTAATATTTTCATTTCTTCTGGTGTCGAGGTGAGGCGCGGCGTTGAGTTCCGCCACTCAATGAAGAAAATGGGGAGCGGAGTGTCCCAACACCAATTAGGTAGGCTCCAGTGAAACAGAATATTTGGATAATAATCTTTAACACGACATTATATTTGTTCAGCTGTCTATATTTCATTGGCTGCTGTTTGCTCTACAGCTCATACAATTGAACTAAATTAATTATTAGTTTCGGTACACGACAATTTATAATTAGTAATTAATTAAAAGTTTACATCTAGTCATCTGCAGGAAAACAACTACATTTCATTATAAATCTTTAATATTCTAATTAAATTTGATATATTGTAAATATAAGCCTTCTCTTTGAATAAATTAATCATTTAAAGACTGAGTGACAGAGAGTGGGTTACTTTTACCAAGGTACCTGGGAATCTAGTGTTAAGTCTTTACGTTTTAATGACACTTCCGTTCTCCACTATACTATGGTGGCATTACTTGTCAGTCAGTGGCGGAACTCAACGTCGCGCTTTGCAGTGTTATCAGAACGAAAAAGATCTTAATAAAACAAATAATTTATTTAACAACTTGTGACCAAGCTTTGAATATATTATAGTGGTAAATGAAACAAGCACTCAAGAGACAACCTCTTATATCAACCTCAAATTAACGAGGAAATATTATAGTGAAAGCTAATTGTTAAACCCATTAACCGTACATTTTATGGCTGGGAATAATTTCTACTGTATTTTATGAGATTTTGGCTCTAAAACTACATAATCATACCCTTCTATACGTTTGTTTTGTATAGCGCGGAGTCATCGGTCTTTTACGATCTACATACATACATATGTGGGGTTGCCAAATGGGGTCATGAAACAAAGATTTCTTTCATATCTTCTGTATACATCGCCTTTTTTCTGTCATTTACTGGTAAAGAACTCGAATGAATATAAATCTTGTACTACATTGTAATGTGTTCGTTTATTGTGGGTACGTTCACTGTAAGTTTCTACAAGTCATTATAGGGACCCGTTCGCGGCTTCGCCCGCTTGTACTCCATAATTATTTATTTTCTCATCTGTATTACTTTTTTGGTCTAATAACATGAAGTAAAATATCGGAACATCGATAGTTAAAGTTTCAGAGTACACAATTAGAATTACAGTTTCCTCGAGTGAAGATCGAACCCAGTCCAGTCTACAGTCACACACCACTTCGCCACGACTAGCCTCAATTATATAGAAAACTGAACTAAAAGTCTATAGTACCCAGTGTCTACAAGTATCTTACGACCAACAGCATGCAGTAAACTTTTGTCACCAAGCCTTTGTTTAAATTAAACATCTCTGCTGCAGTAAACATCTAGATACTTCTAGTGACAATTGTTGGAGAATGCCTTTCATTAGTACAAATTGACAGTTCTAACTTCACAGAGGGGTGAAAGAGTCCGCTATTGCATACAAAGACAAATTAGTTTTATTAAATTTTTATAATATGTAAAAAGTTGTATATATCCCTAATATTTATAGTTTAATACAGTATATACATAATTTTGCCGAATAGCAGAGTAGGCAGAGGGAACCTCACGTCACATTTAGTTCCACACTCTCGAAACATTGCGTATTGAGTGACGGAACTTAAGCTCGCGCTATGTCTACCAGAACCTAAAACTGAAAATAAATGTAATCATTCCCCCGGGTGGGGATTGAATTCGCAACCATCGCATTTACAGACAGCAGCTAATACAAAATCTAAATTCAATATTGATCTTTTAAACGGATGCTTTAAAAATCAAGTTTTAACGAATTAAATGATATCAGCAATTATCATTCACGTGATAGTCAATGAAATGGGAATTGCGAGGCCCAATTAAATACCAATAATTTTGGCAAATATGAGCCGGACCTCCCCCAGAGCATTCAGACCGCTCTACAAGTTGACAATATTGCGCAATCTTTATTATGAAGTCCCTGAGGCTTGCCGCGTGTAGGTCTTCCATTTACTACATTGCTAGGGAATAATGATAACATATTTAATAGATACGTATCTTTACGATGCCTTCTGGCGTGGATGGAGAAAAAAAATACTTTTTGTACATTTTTTTGTATACAGGCCAATGCCAATACGGCGCAGTGGTACTGCGTTTGACACATTTCTTTACTCCTCAGTGTGGCATTAAGCTTCAAGCTTCAGTACACAGTAGCTCGATTTTGGACAAAGAAAGGGAACAGATAGACTAGATTATCTCCTCATCAACAGATAGACTAGATTATCTCCACCCCAGAGAGGGTCACCCCACCTAGTAATGAGACACACCGTTCTCCACTTTCCCCCTAATTTTTGATACATCGCGTATTAAATGTGGGGATTCAACGCCGCGAGCGAGAAAATGTAAATAATTATTTCCCCGAGTGGGAATTGGTCCTAACACAACACAACAGCGAACTCTAAAGATAGAAGATGCTATAAATATTCTGTTTTAACTTTTTATTAGAAAGCTATACTATACATAGATTAAGCAGACCTCGATTTCAATTCTAATTTCCTTTTCTAAACTTGTTAATAACATCGTCCTTTAATTCCGTACAGTTCCAGAATGTCGAAATTCTTCGAGTTCATTTTGCAACGTTATCGAATTGTCTAAATTAACAAATGAATTCGCGTCTTTAATAAGCAAACTTTTGTTCATCACGAATTGTAATAAACTTCTTGGAACGGTGAATGTAAAACAGAAACGATCGTAACCAATTCTCCATCTTCAAAGTAACTTAATTTATACGACAGTGGGGCAAAGGAAAATATTTCATATGATTTTTAAGTCTTAGGTATATTATATAAGAAAATAGAACTAAATATAAAGAAATCATATAAGATATGATTTTCTCTACTCTTACTTATAAGAGTCAATCTAATTCCATCTTAAATATTTAAGGCTTTGTGAAATATTTTGTCCCACTTGACTTTCTACCCCACTCGAGCTTTTTTTACTTCTATAAATATATATTCCTTAAAAGCCCTTAACAGTAAAGATATACTTTGTCTTAACTTAGCTTCACGTTGTAACCCGCACATTACGGAGTAGGCAAAGGGAACCTGGGAACATGGTGTTTAGGTACTCCGTTCCCATTGAGACACTTCTTTGAAAGTGTGTTAGTCCAAATTCTGGATCAATTACATGTTGAGTGGTGGAATTCAACGCTGCAATATTGACACAGAAGTAATATACAATAGCTACTTTTATGACAAGTTTATAGACCCAGCTTTAAATAGGACGTATTCTCGTATTGTACGGACACTGGACACTGCGCTTCCTATTGAAACCATACTAATAACTTCGAATAGAATGGTCGCTGCCATGTTCTACACTCTCCCATACAAAGGGACGGGTCGTGTTCATTACGTAACAAAGATTGTAAAGTCATAGAAATCTATACTTGTAATTAAATAATAAAGGATCGATGTGTGTACATGAAAGATTTATATAATAAAAAAATGTTATTGGTAGCATCCGTAGGCCGTCCTGGCGCAGCAGAAAAAGGGGGTGAGTGTAACGCGACGGTTGTGGGTTCCATCCCCACTCGAGGAAGTGAAATATATTAATATATAAATATACCTTTATATTTCCATTTCCTCGTTCTGGTGTCGAGGTAAAGAGCGGTGTTGAGTTCTGCCACTCAACACGCAATGCCTGTAGAATTCGACAGAAAGTGGGTGTCGTGTAGTGGTGGGGTGGTATTAACACTAGGTTCCCTCTGCCTATCCTGCTGTGTGCGGGATACAGCGTGAAGCTGATTTAATTTAATTTGATTTATTGGTAGCATTTAATGATGAAATAGAATCATAAAGTGATTTTGAATTTTTATCTGTTTTTCTGTTCGTTGCTTCACGCTAATCTCAGAATATTGCCACAAAATGAGTGTTTTATTAAATTGACGGAAATTTTAGTTATCAATGTATGCACACTGTCTATGATAATGTTATTGGATTATGAAATCTGAATGGGAAAATAAATATATTGTAGTACAAGCGGTCGAAGCCGTTGATCCTATTGAAAGAAAACCATAAGGGTCAAATACTGAAAACGGAAAACAAATGAAGAGGAATTAAAACAAATCGGATAAATGTGAGTCAGACTCACCCACTGAGGCCATGCCAATTTCAGCATTGTAGGTCAACGAGAATTGTACAACTTACAAAAGTTGACAAACTTAAGTTTGTAGGCATTCATTTTGTATCAAATGTGAGCTTGTAATATTTTTTTTCTCTAAAATATCTATTAAATTTTCATATTTCAGATTATTCCCTTTATTTGTATTGTTAGTTCTCACTTTCTTTCCAATTTCATAAATGTTGGTCCATGAGAAGTATCCTATAGGTTTTAATTACGCCGCGAATTTCATTCAAAATGCAGCCAAAACGATGTATAAAAATAAATGGTCGTATCTTTTATCTGAGTTAACTTAGAAGCTTGATTTTTTCTGTTCTTTTTCAAGGGATCGTAAAAAAATTAAAACAAAAAATAGGCAAGTTAATTTTATAATTACTAAATTAATATCCAAATTTGTTTGTATCTGTATTATAAATCATTTATGTTTTAAATTATATTAATAAATTGCACTTTTCATTTTCATTCATTTTCACGTTCATTTTCTTTGTTTCATATATGAAGAAAAGAAAATCTAGTCGACTTACCGATTTTATTAAACCCGATTTATCAACATGTCGGGGGAATGCCACATTCCTTTCCTTTCACTATTTGATATTTCATCTGCCACAAAAAGCTAATATCTGCCTATCTAAGACCAAGAGACGTCCATTAATATTAAGTTCAGTGTATGTACACTGTTTATAAATGTATTAATTTTTCAACTTTAGTTTTTAATATATAGAAATTTTCTTTAAAATTTGATATTTCGAGTCTATATTATATATATTTCTTTTCTATAGATATTTCTTATAGAAAGCGTTAGACTGTAATTGCGAGGGTAATGAATTGAAATCGACTCTGTTATTATATCTATATTTAAAGTGAGTCAGTTCTTGGTGGAAACTGGAGTGTCATAAAATTCACTCAGTCGAAGTTGCGAGCAGCCACTAGTTTATAATATATTTGTAGGAGCCTATATTCTATGGAGTAATAGGATAATACAAGAGTAGCTTTACTATTGATACCAACATACATACGTACATACATAGTTGTGTAGCGCTGAATGTTCAGATAACGAGAAGCTATTCGGGCTATTGTAAATGGAGTAAGTCCTTCATTACGTTACATTATTCTTTGAATTTATCGTTAAATCTTCTAAGAACTCCTAAAAGACGCTTAACGAATTGAAATGTGATAATATGCTAAATCTATTTAACATATAAAGTAATATATACAAAAAATGTTTCCAAAAAAAAATCGAAAAATGACAAGCTTATAATTAACATTTAATTTCTTATATAACGTATACAAATGTAAGTTTACAACTTTCATAAATGACGTTTCCGTTGATCTACGATGATGAAATTGCTACGGAACCTTTGCTAGATAAGACCGACTCGCATTTGAGCGGTTTTTAATCCATTACATAAACCCAGTGTTTGTTAAGCCGAATAAAATCCTATTCTAATAAGTCATTATTTTAAGCTTTTTTTTTCTAAACTTAACAATTAACTACAGGACTTAAAAACATATAAGTCCTTTAAAATGATTGAATACATTATAAAAAAATATAATGACATAGTTACGTATACGGTATAACTAATATCTTTAAATTATAAGATAATAATAAAAGATAACACTTAGATAGATAATAATAAAAGATAACACTTAGGCTTTAGCTATCATACACTACAAGACTTATATAAATGCATTAGAGACTTAACTCAAGTAAGAACCACTCTCTTCAGACATTTTAAACTGAACTTTTAAACGATAGCGTCCTCGTTTTTCTTCTTTGCAGTTGAATGTAAGAAGTGCTTTAAAAGCTGAGACGTCGCCAAAGATAGTTTAAAGCTAAGCGGACCAAGGATAACTCTCAAACACGCAAGTTTCATAGAAATGTAAATCAGGCACTATTCGAAATGACGTAATGCACCAGGATTGTATACTGGGGAAAGCAGCTGGGAGGTTTTATTAATGTTGCGAAAATTAATATTTATTGTAAAAATGAAAAATAATTCAGCTTCACGCTCTATCACGCATGCAGTAGGGTAGTAAGAAGGATTCTAGTGGCAAGACACTGCATTCCCCACTTTCCGCCGAATTTTTCAAGACATTGCGTGTTGAGTGGTGGAACTCCCGTTAGGAATGGAACCCACAACCGTCGCCACCAACAGCTTCAACATTTATTGTATCTTACTAATATATCTCAATCTTCATACCAATATCGAATCTGTGACCTGCGCTAAGACAATCTCATAAAGCTTCCACCACGGCGGATATAACAATATAGTCCGGAATGTTTGTCAGTATATTCGTCATATCGATATATAACATGCTCATTACAAAGCACATCTTGAGTGTAATATGTGGGATGAAAGACAAACGGCCTAGCCGCGATAAATAATACCTCGTTTATCTATTTAGGAAATATAACAAATAAATGTAAAGGTTTTTATTACGTTTCGTATTACCTTTGTTTTCTTTCGTTTCGGCGATGCCTCGTTCCTTTTTTATTGCCTTAAACATGGCGGCTGCGATTGTTATGTCCGATAAATATTGTTGATTTACTATTTTTTTGTAGAACCTATTATTCGCGTGAAGTACTTAATGGGGTTTTTATTCAATTTGAACGTATATTTATGTATTTTTTAGCCAATATCATTTTTTTTTATTTTACTTTGACAGCATGCTTCTATATCCCGCATATAGCAAAGTGGCCACAGAGAACCTGGAATTCTACTGTTAAGACACTCCATTCCCATTAAGATACTCCCGTTCTCCATTTTCCGCCAAATTATGGGAGCATCGTGTGTTGAGTGGTGGAAATGAATGCCATGTTTTGCTTCCGTACAAGAGCGAAGAAGTTAAAATATTGAATATTCCATTTCTTTGAGAGAGAATCGAGAGAGTAGAGAACACGCTGGTGCCCATGCTGGTGATCAAATATACACAAAACAGCAAATGTGAACGATGAATTAGCAAATCAGCTTTTTTGAACAGACAAATTAACAATTACAATCAAGAACCAACTGAACGTTGCTAAAGTTTAACACTTGACAAACACTTATTTTTCTTAACACTGCAAAATATTGCCGTTAACTTAAAAAACTACCACAAATAGGAGAGTCTCCATAATGAAAAAGTAACGAAAAATTAATTATCTCATATTAGCATCAATCTCTATTTCTCTACAAACAGGTTGCTAATAAAAAATAAACCTCTGAATATAATTAGGAATCTGAAATCAGTGTTTACTACTGAAATGTGATCAGGATTGAATCACATATGGAATATTTGCTTTCAGCCCCGCCGCGACCCAATACGATAGATTGAAGCTTCACCAAATAAGTATCAAAACGGATCCTTGTTTGCTTATATTAAGATATGGGCTTTATTTTCAAACGTTAACAGTTATTAAACGAATATATTACCTTTTTTTTGATGTTCTCATATTCATATGGTATTTATTATATGGTAATAGGATGTTATGAAAATATAAATATTTTTGTTTTTTTTTCCTGCATAAACCTGGACAGGTGCCCTCTGAACCTAGTGTTAAAGTACTCCGTTTCCCACTTTCCGTTGATTTTTTGAGGCATTACGTGTTGAGTGGTGGAAATTTTAGATTGAAGAAATAAAAATATCAATAATAATTAATTTCCCTTAAATTTGTTATAACTTATTCATGTAAATTTGTAAAAATCTCCCTACAAAGAGAACAAAAAAAAGGCGAAGCTTAAACTATTATTGCTATGTGTGGGATACAACGGAAGAAAACCGTAATTGCTGGCTGCAACAGCCATTAAGAGGATGTTAATTGATTTTGTTCGACTAATGATTATTCTAGACGATCTGTTTTTTTGATTGAATTCAAATAAACAGCTTATTAGATTTAAATGCAGTTTTCACTTTTATATTTTTGTAAATTTCCTTTATATTTAGCACTACCAACCAATCAACCACTATTTAGCTACCAACGTATAATTATTGTGTTTATAATGATAATGTTATCAGATCACGAAAGTATATCAGATAAAAAAATAATTAATTGTGTAGTGCAAGCGGGCTAAGCCGCGAGCGGGTCACTAGTATATAAATAAATTTAAGAAAGGCAACGTACATACACACAATTAGTATATTTCAATCAAATATATAACATATACAAGTCTAAAGTGTCAATACTTTGTTTACATAGGGAAATCTGACGTAACACATTCATCGAAGCTTCAATTACCAGTTCCATTTATGGAAGTTTCAATATAAAGGTTTCTACCTACCAATATTTAGCGCTAAACTTCTGAATCTGAATAATATTTATATTAATAACATTTCGTATTTCAACACGCAATGCCTCCAGAATTCCATGAAAAAGGGGAACGGAGTGTTTTAACACTAGGGTCCCTCTGCATACCCTGCAGTGTGCGGGATACAGCGTGGAGCTGATTACTCTGTGAATGTAAGGGAGGCCTAAGGCGTATTTTTTTATATATATAATATAATATGAAATTAAAGATTTAAAATTTACATTTTGTTGAATTATAAAAGCAATCATTATAGTGTACAAATGACATTTTTCTAATTGCATAACATAAATATTTATTAGCGGGCTATAGCTTTGTCTTTAAAATTATAATAATAAAACTGAATAATAATTAACTAGTGGTATGTCTTCCTGTCATCCGCAGTTCCTGAAGTCTGCAGTCCATTTTATTTAGTCCAATATTTTGTCATCCTTTCATGTTTAACTTATTTTTTTTTATAATAACTTGCATACAGATGTAGTCTATATTATAATGTACGAATAGCGTGTAAAGTGACTTCATTCTAAATTATCTTACTTTTGAGTTCTGTAACTTAAATAAAAAAAAAAACACGGAAATTAGAGATAGATAGATAGAGAAAATAGGATCACTGTTCTTATACTATCAGACTGTCCAAGTATCAACACTCCGTTTTCCATTTCACCGGCTTTGCGTGTTGAGTGGCAGAACTCAACGCCGTGCTTTGCCTCGACACCAGAGCGAAGAAATGGAAATATAAACGTAAATAAATATGTCACTTCCTCGAGTGGGGATCGAACCCACAATAGTCGTTACAGTCACACCTTTCGTTGTGCCTATGTGCCACGATGGCTTCAAATGNTCTTATTCTATCAGACTGTCCGAGTATCAACACTCCGTTTTCCATTTCACCGGCTTTGCGTGTTGAGTGGCAGAACTCAACGCCGTGCTTTGCCTGGACACCAGAGCGAAGAAATGGAAATATAAACGTAAATAAATATGTCACTTCCTCGAGTGGGGATCGAACCCACAATCGTCGTTACAGTCACACCTTTCGTTGTGCCTATGCGCCACGATGGCTTCAAATGGGTAAATGGTAAATAAAGACCAATAAGATTCTGCAGAGTTATGACAGATTTCAATAAAATAATAATTATAAAACATAAATAAAACAATTGCGAAATTAGCATAATATAAACAAAAGTTGTTTAATTTTGTTTATGGAAAAATAATATTACTCATATTAATTTTCCATAATTCGAGAAATGGGGCGAAAAGAGAAAAACGAAGATGCTAATTGAGTTTTTATCAAAATACAAATATTGCATACTTTATATCTGATACATTTAATTAAATATTAATTTTGTTTCAGTTATGAAATTTCTCAAAAGTTTTTATATTAAAGATATTTATTACAATTTTTTAACGACCTTGTATTTTAAAGCAAAAAATGTTGAAGTGCCTTACTATAAATAATCCATTTTCTTTTATTTAGAGCTTAAAAGAAAGTTTCGTTTGTTAAAAAATTAAATGTAGTACTATTTATATGAAAAGTAAAAGTAAAATGCGGTCTTATTGTCAAATGAGCGATCTTTTCCAGGAACCTTTGGGTAGTGGAGAAAACAAATGAATATTGTAGCGAAATCGTATATAAACATACATATTATTTGAAAAATATTAACAAAATCTTGTCGGGAAACAATCAAATCTATCCCTAAATACGCCCATTCTCACACTGGATTCGAACTGCCATACATGTATTTTATATAAAAAAAGTAACTTTATAAATATTACAAGGTGATCAAAGGTTGCTATTAAATCTAAAGCCACTGGAGGAACACCTTAGAGTATCTGTAAACTTATCCAATAGTCCTAATGGAAACACCACTTGACTATGATTCAAATTAATTTCTGTTGCTATCAGTTCAATAGAATATTGTTAAATAGTAGTAATAACACTGTAGCAGTAGTAATGACATATCAATAATGGAAAGGTAGTGTCAAGACACTTCGTTCCGCATTTTCCGCCCAATTTTCAAAACATTTCATGTTGGGTGACCGAACCCAACGACGCTCTTTATTTTGTTACCAGCGCAAGGAAATAAAAATAATTAACTTTTGCCAGCGGGAACAGTATATTTTAATTTCATGAAATTTTACGATAAGTATAATATAGCAATATTCCGTGGCTCATAAAATGAAATTTGTTAAAGATTTGATAGTCTAGACGTTTGCACTAATCGTCAACAATATGAGTATCGATCTAGGACTGTCATATGAACCGTAGTGCACTCTTGAATCCGTTTAATTTTTATATTCTATATATGTACGTCCTCCAGACCTACTCGTTTCTTTTGGATATCTATTTTATCTTATTTTTTTAGTGTTTATGATATTAAAGAAGAAACTATTTTTGCATGTATTTCCATTAATTTATGATTTCAGGCTGATGAGCTCAGAGCAGTACCTAGATTTTGCGACCCAAGTCGAGTGTAAGGTTTATAGTTAAATGAATGCTGAATAACGCTTGTATCCACTGTCTAAGCTCTATTCTCTCTCTATTCTAAATTTGAAATGTTAATCATAAAAATATTTAAATTTCAGATACCTAATCCAAACAGTTGAATAGTCATATGATAATATCTTAAATCTTCTTAAATTATTGTTTATTGTATAATTTTTTTGCATCATGTACATTCAAAACAAACATCTAAGGAAAAAACCTACATCAATTTCATTTTAACAAAAAAAAATGTGTTGAAAACACGTATTTACATATATTGTAGATCAACGGAAGCTTTTGCTTTATCAAATACAGCCTCCAGCACAGGTGACGACGAACTGACAATCCAATTTCATTCAAAGTTCGCAAAGAACGAAGAAGCAGTTTCAACTCTTTCATAAATTGAAAATGTCATTTGCAAAGCAGTTCTATTTAACTTTTATTAGCTACCGCTATCTGTTGCTTGTAATATTTTTTGTTCAGTAAATTTCTTCACCTCCGCAAAGTTGACGTTATTTCTCTTTTAAATTGAGTAGCTTTAAAAGTTTGTTAAAGGCTTCAAGGGAAATTGAATTAAAATATGAGTAATGTATGGCGATATTGAAATGTTTTTTTTGTTAATATGAATTCTACTCTTGCCAAATTTCATAAGCCTGGTCTATTAGAAGTACCAGAAGTAAAGGTTTTAACGCGGTGAATTAAATATGAACTTAACAGGCGGACAGACAGACCGACAAAGTGTTCCTGTATATAAGGCTTCTCTATTCTATAAGGGTCGCTTTCTTTTGAGACGCCGAACCCTAAAAACAACTAGCTCTTGTAAAAGTATATTATTTTTAGAAATTCCAATTACGAAGCGATCGCTCGAAATTCATAAATTCATAAAATATTTGTATAAGAAATTTTCCTTAAACATAGAATTTATAATTAAGGCGATCTTTATTATGTATTCTTCATGTACAATTTTAGATCATATTAGTATACATTTTGTTTTTATACCAACATTCATGAAAATATAAATAGAGGCCGTCCTGGCGCAGCGGCACAAGGGTGTGTCTGTAACGCGACGGTTGTGTGTTCGATCCTCACTCGAGGAAGTGAAATATTTATTTACGTTTATATTTTCATTTCTTCGTTCTGGAAGATAGAGCGCGACATTGCCAGTCAGTGAAACAGTTTTGCCAGTCAACACGCCATGACTCCAGAATTCGTAAGAAAGTGGAGAACGGAGTGTTTTAACACTAGGTTCCCTCTACCTACCCTGATGTATACGGGAGGCAGCATGAAGTTGATTTGATTTTATTTGATTTCATGAAAATAATATCCTTTATTTTGGTGCTTTTTTCAAAATTTACATGAGTTAAATGCTAGTCAACCTTAAACGATTGAGCCTTAAATAAAGTAGCAAAATGGGTATACGAGTATGCGTTTTGATTGACCGTCGATTTCTCAATTATTTATGGGCAATTTTTTTTTAATTTGGAAAGAGTAAACTTTCCCATTGATTCCACCAAGATCTGTTGAGGGAATCGTAACATTTCTATATAATAGAAACCAATTACCTCAAATTACATTTAAACCTACAGCTACTATACATGTGAAGAATACATTTTTTATTTAAGTCTCTACAAAATAAATAAAATAACAAACAATACTTTTCTGAATTTCTATAAAAACGTAAGTTCCAATATAAACAATAACAAAATGTAAATTGAATTGCTTTATTAATTAAAATTTAATCTTATACCTACAGCATTCGCACAAAATGTTTTACGCTCAGGCTAAAATATGTAGATTAAAATGACATTTATATGGTTACATTCAAGTAAAGTCGATACCAGAAACAGCTATTTACTTACTGAAAATTTGCCACATATTTTAATTTTTATTTGGGTTTAAAATAATTTATACTGCAACTTCACATTTTTTCCTACGTGTCAGGATAGGAAACTAGTGTTTAAACACTCTGATCACCACTTTCCGCCTAATTATCTAGACTAAGCTTTAGTATAGAGTTACGCCCCGCGGAGACTTTTCTCCGTTGCCGCCGAGACGTCGAGGAGGAGGCGACGAGAAGGAGGTTATCAATTCAACTGTTTTTTTTTGGCCCTTCTGTTAGAAGATTTATAAAAATTTCCGCTACTCAAAGATAATTGCTTAGAATTATCATATTATAGCAAAAAAGAATACTTATTATTTAACTTATATCAAATATATAGTACCATTGCACCACGTATTTTCACAGCTGTAGAACATGTTCTAAGAAAGTAAACAAAAATGTTTTTTTAGGCGAAGCGTATAAAATAAGAAAAAGGTTGCAGGTGGTTTTGGAGCGCCCGCAAGGGAAACATACACCCTGATTGAACATCATCTCCGAGTTAGGTAATAGTGGACTATTACATTTGTATCTTTCCTTCTAAGGCTTTTAAGAGGATCCTATTTGAAATACGCATTTTATTTTCCTTAGTGTACGGTATGAAGTATTTTACTGACACGTATATACTCATAATTCTGTATATATTTATTTAGCAGCTTCATTTTTTGCCACATCACGGGTAAGCAGTGGGAACGTAGTGTTAAGACACTCCTTTTTCCTCTTAATACTTATTATCTGCTAGCGATCATATCTCGGTTTTACTATTGTGAATTAATTTTGTATTCTAATAAGATAAACATTTTAAAAACATTTGAACCTATTTGAACAATTAAATAAACTAAAATAGTAGTAATAGTATAGCAGAGTATGTAGAGAACACAGTCAAATCTCTCTTTATTCTCTATTTTCGAATGTAGCTCCGAATTACATTGTGGAGAAATATATATTTTTTTAATTTTAAATTTACATTCATTTAGACACTGTCTACTGTGTCACAATGACTTCAACAAAATAATTTTCAAAAGTAATTTCCGCAGTAAGAATGAAAATTTATAAGACCAACGTACAAACAAAAATTCATAATTGCAATATCCAACGTAAATTAATTGCCCTATATTTGTTATTAGCATTTCATAAAAATTGGAGATCTTATTCATTGTTGGCGAGGCTTTTGACTTTCTCCTTTAAAAAAAACGTATTTGCGCGTTCCCATGACTACTAATGTGTAATGAAAAAAATTCAACAAAATGTTTTGAATACTTTACAAGTATTTTGAAATGACGAATTGAAAATTAATAATAATTATCCATCATTTGTTTTAGCTCTACCCTCACATAACTGAGTTGACAGAGGGAACCTAGCGTTACGGTAATTCGTTTCCCAGTTTTTGCCAAAAATGTTAAGACATTGCTTGTTAAGTGGCGGAACTGAACGCCATGCTTTGCTTTGGTACCAGAGGGAAGAAATGAAAATATTGATAAATAATAATTCATTTATATTATTATATTTATTTATTTTTTTCGCAAAGTGGCGGGCAACGACTGGATGCGAAGAGCTGAAGATCGAGCTCAGTGGCGTGCCATTGGGGAGGCTTATGTCCAGCAGTGGACGAGGACAGGCTGATGATGATGATGAATAATTAATTCCCCCTAGTGATAATCGAACTCACAGCCGTTACGTCTCCACGCTTGTATCCCTGCGCCACGAAAGCCTCATATGTATATAATATAAGTGTTTTTGAATATATTTATATCTCCCAACATTTCCAAAATAAATAATAGGTGGAGAACGCAGTAAATTTTCATAAAACTCTTTTAAGCAAATCCTGACAATGGTATAGAAGTTAAGCTTATATTTGATTTTATAGTTAACTAGGTGACCCGGACGCGGCTACGCCTGCTTGAACTATAAGAATATTTTCGCGTCGGTCATACTTATACTATGCCACCCGTAGGCTAGGTCATTTGGAATCAGTGACAAATCCTTAATTATTGATTAGTATGTTATACAGTAAACTATAATTTCAATCTAGATAAAATACTAAAAGTGACTATTATATTTATATTTTCATAAGGATGAATATCAAAATGTCGCGGTAACGGTTGCTTAGCGACGCGACGCACATTGGGACGGAATGACGCGCTTCGTGTCAAAAATCCGTAACTAATTCAGTTTTCATCGCAAAGTGTTGAAATGTTGTATATATATACTTATAATATAAAATTGCATATATATATATTTGCATATAATGTTGCATATATATATTTGCTATCAATGACATAAAATAATTATTAATAAAAGTCATGAGTTATTTAATAAAAAAAATTCAAAGTTAGAAATTGTCATAAATAAGAGCTTATTGAGATGTTTAAAAATTATTATTATTTTTAAATCATTAAAAGTAACTTAAGTATACTAAACCTAGGCTGTTAAACAAAAAAGTGATGTATCATATGTAATATAAAAATAATTTTCATAATAATAGTGACGTAAACAAGGAATTTATTCTGTGACTTGCAGAAGTTCAGCCTCGTCAAACAGTTCGTTAAATACTTTTGTAATCCTTATTTCTTGCTTCCTGAGCGTCTTCAGAAAGTTGCCTAATAGGAAGAATTGCATAGTACTGTATAATTTGAGCTCCTTGTATAAAAATTTTATGCACCGAAGAAGGCATGTACAGCAAGTCCTGATGACATTGATTGAAGAATTATAAACAAAAATATTTTGAATGTTGTTCATTATAGTTTGAACGTCTGATGACGACAAATTAAAGTTCTCCTTTTACAAGTTTTCTATTCCAGAAGTATTTCTCCCTTCAATTATAAAAGTGCATAAGTTACATCTACTGCTAACGAATTCACTCATGTTGCACAAAATATATGTATATCTTTCAATAAGGTAACAGTAATAGAAACAATGCAGAAAAGTCCGGTTACTCTAATGAAAGCAACTAGCTATAGTTGGTCTATTTATACTTGTCCAGAAAAGTGTTTTGTGCAAAAAAACATCAAATTAATAAAATATTTTTTTTTGTATTCACATAATATTGTTTATTCACATTAAAAAATGATAATTCTATCATGTTCGTGGTTGGAATGACCACAAAAAATGTAATATTTTAAAACAAATTGTCTCTTTCAAAGATAGTCATATTATTATTTTTCATGTTAAAATAAACATTCTGATAGTTTTTTTCTAATTATAGAACGAAAAAGAACTAAATAGGACGCCAACTATTTAAAATAAAAGCAGTATTCATGAAATATCAAAAATTGACATTTTACTGCATTTTGGTTTTTTTCTTTAAATCAAAGTGGCGCAAATATGGGCAAAATTTTATTCTAATAAACACTTCTAAAAATTTTAAGATATCTTTTTAAATATAGTTTTTTATTATACACTAATTACATTTTCTTAAAGAAGAGACAATGAGCTTTATAAAAATGTATAATATAAATATAGTTACTATAGAAATTTATTAACAAACTAACGCTTAAATATCGCTATATGCAGTATGGAAAATAGGGAAATATGAAAGTGTATTGTTTGAAGGTCATTTTGGATACTTTAAACTGCTATCAAAAATAAAAATCTTATTATATTGATAAGATAGTCTATTCTAGTATATAGAACAATCAACTGAACTTTGAAATTTCGACTTTTGTTTCGACCATTTTGGCACGCTTTAATAGAAAGCGTCCCATAGTGCGACGGTTGTTATTAACATGGCAGAATAAACTGCATGTCAAATTAGAAATAAGTATTTTTATATATTAGTATATATGTGTAATAGGCCTATGTCGTAGGACAGCCTGACCTGGTAGCTGACACTAGCAGAAATAATAATAATGAATAATAAAAAAAAATAATCTAACATTTGAAAAAGAAAATTAGCATTTCAAAAAAAAATTAACATTTACATTTGAAAAAATCTTAAAAAAAAAGGGCAATTTCAGTTAATATTCTATTCTATGTTAGTAAATATTTTTATATATTGTGTAAAATGTTAGTTATAAGGAAAACAAATTATGTAAACAGGTCAGAGAAAATAAAGGCTCTTTTTATTTTATTTCATTTATATATGTGTAATGTAATGTTATATAGCCTATAGCACTTCTGCAGAATGCAGCTTTCATACAAAACAAAAACAAAGTAAATCGGACCAGCAGATCCAGAGATCTTAGCGTTCAAACAAAAAAACAAACAAACAAACTCTTCCGCTTTATTATATTAGTATAGATATAACTATTCATACATTACCAATAAAACATGCTTATACCAAAAATATAATATATTAATACAATATATTTATATCTCATTTCCCCTACATCACTTCCCCACTTACATGTGAAGATAGCCGTGTGCAAAATAAGTATATAATAAATCACATTACATTCTTTTGTTTCGCACAAGGGTAACAATGGAATACAAAGTTGCCAGCCACAGCGAGGTTACTTTTAATTTACGGCTAGAGTTTCAATTACCTAAGTAACACAAACTATTGTTTGCTATACATTTATCTTATCGGTAATGGTATAGGCTTATTTTTTATTAAGAATTTTCCAATTATTTATTATCCAAGTATTTGAAGTTTGTTCAGTAGAGATAGAAGATACGAAATGGGTGTAGAAACGCATATTGCTGGAGGTATGGAAAAAGGACAAGGCAAACGAGCGTTCGGGTCACCTGATGGTGATCACCGCTGCCCACGACCCTGTGCAACACCAGAGGAGCTACAGGTGCGTTGCCGGCCTTTGAGGTGGAGATAGACGCGCTTTTTAAAGGTTTCCATATCGTACCAGCCTGGAAACACTGCCGCGGGTAGGCCATTCCACAGTTCGGTAGCACGTGGAGGAAAATTTCTACTGTTTAGTTTTTTGGAAAGTCTTTTTTCATATTCATCTAATCTAATAGTCATGCTACCCTGTGAAACATTTAATGCTCCAGCGTACCAGCAGACCTACTGCTGCTCGTCGCCTTGGGGGGACGCCCCATCAGTGTCCTCTTGTATGGTGTACGTGGTAGATGCTATGTTATAGCCCTGGAATGACTAAACAATTGATCTTATAAAACCTTATTTAATAACTTTTTAATAAATTAGATAGAACAATAAGTTCACTGTCATCTCATATTATTTTTAATATCGAAAGCGGCATAAAGAGAAGTAGGCCAGGAAAATAAACCACCTGAGATTATGACATTTTTATCTCCTCGATCCAATAAAATAATAGCATAGTGGACTATAGTAAACGTTTTATCGTCTATAAGACCTCCATTCCTTTGATTGTCGGTTTATGATACAAAGATTGTTCTTTTTATCTCCTACAAGTGATCCGAGTCGGGTACAGCGATTGAACCCTATATTTTTAGTAGCTTTCAATTTTATTTTTCATTTAAAATATAATTTATTGTTACCTACTTCAAATATAGGGTTTTAACTATTTTCATATGTGTTAAGAATTGATGAAGAATTATATATATATATCTAATCTTATCAAATTTTCAATTTTCAAAGTATAAATTTGCAAGCTTATGGAGATATGTCTAAATATGGCGGTAAGGGATTTAAGCTTTTCTTATTAAATATCGTTTGTATTCGACTGCAACCGACGATTTATTAAGTGAAAACCAGTATAGCTAATCATAATAAACCAATTTTTCCTAAATATACTTAACTAATACTAAATAAATATTCGGGGGCTGCTAGTTTCAAATAATTAAAAAATATATATTATGTTTCTTAGTTATATATATATGCATAAAACCAGCGACTTCATTCATAAAATAGATAAATCTGAAATAATACGGAAAATATACTAAATTGTTAACCAAAAGTAAATGAAATACAAGGGTTGCTTTTAGTTCACTTACAACTATTCTGAAGCTGTCACAAAAACCTTATCTTGTTTTTGTGCTTTGCAAGTTATTGTGCTGGATGTAGCTTTCGCATCTATGGTTAGCTTTATGCTTGTATAAGCTTGTAATCTGAGAATATATTATTTTATTTCCTTGTTCAGGTAAAAAGAGAAATTGCGGCGTTGATTTCCGCCATTCAACACACAATGTTTCAAATATATGCAGAAACGGATTGTCTTAACACTAGTTTCTTTACCTACCATGTAACGCGTAAAAAAATCTGAATCTGATTATATTTATTTCTCTCCCGTTGGAAGTTCCGGTGAAGGAGATATGTACTTATTTTTCTTATTACCGTTAAGATCAAGCTTAATGATATTGAAATAATATTGTTATAAATTTATTAAGTTTTATAAATGGTACTTCCCGTTGAAAACGGACGAACGAATGAAAACGGGAAAATGAAAATAATGTATTCTTCTATTATTTTCATTTCCTCGTAACCATTGTGATTACAGTCACAAATACTAGTCCACTGGGTCATTATAGCGTCCAAATTAGATGGATTCTATGTATATAGAAGAAAAGAAGAGAATTTTGAATAAGAATTCAAGATTTATCTCTAAATTACGAAAAAGTTAATTAAGGTTAAGATAATTTAAATTAGCAATATAATTTTTTTTATTGCCTAAAAGAAACGGTTATACCTTAAAATGGACGTTTCAGATCAAAGTTTTAACGACGCCTTTAACGATTGGGGCGCGGAACTCAATTACGTCAATAAAATTAAGCGTTATATACATTATACTGTGTATTCTTACTTACATTGTCAGTAGTTTCAGTTACTGGTATAATTAGAAATGTAATGAAAATATCTTGGAGCTTGTGAAACTTCAATTAAGATTATGCCTTAAGAATTCGGCGGAAAGTGGGTAACGGAGTGTCTTAACACTAGAATCCCTCTGCCTACTCTGCTGTGTGCGAAATACAGCGTAAAGCTGATTAAAGATGTTTTCATAACGCAAATTACTGGAATATTCCGAAGTGGAGCGGATCAGCAAATAAAGTGGAAGTGTAATTGTCCTCTTTATCCTGAAATCCTCTTCTAAGGCACGTTTGCTATTCTGTTGAAATAGTTCTAGCTTGTGTACGTTCTCACACACCTATTATGTAACAATGTTGATTTGTCGGCGTACCTAATTCTTGAAGTCATTGGCTTGACATGTTTTTTTAAGTTGTTATGAGCGCTTAAATAATTAAAAGGTATAATTTTGGTGAATTCAGAGCGAAACAGTAAATATTAACTAGAAACAAAATTTAAAATTATAAATCTGGTGGACCTCTGATAAGATTAATTAAAAAGCTGTTAAGAGAATTTCTTTTGAGCCCCTAATTAGTGTAATTCAGTTCAAATTACACTCTATTATTCTTCAAAAAGATGCGCTCTCAAGATGAGCTTTGCCTGTGACGGAAATATATAAAGTTAAAATGTTTGCTATTGTTTTAACTTATAACAGGATAATAAAAATATATTTATGTGTTTGTATTTTATGTGCATAATGAAATTGCAAGAAAACTATATTATTAATTCTTTGTCGACATGCCATTCGTTTTTGATTACTATATTCATTGCTACAATAGTCTGGGTTCCTTTGTTAGGGTAAACGATGTGAATCAGCAAATTAGTGCTATATGAAAACTACATGAGAATCCTCAAAAACGTTCCGCCAAAATTACAATACACTTGTTTTAACTAATATTGTCATTGCCATTTTTACAACGATCTCAGGAAATGCGGACCCAAATCCACCTATGCAAAGGTATATGCAAATTATTACACATTTCAAATTATTTTTCATCTTAGAGCAGTCGTGTTGTCAATTCAACCCCCACTCTAGGAAACTATTTTAATTTTCTCGTTCTGATAGGATAACAAATAACGACATTATGTTCCCCTACTCAACACACAATATCTTGAAAATTTTGCGGAAAATGGGGAACCGAATGTCTTAATACTAATAAAATAAAGCAATGGCATAAATAATGTTTTCACCTGGCACTCAATAGAGTAGGCAGAGGTAACTTATAGACAGACGCTTCTTTTCTAATTTTTCGCTGTATTCTGGAGGCACTGATGAGCGACGGAACTTTCATTCTTCATTTCCTCAAGTGGGGATTAAAGGCACTAGTCTCGTTTACTGTCTCATCTGTGGCTCTCCGCCAGGACTTATATATCTTATATACTTACCCACGAATATATTTATAAATATTTTTAATTTTATATTTATGGCTTAATCGACAACGTTATACAACATTAAGCAATTAATTCTCATCAAAAGGACCAAATTATTATAAAAGATAGGGTTAAAGAGATAAAAAGAAATAATAGAATTAAGAACAAAGTGAAATTGAATTTATATAAAATGGATTGGAAAAGCACTAATGATCGGCCTATTATAATTATTCAGCGGGAATAATATCTGAAGGTTGAGCTTGAAAAGAATTTTTCCAATCGCCACCGTACTCGAAGCCTCAAACAAAGGTTCGAGATATTTTTAATAAGACCCTGTTAAGAAAATCCAGATGGCCCGAATGGATCCTTTGATTATTATAAATGCAATGTAATTTGATATTTTTATAGATTGTATAAAGAAAGATATTTCAATTTCTTATATTAAAATTTTAAACTGAAATTGATGGTTTTTCTTATGATTTTCAGATAAATAGAAGCTGAACACCGTCTAATATAAAATGGTCATATAATGTTAATTTTTTATGGATATATTTCGATATACAGGACAAAAATCTACGCTTCTCTCAGGGCATCTTAAATAATAATCAGTGACTTTAGGCCTGGATATTTCAAATATTTTTCATTATTAATTATTAAATATTTTCAAATATTTTTCATTATTAAATGAAATAGAACCAAATTTTTTTTCATAAGAACTATACAGTTACCAAATGACATATAAATACAAAGGGGAAGTGGATACTTTTGTCTGAATAGTATAGTCAGTAAATAAACTACTTTCATGTATGCAAGTACTATGTATGTAGTTCAAAATTAATTAAATCCATCAAATTAATATTATAGACTAGATTACAATGGAAACATACATAAATTAATTTAATATGTATGTGAGCCCAAATTAAAGGCGTATGCTATTAAATAATATACTTATTACTTAAACATCTCTACGCTATTTGAGAGGTTTTTAAATTTGAAAGATTATATAGGTATTTGTATTAAATACAAATATATAGAGATGTTTGTATTAAATTTAAAATAGTATTTTTATACTGATAGTTTCGTTGTATTCTTCCTAGTATTTGCCTATCCTCTTAAAAAAAGGTACATGCCAAGTATTAATTTTACAAGCCCAGTAAGTATGTCTGCCAATCGCAGCAGATCAGTTGGTAAAGTTTTATAAAGTTGTCAGGGCCTGGCACGTGGTGCATTCTGTCAACCAGCAAACGATGCTCTGGAGACCGATTGGGAGCAAATTTAACTGGTGTGTCTAGATGTAGCTATATTATAAAGATCGGCGATAGATAGTATCTTTATCGGTGACGAAAATCTACGCTCTACAGTCACCAGCACGACGTAGTATATATAGCGACCTCAGCTCCTGGTCGCCCCTTTATTCTTGGCCAAGGTGGTGATAATGCTAGCGGCCGATCAGTGGTTGCTAATAACCAACAATACTAACGCCAATATAACTCGTTGAGGCTACGCATAACGAATGCACCTGAGAAATGATCTGACACCAGCATAAGATGCCGTATCCTGAGGATATGTGACGAGAGGGGAGCTATTTACATAGGTAAGGTTTTCTTTGATCAAAGCGCTATTGTGCACTATCGTGGCTTAACAATAAAAGTTTCTGCCTCACATAAAGCTGAATCACTACTACAAGTGCGTCACTCCAGTGCTTATTCGAAAAGGAATTAAAGGATTTGGCAGGCGTCGAGTTAAGGTCTTTTGTTTTTCTAGCTCTTACGTATAGCAAATGGATTTTTCATTCATGTTTAAAGTGTTTAAAGAGTACTGTATTTAAATAATAGTATAAGTAATATTAATGCACATAAATAATTATTTATTGAAATTACTTGTATCTTATTATTATTACATCTATATTCATTTTATTTAAAGAACGAGAGCCAAATATTTTCACAAGAAACTCTATTATATAAATATACATGCGATACGTAAAGTTCAGTTAAAGGAATTATGACAAGCACTAGCGTATCCAGCTAAGTTAAAATGCATATTTCACAAGGTTCATTTTAAGCTTGTAGGATCTGCAACTCGTAAATCAATTAGTCTATATGCATAAAATTTAGCACATTTGATAAAATGTGCTAAATTTCTGACAGTTAATTAGTGGGGAACGGTGTATTAACACTAGGTTCCCTCTGCATACCCTGCTGTGTGCGGGATTCAGCGTGAAGCTGTTTTTTTTTAAACATAGCTAGTCGAATAATAGAACACTACATATGCACTTGGTACTGGTAGATTGTTCTACTAAAATAATTCATAGCACTGGCAAGATTGCCTTTCGTTACTACTTACATGTTACAATCTCTGCTAAAGCTTTATCCAGAACGTGAGGACGTAATTATAAAGTTTTCTTTTCAGTGCAACGAGTTCTGTTATCACGGCGTCCACTTTCATTTAAAAACATTACTTTGCACCAGTTTTGTTGGTATAACAGGTAAAATTATGCTAATCCCATTAACTTTGGATCTTCAAATGAGAGAATTTGGAATCAACTTATAAAAACAATGAGTTTTTTTATAGCAATTTTATTTGGTAGAAATCACTCGAATGCTTCCGAATTAAAATATATATCCAATGCCAGACCAGATAATACCATAAATACCTGTTTTCATTAAAAACTGTTCACCGTACTTGACTGTAACACTGTTCATAGTAAATCACTTTCTAAGGGTTATTTTTCAACAGGTGAGGTAGACAAGAGAACGGAGTGTCTTAACACTAGATTCCCACTGCCTTCTCTGCTGTATGAGGGATACAGCGAGAAGCTGATACAGTCTAATAGATTGGTCGACAGGATTGTACTAGAGGGTGCACTCGCTTGCAGTTACAATTCTGACAGGTATGACTAGTTTAGTCTAAAATTCACTCCATCGGCGACTACCAAAATTGCATTTTAAATGAAACCATAACAGAAAACCTACTTTCGTCGTACAAATGTGAAAAAAATCTTTAAAATAACAAGTATTATGTGTATATTGTCAGCTTCATAAAATTTTTTCTTCATTTTAGTTAAACACAGAAGCCTCAGTGGGCTAGACCGACTCGCACTTAACTGATTTTTTTTTCTAAAAAACAGATATTTCAACCTTTCTAATAACTAAAATCGGTTTTCTGCTACACAATTTCTGCGCCACCTTTGAAAGGGACTTACAAGTTAGTAAGTACGCATACAGTCTTAACTACATATTAGACTATTATTCGTCAAAATTTCAGCTTTGCTAAAATGGCATAAGTATAGGAACCTTCGGATCTCAGTCTAAATAGGATACTTTTTTTTTTATTTTTTTATTTTAACATCTACATCCACGGGCGCATAGTTGCCCGTGCCTTTTTTTATTTTATAAAAGTTATTTTAATGTGGCGTACTTAATTTTAGGACAACTGACATTTCAGTATCCTATTTAGGACAAGTACAGCTTAAATTGTCCTAAATAGGATACTGAAATGTCATTAAATTATTCTTAATTCAATATGACTTCATATAAATCATCACAAAAGTGGTTTTGTGGCTGTGGAGCCAGGAGTTATTGTTTCTATTCTAATAGTAAGATTTAAAAATATTTTTTTTTAATAAAAATATACTATAAATTTTTAGTACAAAATGTATAATACTGTGACTATAAGTTTGATTGGAAATCCAAGCTTTTACGGTACTTTTAATCGAGAACCGAAGCCGGGTTGCATCAATAAAATGAAAAGCCAGTGCCAGCCATTTGATACTCCTCTTTTGTATCGAATACAATAGTTAATACATTGTTAATAAATCTTCTATTCACTGAGTTCTTAGGTAAGAAACGAAAGATACGACTTATTTTAAAATATTATATTTTAAAATACTTCTAGTGTCCAATCCTCCTTAAGATTCTATTGAAGAAAGTCCGCTTAAAATATATTTTACAATTTAATTATGTTACAATTTACTATTATATTAGGCCTAGTTGGCGAAGTGGAGCAGCATATTTTAACTGTAAACGCGACAATTTTCTTTCAAAGAAATAATTTATACAGTTTCGCTACTCAGAACGCAATGTGTTGAATTTGGGGGGAAAAGTTCTCTCCGATCATCGTACTATGAGGGAAACAGTTACGCATTGCTTCATTATCTTTATATCCATGAAATATTATATAAAAAGTACTATTAATATAATATTGTTATATTTACGCTTATAATAATTATATTTAAATTCGAGGACGTCGTGGCGAAGGCACTCGAATGAATTATTAAATAATATTTTCATTTTCCTCGCTTTGACACCAAAGCAAAGCACTAATGCCTCAAAGATATGGCGGAGTATGGGGGGGGGGGTCTTAATATCAGGTTCCTTCAGCCTATTATATTTGTTATACAGCGTGTAGCTGAAAAATATATATTTTAAATCACCATATATCCAAAATCTGAAATTTGTATTAAAAAACGCATTACACCCACATATAAGATGTCAGGGCCCCCAGTGTAATTGCAAAACTCATTTCAGTGATTCAAAAAGTCCGCAAGCCAATTTATTTCACATACTCGTATGCATCCAGATGCCAGACTTATAATAAATTGCATCACGTAAAGTAATATTATACTGAAAGAAACAATGAATACTTAATTGTTGATTCTTTTTGAAAATAACGTTATATATAGTAGAGTTTAAGTAAAATATTTGTTTTGCTTAAAATATTGATTTTGCTTGAAAAATTTATACTTGTACTTCAATTTTGGTTACGTATGCTTAATAAAATTTAATAGAAATACCATGTTTTGGAAATTTATCAATGTAAATGCATTTTTAGTATGCATTTGTATCATACGTTGTCGTATTTTATACAATCAGCTAAAGAAAGCCTAATAGCTTAACCTAAATCTAGTCATTTAAATATTACTTTCTATAATTTAGTATTTGTTCAAGTTTCTTCAAAAAACTTTGTTTTATTGCAAACGCTTTATAAATAAAGAAGTTACAGCACTTTAAAGAATGTTGAGAATGTCGATTGAATTGGTTAAGACTTACCCGTTAATATGAAATAAAGAAAACAATAGAAAACAAAAGTAATGCAATCAGTAAGTAAATAATGGTTCAGTTAAAGCGGCTTAATCTTGGTTTTATAACTTAATTTTAAATTAAAAAATATATATGTAGAAGACACCTAGTGTTAAGACACTCGGCTCTCCACTTTCTGCCGAACTGCCACGACGGCTTCATGTTATAATTATTGTTTTTTTAAAACGTTTAACGCTTTCGATTTCTAATAATATATTATTAAAAAGAATTTTTAATTAATATTTCTTTTGTTCTCTTGGATGACCCTTATTAAATCATTCAAATAAATAAAAAGAGATAAATAGATAACTCTTTGAAAGTATTTAAATATATTTTGAATTTATTTGTAGAACATAAGGCACATAAATCGTGTGTGTTAAACAGAGTATGCATCACCCTGCGGTGACGGGTTCGCCTGCCCGCAGTGCCAGGCCTTTGTAACACGAACTGATTGGTTGAGGAAAGGTAAGTATGTTATATCTATATATAACATATCGCCCAAATTAAAGGGACCTATCTCAAAAATTCTGATTTGGGGGGAGTTATTTTACAATTTCAGAGCAGGTTTTTCATAATCATTTTTTCGTCAAATTTTATGTTAAAAGTCAAGTCTTCTGACTTGACTTCAAAGGAAGTGTAGGGTTTGTGATCTGTCTAGGTTTAAGATGCGCAGGAAGGTAAAAATTTATTTAATTAGTTGTTTTATATTTTTTACTAAAATATGACAATGGTAAAAAGATATTTTTTTCTATATATAGAAATGAACTCAGGAAATTATCTATAATTTATCAGTACTTCTCATAGTTTTTATTCATATATGAGCTTTGAATATTGAATGTCATTTCATTTAGCCATTCTTTTCAAGAATAAATTAATTTTTAACAAAAAGAAAAACCGACTTCTAACAACGAAAAAAAAAGTGAAAAATAATTTTACAAAGATTTTATAATTTTGAAGTCGGTGCCAAGTAAGTCGTTGTTAGAAGTCGGTTTTGCTTTTTGTTAAAAAAATATTTATTTTACGATTTTAAGTGATGAATAGATCTTAAAATGATGCTTCTTAAACGAGTGGTGATGGTGGTGGTAGTGGTTGCCAACGACTGGTGGTGGTTGTCCTATGTAAAACTTCATTTAATTAGGTATTATTTTTGTACAAAGTAGCATTTTGGTATATTGACAAGAATAAACAAAAAAAGTATGCGGGCGAAATGAGAATCTCCCTTTTTTGAAGTTGGTTGAAAATGAGAACATCCTCTTTTTTAAGGTTGTTTGAAAAGAAATGCAACGATCAGGAATCTCACCTCTGACATCAATTTAAAAAGTTTTTGCTTGTAACTATTACAGTATAATCGATTTTAAACCAAATAAAACAAACTTTCTTAATTTTCACCGGATCCCATAACCGGAACCTAACCAAACTTTCACCTAATTATCCTTGAAGTGTATTCTTGAAATAAAAAAAGAATCATCAAAATCGGTTGGCGCGACATTGAGTTATTCGTCTGTTTGTCGCGCACATACTAAATGCAAATTTAAGACTTATGTGATTTTCTCATAGATACCATTGTCAGACAAGGATAAAAAAAAAATGGGACCANAGGTTTTTTTTTGTACAAAGTAACATTTTGGTATATTGACAAGAACAAACAAAAAAAGTATGCGGGCGAATTGAGAATCTCCCTTTTTTGAAGTTGGTTGAAAATGAGAACATCCTCTTTTTTAAGGTTGTTTGAAAAGAAATGCAATAATTAGCAATTTCACTTCTAACATCAATTTAAAAAGTTTTTGCTTGTAACTATTACAGTATAATCGATTTTAAACCAAAAAAAACAAACTTTCTTAATTTTGACCTGATCCCATAGTCGGAACCTAACCAAACTTTCACCAAATTATCCTTGAAGTGTATTCTTGAAATAAAAAAAGAATAATCAAAATCGGTTGGTGGGACATTGAGTTACCTAATGCAAATTTAAGACTTATGTGATTTTCTCATAGATACCATTGTAAGATATGGACCAAAAAAATGGGACCATTCGGGAAGCTTCACCTTTCAAATAAAAAAAAATATCAAAATCGGTTCACCTAGTCAAAAGTTATGAGGTAACAAACATAAAAAAAAAATTAAAAAAAAATATACAGTCGAATTGATAACCTCCGTTTCTTACAGAAGGCGGTTAAAAATAGAATGCGGTTGACATAAATTTTATTCTTATACTTTTTAGAAATTCTAAAGTGTGAAAAATAACACTTTTAAAATGTAAAAATTTTTTTTTTCTTTTTATCTTTAAACATTATTAAAAAAAAATTTAACATTGGTAAAAAATGTTTTTTTCTTAAGTGCTTAAAGCTCAGTGTCAGATTTACGAGATATACTTAACCCATTTCATTACTTGAATACGCGGTAATCTCCACAATCTTTCACTCTGATATAAATTTGTTTTAACAAAGATACCATTATATTTAAGTATTCTATACATCACACGAGAATGCATACTGTAATGTCATTATTATACATTTCAAAAGTTTGCATAATTGAAAAATTCAATAATACCTTTATGCGGAAGACGCGTGAAGATATTAATTTGAGAACTGAATGACATAATACGTATATTAACTTAGAATAAGCAGAAAAAACATAGTGCCTGGACTCTGTCTTACTAACGTGAGGAAGCTAAAATAGTTAATTCATTTAGCGTTCGAACTTCACATCAACCGATTGACCTATTTAAACCTCAATTTCTAAAACAGACCTAAGAATATCATCTCGTTTGCTCTTCCACCAAGACCTACTAGAACGGGCACGACCTTCAGTAATGAAGAAAACGACAAAGAACAAGAGAGAATAATATTATATATGTGAAAGTTTGTGAGGATGGATATTTGTTTCACTTACTTAACGCAAAAATTGCTGAACGGATTTAGATAAAACTTCACAGTAATATATTATACATCAGAATAACATATAGGCTGCAATTTATGTAATAATTTATGTGTTATGTCGAGTCCTTGAGTGGAGACCGCGGTTCGGTAAGCGTAACGTAGGGCGCCCTTCAGCTCGATGGACTGACGACCTGAAGAAGGTTGCTGGCTTCGGCTGGAAGCGGAAGGCGGTGGATCGGGAGCATTGGCGCCCCCTGAGAGAGGCCTATGTCCAGCAGTGGACCAGAAAAGGCTGATTTGATTGATTATGTGTTATGTAAATAACACATAATAACATATAATATCATATAAATTATTATAATAACATATAAATTATTATACTTTCATTACTATTGCGGGCGAAGCCGCCTAGTTGTGTTAATATGCTTTCCGGAAAACAGAGACGCACTGTGAAGTCATTTTATTTTAAACCTTCTGGGCTTACACCGTTGTAAGTGATCCTGATACGGATGTCCTGAATTAAGATTTCTTATCAATATTTAATATAGTGTATATTTAACAGTAGTGTATAGTTCATATTTTTTTTAAAAAATGTGTTAATTTTGTCGGAAATAACACTCAATGCAAATCATTTATTAATAATAGTCAAATATAATCCTAGCAAAAAACAAGGTTTTTTATATAGTAAAACGAATTTAACTGCAATTTTCATTATTTCCACAGTTTACCTCATGACTACCAAAACCAGTGGCTCAGTTATTTACCTCGTCATATTTTCATATACATATTCCAAAGGTTTTACAGTAAAAAATATTCTACAAAACATGTAAAGCATTTTATAATTTTAAAACCGGGCAATATTTTTCTTTTTTTTAAAAATCATGGTTATGCTAGTTTGCAGTCGGGCTTATATTTTTCATACTTCCGTCCAGCGAGTTCCCCAGCTAACTTTTAATGCTGTATGCAACTGATCTTATTATGACCGTTAAGTCTATTTGCACGTTTTATAAAACAAAACGTGAATAGAAACGAAAAGAGAAAATAGAGGTGAATAGTTGTATGATAAAATGAAAGCTTAATATTGAAATTAAAAATAAAATTATTTTAAATTTTAAAACAAACCAAGCTAAAATTTCATAAACATCTACAGAAACATTTTCATAAAAGATAAAACTGCAGTTAGCTTTGCAATTGTATCATATAAACTTTAATTTCACTTACGAACTAAAGATAATATTTGATAATAAATATTTATTTCACCTCAATAAAGTATGCAATGAAACTTAACTGAGGCTATTCGTGGCGCTGAGGCACACGCGACTGGTTATGGTTCGATTCCCACGAGATAAGGCGTGGCGTTGAGTTCCGCCACTCAACACGCAATACCTTGTGCGGGATACAGAGTGAAGCTAAATATTAAGCTAATCTTTATTTTTCTTATTAATATCATTAAGTAAGAAGCACGTTGTCTAGAACTACGGAGACGCGGTTGTGCTAGAGGAATGTAATCTACGTCTGAAATGAAATACGTTGTAAACTCTAGTTCTTCGTGGTTTTCTTGTATTTGAAATTGATAATAATTATTTGTCATATATATTTTACAAACAATATTAATTTCAGCGTATCACAATAGTAAGCGCGACAGTTGTGAGTTCGATTCCCACTCAGGAAGAATTAATTATTTTATTTTCATTTCCTTGTTCTGGGAACAAGACGACCTATACAGGTTGTAATATCACATATGCGATAGCGCAGCGGCACAAGGGTGTGACTGTAACGCGACGGGTGTGGGTTCGATCCTCACTCGAGGCAAAATTATTCTGCCACTCAACACGCAATGCTTCCGGAATTCGGCAGAAAGTGGGGAACTTAGTGTCTTAATACTAGGTTCCTTCTGTCTACCTTACTGTGTGCGGGATAGAGCGTGAAGTCGATTTATTTATTTATTTGTTAACACTTAGACTATGTCCAACTGACCTACGATGTTTGCTTAGTAACACAATATTTGCGAAGCAATATTGTCAACGATTTATATTAAAGAACATTGAGTGTTCTACTTTGTAGTAGAACACTCAATGTTCTATATGCAATTATACATGTTAAATCCAAAATACTACCAACACTGAGAGAAACTCTAACAACTGATTGAGCAGTTAGTCATTAAAACTATATTTTGGGGTGAATGTAAAAGAGAAACTTCTGGGTTCTGGCTTATGTTGCCTATTATAACTTCTACGAAGCACAATCGTATGTATTAAACATAATAATATTTAGTATATTACATATCTATAATAAAAAATCCTTCCTTTCCAAAAAACCTCACTCTGTACATGAAAAATAAAAAATATAAATTTGGTCGATAATAGAAAGAAAGAGAAGACAAAAAACCATTTGGCAGAATTTATTTCCATTTATTTGTCTGTCTGTAATCTGTAGTATCTGTATTCTTATAATGACTGTAGGTTCAAATATGGTCGTAAGAATTTTTGTTTCTAAGCTTATATTCTGGTTATCAGTCCAGCTGATGTTACTAAAAAGATATTAAGTCTTGAAGTAACGTGAACTGGACAGATACAAAGAGGTGGTGATAACTCTACGTTCTTGAATAGATTTATTTGCCATTAGTTATTTTTTGGAGAATAATTTTTAGATTTTGTTTTTATTGTTATTTTTGTTTTTTTATTCATATGTGACAATTATGATAACCAAGTAAAAAAATAATTTAGGTAATGAAGTAATTGAGATAATAAAGTGGCACCTTCTGCGAATCAGTTATCGTGCTGAAGAAGGCCGCGTAGCGGATCAAGCGCGAATACCACCACATCGTAGGCCAGGGTGTGCGAGAAGGTGGTATGCGTATCCTCCAACTCCGCTACCCTGGAGGAGCTACTTGGTGAGGGTCTTTGTGATTCTTCTGAAAGTCATCTAGGCTGAGGGTAAGAGAAACTTTAAGGCGACAGCGGGCCGCAATATGGGGGCCGAGGTATCACTGTATGTGAACCTGCGTTTCAATCCGCTGGATTTTAGTGGGCAGTATCAGTTTGTCTATGAGTCTCACGATAAAAAATAAAATGATCGAAATAATAAAGTAAATTATATGCATAATAATTTACTAATAATTTAAATTGCATATCGTGAATGGTTGTACTTAAGCTGAATGTTCTTGGGTATGTATACAAGCAGAGATCGTTGATATTGGAAACCGAATGTGGCGTTGAGGACGGTCATTAACATATGTTGTTCAAACGAGCGGAAAGCAAGCGACGAATAGCTCAGTAATTCCAATGATATGAATCGGACTCTGGTATTTAATTTTAAATTCTTAAATGTAAGATGCTATAAATTTGATTTATATTAAAGTATTTATGTTTACTTGCATTCTTTTTTGAAATGCCTATGTCCATACAAATATAATATTTTACACATAAAAATAGTTCTTCAAAAAGTAAAAGAAAGAAATTGATGTGTGATATCTATTATCTAAAGTGATTTTAGATAACAAAAAATTAAAGAATTGTAGGTTCAACAGAAAAGGAAAATACATAACATTTAACTATAATGAAGGCAAAGAGCTTGCAAAGAGCAAAGTTGTGAAATCACACAATTTATCATGTTGGAAATATTCGAAATTGTTTCACAAGAAAACCTCTTATTTTCCGGGCACTGTTTTTTCCGCTCGCTTACGTTTATCCATAAAGTATGATACGGCGATTTATTTGAGGCTTTTTTTTTGCAACAGCCCAAGATATTTTTATATAAAATTATTTTGAAGCCATGTAGCTAAGAAACACTTTTATATATTTTTAATTTTTAATATATTATCGTATCCTCCTATATCTTATAAAACAAAGTCGCTTTTCGTGTCTGTCTGAACTTTCTAACTCTTCTTCTTCTAAACCACCCAACGGATTTTGATGCGGTTTTCACCATTAGGTCGAGTATTTCTCAGGGAAGGTTTATATATAGTTTATTATTTGTACATTCTTATGTAAGTTAACATAAATAAGATAAATGTGTATAAAGTCCTACCCGTTGATACACTTTCGCGCATGCGCTGCTTTAATGGTAAGTACTACATGAAAATAATGTACTGGAGTATTGTTCCTCTTAATAAGATCTACAAAAAAGTCCGCGACAGCATATTCGTATCTTTTAAGGATAACGTGTAGTGATCATATTTCTGTCTAAAAATAGTAATTTCAATATATTTTTTATTGTGAGGGATATTTTTCCATAATGGTATTAATCCTTATCCTTTAAAATACTTTATTAATTTTCTACGTTAAACGAAGATAAAATTTGCTTTTTACACTATTTCGAAATTGCGAATAGTTTTAGAGAAAAACGCATTTAATTGTTGACACATCCCGCCGTTGACACATCAGCTGTATGTTACTCAAGTTTCACTTATCCCTTACTCTCAGCATATAAATAAGTATATTAGTTACGTTGGCCATTTAATGTAGATCAAAACTGTCTTTTACTGTTTTTCATTTTAATAAGTACTTTAGAAGTTGTTACAATATCAAAAAATCCTTGCTGCGAAACGGCTCGCCACTCGCCATGCGTCCCTCCGCCCCCCGCGACGTTTTGCGTCCGCCGCGCCCGCCTGCCTTACACGCATCGGTGGTTCAGTGGTAAAATGCTCGCCTGCCACGCGGCCGGCCCGGGTTCGATACCCGGCCGATGCATTCTATTAAATTTTCCTCACAGGCAGCCACGTAGTGCTTGCTTTTCATCAGGGACAGAGTACGCTCTTCCCTACCCAACCGGTGTCGCTGTAAAAGCCAATAGGGCTAACAGCATTAACCGTCAGAGAACCAAGGCCGTGATGTCGTTCGGAGCTACTACTGGCAAAGTAAATTTAGAAGTGATTGCACGTACTTTGGAGTTATCCAATAATTATAATGCATTTCCACGCGACATAGTTGGTTACATCTTTCGTTAAGTGTTTTTGGGTAAGAGAATAGTAGGTAGTCTGTTGTTTATAATTCCTTTCGTTTAAGTTTTCTGTTGTTTGTGTTATTTATTTGTGTTTATTTTAAAACAATTGGAAAATCCTTATAGGAACTACGAAAATGCGGGTTGCATTAGGGTTTAATAAATTTTCACATTATCTTAAGTGCTTTGCAAACGTCAAAAAACATTATATAAATAATTTAGTAGTTAAAGCGGGCGAAGCCGCGAGGGGGTCGCTAGTATTTTTATAAAACGTATTTTATTTATATAAAACGTTTCCCGTACTCTAAATAGTCTTTGAAGTACCATTGTGATGTCAAAATATATTGTAAAACAAATGCTTCTTGTCGAAATATTTTGTTGTAGAAATGGGTTCACAATACATCAACGTTTTTATACGAGTACGTTGGATGAAAACGGAAGACAAGGCAAACGAGTGTACTGCTCACCTGATTCTAAGTGATCACCGACACCCATACCCCGTGTACCCCCAGAGGAGCTACAGGTGCGGTACTAGATTTCGAGGTGAAGATAGCGTGGTTTTTGAAGGTACCCAAGTCGTATCGAACTGGAAACACTGCCGCAGGTAGGCCATTCCACAGTTGCATGGCACCAAAAAGGAAGTTCCTACAAAACCGAACGGTAGTGGAGTGCACCGTCTCCAGATGGTGTGGATGGACTTGAGTTTGAGAGATACGGTGATTATTAGTACAACTACCAACTTTTCTCCAAAACGCTTAAAATATATAACATTTTTTTAACTAAGCCAAGCTAAAGCTAAAGCAGACAAGATCTAGTGTAGTAAAAGTTAAATTTTATAAGCGCAACTCACTTCGTTCACCTGCTCCGTAACTGCGAGTACCTTGGATATCGAGAAGATGGAAATTATTGTAGTCAGTGATAACGGAATTTATCGACAATAAGTGTCCCAGCTACTTTATACATTCTACTTGGGAATGTTTAAGCACCTTGATAGAAATGTATAAATTGTTGAGGAAAGTCACTTTTGAATATTTACAAAAATTTTTAATTTAAGAGAATCGTTTTCTTAGTCATATTTTTAATTTTAAAATAAACTTAGAGTCTTTAAATAAAACTCTTAGTAGTAATTGGTTAGATAGTACTTATTAAGAACTTATATATGGCTTAGTGATCAAAGGGCGCAGGTTCAAACCCCGCTACGTTCGATTTTTTATACAATTTCTAAATTAATATCACGACCACCACCACCATTCTCTCTATAAAAGCAAGCACTCAGTCGAGTTTCGGGCTATGCCATGTAAAGTCTCTAAATTACATAGAATGTGAAGAGTGGAATGTTTTGATGTCTGTATCTACGTTGCTACTCAGATATGCGAGCCATAATGAGCAAAACACAATACTAGTTTTACCAAAGCTTAGATCGTCGGATTCACTACATATCCTTTGAAGCCGTGGTCTTGTCCAGGATCAATTCCCCCTAATGCCCCGTCGTTTACTTACAACCCCTCGGCTCGCAAATAACCCGGTAACGTAATTGAATTATGACCCGTCTGTAGAAAGCTTCTATTTCACTGCCCATTTTTGTAACCTTGTAATCTATCTTGGAGGCTTTGTATAAGTGTTGCAGGTTATAGCTGGAATAAGAGACCTTGTATAATATACAATATTCCCTGCATACGCAATGAACAGATCAAATATACATCCATATATGTAGGTGGCTCTCAACGCTGTTTACTTTCCATATTTGTTAAGAACCGTCGGTGGAAGTATTCGTATATGAAAAGTTCCGTCCATTCCACTTTACAAGCTCTCACAAAAGGATTAATGTACGTTTTTTCCAATCTTCCGGATTTACAGCTTCATATAGATGGATGATGAACACGAGCCGTAAATAGAATATATGCGCCGATGTTTTTCTTGGCATAAGTGAAGTTGTATCGATTTATTTGAAAAATAGAATCGTGGTGTTGTTAGAAAATGTCCGGTTATATAGCACGTTTGTAATGATTGCGGGATGGATTTCCATTTTGGGGATGGTTTTTTCTATAATATTTTTGTTTGTATTACAGAAACGTGGTGTTAGGCTTTCTCCTGACTGCTACCTGACTTATCTACAGCTACGTCCTGACAAAAAAAAGGGATTGACATTTTCGACATTAGTATTAGCACTAATAGCTAACCTTAATAATTCAAATTTTGTTTAGTTTATATAGTATATATACATGATCGTTTCTTTCATTCGTAAATTGCAATATACATATTTCATCGGCAGCTTACGACAGCTGGCCAAATTGGGTTTTCACAATTAACCTGACCCGAAGAGCTGGGAATAGTAATTGACTATAAATTGACTTTACTTGTACAAAAACAAAAACTGCAAATTAACACCGTGGTACTTTCTATCATTTCGACTGACTACGGCAGTGCTCGCTGTTTTGATATGAATAAAGAACTCATAAACAAGTTTTAAATATTCTATATACTATTCTTTAGAATCGTCTACCTACATGGAAATGTCAGTAGTGTCAGTTCTACAGGAAGCTATCACCAACTCGAAGACAGTTCTGCTGGCAAGTGGGGAAATACACAGAATACAGCTGGAAATATTGAGCTTGCGTTTTGAGTATAATTTACACAAATTGTGTAATAAAACATCAAACAAATTGTGTAATAAAACATCAAACCATCAAAACATAATTTTAAATCTTCTAATTAAAAATCCCTCTCGTGTCTGATAAAGGCGTAGTGACCGAATTACTAAAGACACAAGAATAACAAAACGACGAAATGAGAAAAATATACTACCTAAACTTTAGTTTCTATTTGGAAAAGACAAAATTATATTAATATCATAAATTTTAAAACAATATATAGAACCGCAATATAATGGACCTTCATAAAACTAAAAATGATTTTCCGAGTTTAGAGTCAAAGTCGAATCGAAAGAAGTTTGAAACTGATGCTATATTCATGGGAGAGTAGCATTTATGTTGAGTCAGGTCAAAGTTTAGAAAGGAATTTTCTATGTACTTTTATTTTTTATTTAGGGACGCGATAAGGAGAAATTCAATAAAATATCCTCTAAATATTAGTTAGTTTATATGAACAGCTCTAGTTATTTTATGTACATGTGATTTCGCTCAAAGCAGTGTATGCATAACATGCACTAGCGTCGTCTTTCTAATAAATAGTCTGTCGTTTATTGACTTATAAGACTTTCCATAAACTGAAAGTGGAATAATAATTACTTTGGTGAAATTTTATAACTCTTGATAAAATAAAATAAATAAATCAGCTTCACGCTGTATCCCGCACACAGCAGGGTAGGCAAAGGGATTTGGAGGCATTTCGTTTTGAGTGGCAGAATTCAACGCCCCGCCGTAGTTTCATGAGATGTTTTGTTAGGTTCTTATTATAGGGTCCGATTGAAGTCAGTTTTTTTCTAAATTATAGTTATTTTATTTCTAGTCCTATAGAAAAAAATATTTAAGAAATATATGCAATGGCAAAAGTATTAAATTCTCAAGTCTTAAGTCTTTAGAGATTTGAAACTACAGCCTTGTGAAACTCATCAAATGCCTTCAGAAGTGGAAGTCGGGTGAGTAGATAGCACAGCGCTTCCTTTTAAACATCTCACGACCTTATTCGTGATGAGTGATTGTTCTTGCATTTGAACTGCATCTTCGAAAACTTTATTCGAAATTTTAATTTAGATTAAAAATACATGTTTAAATCGTTATCCAGTGTTTTTTTAAATTTTGTTATATAAAATGATAAAAATATTATATTATTTTACTTAGAATATTCTTTCTATGTTTTATTTATAATGGAAAGTATATGCTTTTCGATCATTAAATGTAATTAAATCATAAAAAAAAGTAAAATATTTATTTAACAACTGTTAACGTTTGAAAATAAAGCCCATATCTTAATAGAAGCTAACAAGGACTTGTTTTGATACTTATTTGGTGAAGCTTCAATCTATCGTATTGGGTCGCGGCGGGGCTAAAAGCAAATATTCCATATGTGATTCAATCCTGATCACATTTCAGTAGTAAACACTGATTTCAGATTCCTAATTATATTCAGAGGTTTATTTTTTATAAGCAACCTGTTTGTAGAGAAATAGAGATAGATGCTAATATGAGATAATTAATTTTTCGTTACTTTTCCATTATGGAGACTCTCCTATTTGTGGTAGTTAATTAGATAACTGCAATATTTTGCAGTGTTAAGAAAAATAAGTGTTTGTGAAGTGTTAAACTTTAGCAACGTTCAGTTGGTTCTTGATTGTAATTGTTAAATTATCTGTTCAAAAAAGCTGATTTGCTAATTATTCGTTCACATTTGCCCTTTTGTATATATTTGATCACCAGCATGGGCACCAGCGTGTTTCTCTACTCTATCGATTCTCGCTTAAAGAAATTAAATATTTTAATTTCTGGGCTCTTGTACGGAAGCAAAGCATGGCGTTCATTTCCGCCACTCAACACATGATGCTCCCAGAATTTGTCGGAAAATGGAGAACTAAAGTGTCTTAATGGTAATGGAGTGTCTTAACAGTAGAATTCCAGGTTTTCTGTGGCTACTTTGCTATGTGCGGGATATAAAAGCATGCTGTCAAAGTAAAGTAAAGAAAACATTGACATTGGCTAAAAAATAAATAAATATACGTTTAAATTTTATAAAAACCCCATTAAGTACTTCACGCGAATAATAGGTTCTACAAAAAAATAGTAAATCAACAATATTTATCGGACATAACAATCGCAGCCGCCATGTTTAAGGCAATAAAAAAGGAACGAGGCATCGCCGAAACGAAAGAAAACAAAGGTAATACGAAACGTAATAAAAACCTTTACATTTATTTGTTATATTTCCTAAATAGATAAACGAGGTATTATTTATCGCGGCTAGGCCGTTTGTCTTTCATCCCACATATTACACTCAAGATGTGCTTTGTAATGAACATGTTATATATCGATATGACGAATATACTGACAAACATTCCGGACTATATTGTTATATCCGCCGTGGTGGAAGCTTTATGAGATGGTCTTAGCGCAGGTCACAGATTCGATATTGGTATGAAGATTGAGATATATTAGTAAGATACAATAAATGTTGAAGCTGTTGGTGGCGACGGTTGTGGGTTCCATTCCTAACGGGAGTTCCGCCACTCAACACGCAATGTCTTGAAAAATTCGGCGGAAAGTGGGGAATGCAGTGTCTTGCCACTAGAATCCTGCTTACTACCCTACTGCATGCGTGATAGAGCGTGAAGCTGAATTATTTTTCATTTTTACAATAAATATTAATTTTCGCAACGTTAATAAAACCTCCCAGCTGCTTTCCCCAGTATACAATCCTGGTGCATTACGTCATTTCGAATAGTGACTGATTTACATTTCTATGAAACTTGTGTGTTTGGGAGTTATCCTTGGTCCGCTTAGCTTTAAACTATCTTTGGCGACGTCTCAGCTTTTAAAGCACTTCTTACATTCAACTGCAAAGAAGAAAAACGAGGACGCTATCGTTTAAAAGTTCAGTTTAAAATGTCTGAAGAGAGTGGTTCTTACTTGAGTTAAGTCTCTAATGCATTTATATAAGTCCTGTAGTGTATGATAGCTAAAGCCTAAGTGTTATCGGCTTCAATTTGAAACTAAATTAAATATAGATTATTTAAAGATATTAGTTATACCGTATACGTAACTATGTAATCATATTTTTTTATAATGTATTCGATCATTTCAAAGGACTTATATGTCTTTAAGTCCTGTATTTAATCGTTAAGTTTAGAAAAAAGAGCTTAAAATAATGACTTTTTAGCATAGGATTTTATTCGGCTTAACATACACTGGGTGTATATAATGGATTTTAATCCAAACAAGTTTTTAAACCACTCAAATACGCGTCGGTCTTATCTAGCAAAGGTTCCCTAAAGGTTCCCTTTCATGATCGTAGGTCAACGGGAACGTGATTTATGAAAGTTGTTAACTTAAATTTGCGGGCGTATATAAGAAATTAAATTTTAATTATAAGTTTGTAATTTTTCGATTTTTTTTAGAAACATTATATTTAATTATTATTTTAAAATATAATCACATTTCAATTTATTAAACGTCTTTTAGGAGTTCTTAGAAGATTAAACGATAAATTCAGAGAATAGTGTAACGTAATGAAGGACTTACTCCATTTACAATAGCCCGAATAGCTTCTCGTTATCTGAACATTCAGAGCTACACAACTATGTATGTACATATATATGTTGGAATCAATAGTAAAACTATTCTTGTATTATCCTATTATTCCGTAGAATGGCCTATATTATAGGTTCATCAAAATTATTTTAAACAAGTGGCTGCCAACAACTTCAATTGCGTGGACTTTATGGCCATTGCTATGTTACTGACCACCCTATGAACCATCCGTTGTGATAGAAACTTGCAACAAGTTGCAGGCAAAGAGAACGTAAAATTAAGACACTCCAGACAGACAGACAGATTCCGTTGCTATCTTTTGAGATACGGAACCCTTATCACCTTGCTTGATTACAATACAACTAACATCGTCCCAATCATTGCGTTAATTATGTTGTTTTTACTACAATTGTAATGACTCTCATAACCGACGGATCTTAACATTTTAATCTAATATATTGCATAAATAAAAAGAAACGATTTTTATTTGCCAAGCCCATAAAGTCCTATTTATGTAATCTGATTTATAAAGGAAAGCTGTATTCAATTATTATCAACGTGAACCACCCAATTAAACAATTCATATACAATTAAAATTTTATGTATTTTCAGCATAAATAGATTTTTCAGTACAACCACTATACAATTTTATTCATAAGTTCAATTTATTCCTATTTAACATAATAGCACTTACGATGTTGTAACTCAATTTTAATAACAATTATTGATTACATATATGATAATAGTTTAATTTTATACAATGGCACTTGTTTTCGACATTACGGCTTGTTTTACTTTTGTTCTGTAAAGTTTGGATTATTTAAAGGTTTAAGAGAGTGTGTTTAAATTACATTCCCCGTTTTCTGCATAATTCAACATCGAACATGGCCTACCGGAAGGGATAAAAAAATAATGCATTGAAATATATTTAGTCCGCCATCTTACGTGTTCCGCCATGTTGGATTTACATAGACGTCACACAACTGCCATGTTTTGTCATGCAAATTAATGCCTTATTGTTACTTATATATAAGAGATATATCCTGCACTTAATTCTCCATCTCAGGCCCATATTCTCATATGGTGTCGCGGATTTTTTTAGAACTAATACAATCGAATATTTTTGTCATATATCGTACTGACATACGAGTATATTTAACTAATTTTGCAGCGCATGTGCCTAAAGTAATTTGATATCTTATTATTTTAATTTCGTCATTTAAGGGTAACTAAGACTAACATCGTAATGTTATATAGTTACATTTCCATTTTGACACTCAGAGATATGAGGTGAGGTGGCAAGAAATATGTTGTAATAACAGCACTATTTGTTAACAACTTATGACTTTTGAAACTCACAGCCTTATTATTCTCGATAGTAAGCTGGTGATATATTAAAAAAGTTCTCTGTGAAACTTTCCCACACTGGAGATTAGGGCCTGAGATGGAGAAATAAGTGCAGGATATTAATTGTACTAAAGTCGCAAACAAGAATATATCGATAAAATTACGTGTTGTACGAGCACAACGTTTATTATATTAACCTGAGCGCTTTACGTAACTTTTAACTATAATATTGAATACAAAAATAAAAAAGAATCATCTTAATGACACTGCATACCGCGTATAGAACGGTAGACAGTGGAGGAAGGGTAGGTTATCAGACCAAAGCAATGAAAATATTACTAAATAATATTTCCTTCCCCCCCGCGGAAATTAAACTCACACTCGTCGTGTTACAGTCACAAACTACGAATGCCATGACTGGCAGGAGCAAAGAGTAGCTAGTGCTTATGTAATGAAAATAAAACATTACTTCAGGGTCTTAACAACCTTTGTTTGTACTCATAATGAAAATTTATTGTTCTAAAATAAACATTATCACGCTTGAAAATGAGACTACAGTGTTTTTATTTCAAAATATTATGTATATAGGTTTACAAACTTTAGTGTAAACATGTGCCTTATTATAAATTCGAAAGGTAAACCTACGAAAAACACGTAGGCGAATAGGTAAATAAAAGCATGAACACCAAATTTCGCTTGAAATGAGCTGAGTAAATATTTTCATTTGCTCGTTAAATGTCCATCTGTCTGTCTTTTTGTTTTCATGGGCTGATCTCTGGAACTGCTGGATTTTTGCGTACAGCGGTTTAGGCAGAGAGAACTTAGTGTTAAGACACTCCGTTTTCCCTTTTACCGCTGAATACTTTAGGCATTGCGTGTTGAGTGTAAAAAATAAGATGTGTAATGTTAAAAACATAAACGAATTATGTTCATTTATATTAAATTTCATTATCATCTATAGCTCTTAAAACTAATATCAAAATTTTATATTATAAAATAACAAAAAACTTTCATTATTTTACCTAAAAAGTACTTATTTCTGAAGTGAGACATTTATTTTAAAATAAAAAAATGTTTTCTGGGCGCCCATTAAAAATATGATATGCTTCGTCGTAATTTTAAGAAATTATATAAAATTGCATATTTAATATATTTATAAGGAAATTATAAAAAATATATGTTTAAATTTTATCCGTGAAAGGCTATTTGGCAGAGCTATGTGAAAGTACGAAACGCAGTGACCTGGATGCATGCAGACTCATTTGGAATATTTTTAGGTTAAGTGCGCAATCGGTGACCTTTAGCGGCATTTTGAGTTCACATCCATATTTTACTGGTTCCTCTTCCATTATCAACGTTTACATGTTTTACTTGNTTTTCTGAGCGCCCATTAAAAATATGATATGCTTCGTCGTAATTTTAAGAAATTATATAAAATTGCATTTTTAATATTTTTATAAGGAAATTATAAAAAATATATGTTTAAATTTCATCCGTGAAAGGCTATTTGGCAGAGCTATGTGAAAGTACGAAACGCAGTGACCTGGATGCATGCGGACTCATTTGGAATATTTTTAGGTTAAGTGCGCAATCGGTGACCTTTAGCGGCATTTTGAGTTCACATCCATATTTTACTGGTTCCTCTTCCATTATCAACGTTTACATGTTATATTTGCTTGCTCCATTAAAAAGAAAGAGTTATTTCTGGCTACTAGGACAACTTGGGACTGCTGCGGCTGTAAGCGCGATGATTGTAGATTCGATCCCCACTCGTGGAATTGCTTAAAAATATATTATTTTGCTTTTACCCTATGGTAAATAAAGTGGGGCATTTGGTTCTACTAATCAACACGCTATATCTTGAAAATTGTGCGGAACGTGTGCTTAAAGTACGAAGCTTTAACTCTAGGTTCCCTCTCCCTACTTGGCTATATGGAAATAAAGTCTGAAAGTCTGAAAGTCTGCTGCTTTTTATTTTATGGATCCAGGACTAGGTACAATACCATTAATTCGTTAATTGACTATAGTTTATGCATATTGAAAAACTGTGTAATACTCGTATATCATTCATACATAAAAGATGCACCAATATGACTGTAAGATTGACTGGTTGTGGGTTCAATCCCCACTCGAGGAGATAAAATATTTATTTAAATATTATTTCCATTTCTATATTTCCATTTCTTCGCTCTGGTGTTGGGGCAAAGCGCGGCGTTGAGTTACGCCACACAACACGCAATGTTCCAAAATACGGCAATTCCGGAATACGGTGGAAAGTGTCGAACGGAGTGTCTTAACATTAGAAGCTAAAAAAAATATTATGCGGGATAATGGTATATTGTATTATAAATATATTTGAATTAATTTCATAAAGAAAACTTACTTTAAGTTAATTACTGAAACTTTGTTAATTTTTAAACTTTCACCATTTTTATTATATATTCAAAATGCTAATTTAAAGTTATTTGCTTAACTTTATAAAGTGAAGTTAGACATTTACTTTTATAAAAGTAAAACTTGCTGAAACGCTTACTCTACAGGTCAACTCTTGCAATTTTGTGCTAATACATATAATAAAATCAGATACACGTTGATTCCTGTGCACCACAGGGTAGCCAGGGGGTACCCAGAGTAGGGCCCCGAGTGTGTCATGGTAAAGGAGACTGGTTGTGGGCCTGATCCCAAAAAAAAAGTCCCCGGAAATTAAATATTAATATAGCTTTCCTTTATTCACTCTGGTGGCGAAGGAATGCGCGGCGTTAAGTTCCACCACAGAATTCTGCAGAAAATGCTAAGCCCAGTGTCTTAACATTAGGTTCCCTCAGTCCACCCTGCTGTGTTCAAGATACAGCGTAAAGCTAATAAAAAAAGGAACATACTATTTTCAACATAAAATATTCACGCATTTTCAAGTTAACATTGGTCATCGCAGCCATATAACGAGGAAGAGCTTAAAAGATTATTTGAATATAAAGTGTAGATGGAAAGTTGGTGCATTTTTGATGTGGCGGACCGCGGGTAGTCCAGCGGGAAATTAACCTTCATTACGGAGAGAAGAGTTGCCCACTAAAAATGTAATTTCCGAGACACCTTGTACGGTAAGGAGGTTATTATTATTTAAAGTTTTTTTACATTGTAAAATACTTTTGAATACAACGTTATACTTTTGGTGAAGTCGATATAAACTTTAAGATGCGACAACGGTTGAATTGATAATTTTACTGTTATGAAACTCCCTCAATGTCTTTAGAGTTTGTCTTCAAGAATCGCCTTCGATTCCATAAAAAGAGGCTAAATCGTCTGCTATCTTTGTGGAGATAAAAAAGCAATTAGCTCTAGAGTTTTTCCATCAAATTTCTCCACTTTATCAAATGTTAATTGAAGAAATTTAAAATTCATTAAAAAGCCTCGTCGCCTGTTTGACGGCGATCGAGGGCTCTCTGACTCCTAGAAGCCCTCGATCCCGGGACGACAATGTATGAGTTTGACCATCGACAAATTTTAAGTGCGTATAAACGAAATGAATATCAATTAAGTTATATAAGCTTATTTTTTAAAGCTTATTTCTTATTTATATACTATATAAAGACTAACTATATAAAAATTATCGATATACTACATTAAAAGAGGTTGGCGGGAAGCGGATGGGTCCGAAAAGCTGAGGATCGAGTGTGGTGGTGAGAATTGGGGAAGGCGTAAGCCCAACAGTGGACAAAAGATGGCAGTTGATGATTATGATGATGATGATACTATATATATACTTATTAAGAAAATATATAAAAATTTGAAGGTAGAGGGATTTGAACCTGATGAAACCATACGATGCATGAATAAACCATTCAGTTGGTCAAAGCGCTCGGATGGTTTCTAAAAACGCGCGGGTTCAAGCCCGCTACGTTCAAATATTTGTACGTTTTCTTTATAAGTATTTTTTTTCCTAAGTGACGCTTTAAAAATATTGAAAAATATACATACATTTTGACTAAGAAGCAAATAGATATTTGTTATCGAATAATGAATGGACTTTGCTAATTATTTCAAACATGTCAGAATATTCCGTTGAAACTTATAATTCCTAAATCGTGAAGTAATTTTTAAATACGTTAATTATGTTATTATTAAACGTTTATGTTTTTTCACAAAAGGAGGCAAAAATTTAGTAAAGCTGAAGAATTAACTTAATAAACGCGCTAGTTCCAGAAAACACTATATCAAATTAAAAAGCATACGTTGAATAGATTATTTATAAAGGAGAGTTATTATAGGCACCATTGTACCTACATTCAAAGTTATCTAAGGCACTTAGTATGTGTCATACAAAATTCTTAGATATTTTCATTTGACGGGGAAGAAATACAAAACTGTAGTTACAAATAGTTACTTATAGATTCGATGATTGGACGATCATCTTAAAGATAAAACTTTACCTTTACATTCAAAAAACGGAGTGTCTTAACACTATGTTTCCTCTGCCTGCCCTGCTATAATACTTTTTAATGATTTGAAAAAAATATTTACCACTAAATACGTTAAGTTTACATAGAATAGTTTGAATCTTGTGGTCGGTGAACAAGTAACGATCGCATACTATCACAGCGGGAGTAATGTACTTAATGCACGCATATATTCACGTTAGCGCAGTCGTTGGGCGATATTTTAAATCCGATCGTTAAATTTCATGTAATAACGATAAGTAATGTTAAATTTATTTTCTCATTTATTTCCAAAGTTCTATGGTTTTATTTGCGTGTATTATATTTTGTAGCGGCGTTGAGTTCTGCCACTCAACACGCAGTTCGTCCAGAATTCGGCAGAAAGGGGGGAACGGAATGTATTAATACTAGATTCCCTCTGCCTACCTTTCTGTGTGCGGGATCTCGTTTCTCGTTCGAATTCCGTTCGAATCTCTTTTTTACCGTTCAATCTCATTCGTGGTCTTTCCATACAATTTGACATTGTCCTCTGCCTACCCTGCTGTGCGGGATACAGCGTGAAGCTGATTTTTTTGACATTAATAAAATGATTGCTGCTTAAATGGCATGCTCGGAACACCATAAACTAAGAATAGAATTAAGCAATTGTAAATAGAAGTGTGATTATTTACACCTATTATGTGCATTGGCATTATGCCATCCACTTTCTTTCCAGTCTATTAGTTTAGTCAACCCAAGGCGTCCGAACCAATTTCAGGATTGTGTGGATTTATAATAGAAGCACGGCGTTAGATTCCAACAGCGCCCGATTTTTTAGAATGGGGCAGTTAGTGGAGAACTGAGAATCTTACCACTCTTTGCTCTCTCTCTCTCTCTGCTTGCCACGTAGAAGTAAAAGAATATGTGTCAGATGCATAATTAATAACAACAGTTAACGCTTTAATTTAACAGCCATTACGTGAATAACTGTTTGCTTAAGTTGATATAATTAATATGTGATTGTTAATTTGCAATTTGTTCGACGGCTATCTCAATAAGGCGGTTGTTAAAAACAAGTAATTAAATTGTTTCTATTTACTTTGTTTAATTATTATGCAGCGTAGTATTTCTGTATTTTTTAAAATATTTTTATATATATATCTATACTATGTATACTTTGTTTTTAAACTATATGCTATAGGTAACTATAACTATATACTATAACTATATAAGGTAGGGAGCGGGAAACAGGGTCCCTAGTGTTAAGACACTCCGGTCCCATTAAGACAATTTCGTTTTCCATTTTGCTGAATCGTCTATATATTACGTATTGAGAGCCATACGTACGTATATCAGAGCTAGGAAATGAGATTGGTAATATTTTATTTTCCCAAAATGCGATTTTTTTTATTATAATTTATTGCTTAAGCTTATTATTTTTGATTATAATTTAATACATAAACATACTTATAGATAAATTTGTATCAGTTATGATATAAAAAAATGTTTGCTGGAATTGTATGTATTGTTTTATGCTTTATTGCTATTCAAAAAGTGCAAATACAATTAGTACGTATATATAAGATTTTTATACGATTCTTACAAAAGAAAAATCAAAGATTTTCATAATAACAAAAGAATGTAAAAAAAAAAACCCGAAATCTCTAAAACGTAAGCGAGTTTAACAACCTGAGTATCATTTGCGTGCACAGCTATGAACTGACGCATATTCGCAAAAGGCAATTAAACGGGCGTAGCCATAAATTTCCATTATTGGGTAAACAGGGTTACGCGCGAGAGTCAGTATTTTACANGTTTGCTGGAATGGTATGTATTGTTTTATGCTTTATTGCTAATCATAAATTGCAAATACAATTAGTACGTATATATAAGATTTTTATACGATTCTTACAAAAGAAAAATCAAAGATTTTCATAATAACAAAAGAATGTAAAAAAAAATCCCGAAATCTCTAAAACGTAAGCGAGTTTAACAACCTGAGTATCATTTGCGTGCACAGCTATGAACTGACGCATATTCGCAAAAGGCAATTAAACGGGCGTAGCCATAAATTTCCATTATTGGGTAAACAGGGTTACGCGCGAGAGTCAGTATTTTACATCGTCCAGCTGAAATGGTGCCAAGTGGGCTGCAGCTAACCCATCGTTGGATCACCGAAAACAACTTAACGGCTTACTCTATAATTAAGATTTTGGGTGAAATCCAAAATCAAGTCAGCTAACGATTTTGCCAATTGTAATTCAATACATTATTTGTTGTATCGTCTTTAGAACCAATTTATTGTTGTATCGATGTTTCCCAAACAAATAGTAGAGGATTTGGTTTTCAGAATTTACATTTGGTATAAATAAAGCGCATTAGAGTTCAATCATGGTGTGTGTGACTGTAAACGTGAATGGTTGTGTGTTCGATTCCTATTTAAGGAAATGAAATATTTATTTTAATGAATATTTTCATTTCTTCCCCTCCCGAATTCGGCGGAAGATAGAGAACGGAGAGTCTTAATACTAGGTTCCCGCTGACTATCTTGCTGTGTGCGGGATACAGCGTGAAACCGATTTGAAGCGCATTAAATTGTTGACCAAATAGTTTATTACCGCAAAGTTAAATCAAAGTTATGGATCTAGTTGTAAACTATTTTCATTGAGCTACATAGGTATTTTCATGGCAATATATCGATATACATTAATAATAGCTTGTTTTTGATATGGAGAAAAACGACATACAAGTCAAGACATATTTAGATCTGAACCGTTTGTTTGGAACAACGCTCTAATCTCAGCAACTATTGCTTCGAAATGATAATTTCTTTTTGGTTGGACTCTTTTATCGATGATGACTATAACATTGCTTTAGTATTTATGTCGATATAATACTGCATTTAACTGGAGTGCTTAAATACCTCTAGTACTTAAATTTCACCATGTATTATACAAAACTAGCTAGCTTTATATATTTATTACATTATGTATATTATTATTTAATATAAATTAAATATTTAGACAAGGAAATAAATTATATTCATATTTCCAAGAAATACATACAATCTTCCATACCAACTATTATAAGATAACATCGTGAGGACTCCCTTGGCGGCGTTTGTATAAAAATAATGTTCTTCCACTTCCATATCGGACAGGCATGAAGTCCATATCGTTAATTTTACGATTTCGTTATGTTAAGAGTTTGGAAATTTTAATTCTCGTTATTCCCAAAAGTACAAAAAATATTAGATTTTGAACTAATTGACATTTGCTTAATCAGTTGACGTCTAATTTTATTTACACTCCTAAAATTGTATTTAATATGAAGTTAAATAATAATTTTATCCACATCTACGCTTTATGAGTCCAAAGTTAATAAATCTTCATCAATCAATAAATCAAATAATCAAAAGATAATCAAATCAATATATATAATCAAAAAATAATAAATCAATAAATCAAAAGTTAATAAACTTCAAAGGCCGGCAACGCACCTGTAGCACCTCTGGTGCAGCACGGGGTCGTGGGCGGCGGTGATCATCGCCAGGTGACCCGTACGCTCGTTTGCCTTGTCCTTTTTCCATAAAAAAAAAAAAAAATCTTTTATGGGGCTGAGTATACGTGTATATAATAAAATTCCGCAGTGTATTCTTAGTTTGCCACTACCAAAATTTAAAATATCTGTAAAAAAAATTCTAACAAGTACAGCGTACTACACTGTTCAAGAATATTTAGAAGATAAACATGTATGGAATTAATATCTAATGAATGTAATGCAGGATAGCTGCCAACTAATGTAATAGATTGTACCATTGATTTTGAAAAGAGCAACTGTTCCTTCCGAACCAGTGGTAGCTTTTTGTTCATATGTTCATTCGACGATTCAATAGTGCTTTTATAGTTAATAAAATATTTTGAATTTGAATTTGTAAGATATAAGTAACCTATATAGAATATTTTTTGGTAAATTAAGACTTACAAACGCTGCCAGTCGACGACAAAATTTTAATACCATCTTAAAACCTTTTATAGATGACAAGTACGGATCCTCTTCAATCCGCTTAAGAGGCGCAGGTGAAAAAAAAAACCGTATTCTACGAGACAGCAATAAATAAATCGGCCATCTCGAAAAATCCTGATCAAAGAAAAACGGCGAACACAGAATGTCATTACTGAAAATGATATTTTTTTTTTCTATATTATTTTTCTCTTTTTTTTCCAGTTTAAAAGAGATTTACGTGTCAAATCAACAAGTGACAGTTACACATTTGATCCATTTAACGAGTGTTTAGCGCTTATTAAGCGCTATTGTATTCTAGTAATACGAAAAGCAATATAATCTACAGTTGTCTATAGATTAAAGTCTTTTTCATTAATAATAATAAATATATTTATGTACTGACTGTAAACGCGACGGAGGTGGATTCGATTACCGCTCAAGAAAAAATAAAATATTTCATATTTTCATTTTTATAAAATACTAGCGGACGCGCGCAGCTTCACTTGCTTATTTAGGGGTCAATTCTAATAAACCACGAAACATGTGTTCAATGAAATATTTTTAAGAGTCTAAGTTTCAAATTTAATAAAAATCGGTGGCGATTTAAAGATTTTTCCATACAAATTTTCAACCCCTTTTTTGCACCATTAGGGGGTGAAGTCTAGAAAACCATAAACTACATGTTCAATTAAATATTTTGAAGAGTCTAAATTTCAAAGTTGATAAAAATCGGTGGCGATTTAAAGATTTTTCCATACAAATTTTCCACCCCTTTTTGCACCCTTAGAGGGTGAATTCTAGAAAACCATGAATTACATGCTCAATTAAATATTTTGAAGAGTCTGAATTTCAAATTTTATAATAATCGGTGGGCGTTTTAAAGATTTTTCCATACAACCTTTCAACCCCTTATTTACACCCTTAGGGGAAGAATTCTAGAAAACCATGAAACATGTGTTCAATTAAATACTTTTAAGAGTCTGAATTTCTAATTTTATAAAAATTGGTGACGATTTAAAAAAAAATCTATGCAAACTATCAACCCCTTATTTGCACCCTTAGGAGAAGAATTCTAAAGAACGATGAAACACGTGTTCAATTAAATACTTTTAAAAATCTAAATTTAAAATTTTATAAAAATCGGTGCTGATTTATTTTTTTTCCATACAAACTTTTAACCCCTATTTCACCCCTTTGAGCTTAAAATTTTTCAAAATCCCTTCTTAGTGGATGTCCAGATTATGTAAGTAAACATCTGTCCAAATTTGACGTTTCTACGCACAGCGGTTACGTCTGTGCGTGCGTCTTACCTCAGTCAGTGAGGACAAGTCCTTTTATATATATAGATTTTCATAGCCAATACTAGTTAGTTACTATAAAACTACTGGTGTCATTGATTTATAAAACATTTTTTTGCTTTTATATAAAATTTACTTCATTTATGTTATTTTAGCAGCAAAATATTGTTGGTATTTTTATTTGCATCACATATTGCTTAATCTTTTATCATAATCGCAAGACGAATGGTATTTTATTTCCTATTCCCTTACATTTAATACTTTTATTTATCTTTTCATACAAAGATAGAATAACATACAAACAATAATGTGAGAACGTTATAAGTCCCGGAACAAGCTTACAATATCTATACAAAGTTTATATTTTTAAAGTCATTTTGCAAAAACAGCTTATCCGACTTAAGCTTTATATTCTTTCATAAACAAAATTGCAAGTATTGAGTTTAGTATTGTATTAAGTATTAGTTTTCTTTGTTTTTTTTAGGAAATATCCTGTCTACTAGTTTTAGATATTATTTTATGTGTTTTTTAATAGAATGATTTTAAGAGCAGTTTTTGTGATATTTAAAATATTTGTGATATTTATTGTGATATTTAAAATTTGGCTGTGCTTACTTATTATAATTAAGACTAAATTAAGACATATAACGTAGCCTAAGTTTTAATTCCTCTTCGTGGTGCTTTTATATGTCTTATGCCTATATTATGTTAATTTTGTAGCTGCTCAAAAAGTGTTTAGTTTTAGTATTATCTGTAAAAAATACAAAAATACAAAGAAAATACATAAAAATACGTACGGTACGCTACTGATTTTATTTCCTCAGCTTTACGGTGTATCCTGTATGTAACAGAGTAGGTAGAGAGACACTAGGCAGTGCTGAAACACTCTGACTCTGAAAGTGGAGCTTTCCGGTGATTTCTGGAAACATTGCCTGTTTAATGGGAATCGAACTCATAATTTTTCGCGCTTACAGTCGCACCTGTATGCACCTGCACTATGACTGACCTCACTGAATACGTACTGAATGATGGATCTATAATACTATAGCTTAAATGACTGGACAGCTCGAAGAGTCAAGTAGCAATTAAGCATGCGCATAGATATAAGGAGGGTATCTGCAAGTCTGTATGTAAAAATTTTACGACCTGCGAGTACAGCCGGAGGGCAAGGGCTATCGTATATTTTTACAACGGTATGCAAATATAATATATACAAATTATTCAGTTAACTAATAAAATCATAATATATTATTTCCCTGCTATTCACATATGATGAAATTTGTTCAAAATCCACGCCTATTATATATTTTCACATACGACTTTTATGTATATCCTGCTTTTGAACTTAGAAAGGCAAAGTCAAAACTGGTCATTTTAGATTGCTATTTCCTTTGACGAGCCAAGCACGTCAACAGCCCGGAGTACTGTGTAGTCGGCTTTTTGAATCCCCTGTTTTTGAAGGAAAATCCATATATATTTTGGCTGAAGTGTGGATTTTGTATAACATTTTCAATAGACCTTACGCTCCTGTGAATAAAGAGGTTAATAGAACAAAAAGTTGTCCCAATAGCAGTTCAAATTTGGCCATACAAATGTGCTAGAGAAACGGTGACTTTTTATCTTTTACATGTGGTAGGTACTGCAATGAAAATAAGAAGAGTTTTAAATTGTACGAATGTGTAATTTCAGCTGCTGATATCTTTTTAATAAGATATTTTATATTGGGACGTAATAAAACTATATAACATTTTTAGATATATAAAGCGATATCAGTATTAATAGTTTATAGAAACGTAGTTTAGGTAAAAGGCTATTATGTGAAAATTTTTATATTTACTATCTGTCACAAAAATATTTTTGTAATTAATACTAATTGAACCAGTAGTTTCTGAGAAAAACGCGTTGAACCAAGCAAACTTTTCCATTTTATAATATTAGTATAGATTTGAGTTCTATGAAGTCCCAATTTCATGATATATGTATGTTTATTTTTAATGTCATATTCGCTTGAAAATACATTACTATTTAATATATGACGTTCTTCTTAAACATTTTTAAGTATTTATTTTTATTATTTACGCAATTAGGTATTGTAATGAATGTAAAATTTACACTAAAATAAAACAAAAGCTAGGTTCGCCTTTAAACTCATTTTAAACGTTCCCTTTTAGGTTCACAACGTTAAAACTTGTATTTTTAAACTGCATGCACATTTCGAATCGGTTTTCATCTACCTTTGCTGCCTCGTCAAAGGAAAGCGCACACTGAAACGGCCACTTGTAGTGTTTCGTTGCTAAAATCTGAAAACTGTTCGGCTTTACAGCGTATACGCGACACTGACACGCTAGTGACCTTAATGCTTATTTTGATATTTCAATTGATTATTATTGCTCTATAGTCTATACATCGTAAGGTACCGAAAATTCATTTTTCATTAGGGCAACCATTTTATATTTACCTTACTGATTTTAATTATAACTCGATAATTATAAAAATTCTCTTATTTTTAGCTTCACGCTGTATATCGACCATAGCAGGATAGGAAGAGGGAACCTGTGAACCTAGTTAACATACTCGGTTCCCGTTAATACATTTCTTTTCCCCACTTTCCTTCAAATACTGGAGCCATTGCGTGGTGAGTGACTGCACACAACACCGCGTTTTGTCTCGTTACCAGAGCGAAGAAGCACGTAAGTTTTAAATATAAATTTTCTATAAATTGAGCCCACGACCATCGCGTTTGCAGTGTGGATTTGTGCCCCTTCGTGTCGTTTAACGGCCGATGTTAATAATGTATCTCTTATCTCCAGTTAATGTCAATCTTGGATTTTTCGACATGTCTATCCAATCTCTAACCTGCATGCCAATAACCAATCCGGGTAATGTCAACTTATCGTCAACAGTGGGTTGCAGGGCCCTCCCTGCAGTAACGATAGTTTCGTTTTACGTATCTTTTTTAAATTAACAAAATTCTAATATATATGCTCAATTAAATTTAAAATTAATTATTATTACTTATAAAAGTCCTATAAAAACTATTTTTAATAAAATAATAAATCTTTAAGTCCCAAAATACTAAAAAAGAATAAAAATTAATAATATTAAAACACTTTTTAAAACTTAATGCAATATGCTTAGGTGCGTACAATGGAACTCGAACATGTCATTTTGAAGCATATGTTTTTATAATATAATAATTAATTGTTAGTTTTAAGATACTTTATTCCTAACCCATTTTCGTGTATAAATTATTAGGCATAACTTGAAACGCCATAAAATAACAACTAAACTGAACTAAAGATAATTAATTTAATTTAATTAATGGAGTCCGGCATAGTAAGGTAAGTATCGTATGTATTCATAATTTTGTTTATTAAGTTTAAATATACATGATTTTTGCGA